>OV725077.1:128899999-129498373 GCA_928085145.1 Nezara viridula | reverse complement strand
TTTTGATCAATTATTGAGGTGAAGCTTTAATTTTTAAATGCTAGAAAGGCTAAATTATTCTGTACAATTTATGATTTACATTTTCTTATTACCCGTTTCAAACCCACAAGGTTCTTCAGTCCCCACCAGTATATTAATGGTCGAATATTTCTTTACAAGTTCTCAGAATATTTTCAAAAAAGGCTGAAATAGTATAGAACTGGTCGTATAAAAATGCAATATGGAAATTTATTCTCTTTCAGATTGCAACCTTTAGGTTGAGATAATTTAAATATTTGTTGAACAAAATAATGGTTTAGAAGTGAAATTGTATATTTTCATTAATTAATAGAATCCCAAAAACTTGATATTTCACATAATGGAACCACATTACTTAAAAAAAAAACATTTTGGCACTCGATTAAAATTCATCACTTTAAGTATGTAGTCTTATTGTTAAAAAGTCCATTTGATTATTTAACTGGATGCAATTATTTATAATGTTATATCAAGATATATGTTGTTGTAGTTGTCTCTTTATGTGATGTTGAAATTGAATTGCTTACATATGAATAAATTTAACAAGATGTGACACACACAGAACATATTGTAAGAGCTAAAGGATAGATGCTAGTTGTGCGGGAGGGAGTGGGGAGGGGTAAGAGGTATCTAACACAATAGCTCTATAAGACAATGGCTTCTTGATGACATTTCTGTCATTTGCATAAAATCCTTGTCTGCTTTCTCCAGCCCATTCTATACCATTGTCTTCCCCTACATATTACCCCGTATACAGTTCATGTCGAGATGAACCGTTCGTGAATATGAAAAGGTCAACATGAATTAATAGTTTCAGTATTTTTCTTGAAACTATAACTATTTTGACAGAAACTATTTTATATGTTCCATCTTTAATTTTACTTCTTTATTTTTTGAGATTTGTCTTAATACAATTATTCTTATTAACCTAATTAAATTAACAATAAACCAAAAAAAATTTTATCATAAAAAGATATCTTGGTTCATTTTTCTCTGTAGGATGACAAAATTTATACTATTATGCAATATTCTATTCTAAAATATAAGTAACTGTTTAGAGCTTATTATAAACATAATAGTCAAAATTTAAATTTCACATAATAATAGAAACAACAATATTCTCTAATCCTGTTAGTTTAGCAGTGATTATTTATTAAATATCATTTATTAAATAATATTCAAGAGTTCTTTAAACATTTCTTTAGTTCAATACTTTTATTTTTTATGCTTCGAGACCTACTTCATATTAAATTGTTTTAATATCCTCAAGCATCTCTTGAGTGTAAAGTACACTTATTAAATAGATCATTTTTGATAAATAAATGATACTTTGCTAATGAAAGAAAGATTAATTTGTTCCTTTTCTTAAAATTTTATTTAACAAATAAGCCAAAATTTACAAAACATCTTTTTTTTTTTTTCATTAACTGCTGAATTTTTACAAACATGGAAACTGCTAGTTCCTGATAAAGCTGGTATACTTCCAAACGCTGTGCTTCTGCATCAAGCTTAATAAATTCACCTCTTACACTAGCCAGGGACCTTCCAATGCCACCACATCATCTGCATATGCCAGTATCTGGGTCATCTTGGTGTGGATGGTTCTTCCGGTGTCTAGCTCAGCTTGCATCACAATACCTTGGAGAACAATATTTAATAAAAGGGGAGCTAATGGGTCTCCTCGCCTCAATCCATTCTTCACTTCAAGTGAATCTAAAGCACCAGTTGGGGTTTTAACCCGGCATTCATTCCGAACTATGGTACATCTGGGCAGCCTGATGAGCTTGTCTGGTATTCCCAGTTCTCCCATAGCCATAATCAAGGCATTTCTATTGACAGTGTCATATTCTGCTTCCAAATCCACAAACTGCATCCTTATAGACCTTCCAAATTCTCTCTTCTTCTCAGAGATCCTTCTAATAGAAAAAAATTGGTCTATCCTGGATCTGTTGTGTTGGAATCCTCCTTGGTAGTCTCCGAGTACTGTCTCTGCTTATGGGACTATTCTCTTATACAAAGCAACAGAAAAGATCTTACATGCAATGGTGAGTAATGTGATTCCTCTGTAATTCTAACATTGCATGATGTCCTGTATTCTTTTGTATATTGGCATTATTTGGCCTTCTGACCAATCACTATCGATCACTTCTTTCCAAATTCTCGCTATCAATTCTTGGAATACCACAACGATCCTAGTTTGCTCCTTTGAAAAGTTCTGCTGGAAGATCATCTGTTCCTGGTGCCTTATAAATTTTTGTTCCCACTATTATCTCCATAACATTATCTTTATCAGGCAGTACATTTTCTTCACTTTCATTTATCCCCATTACTGCATTAACCAGTTCTACCTCCTCAGTCTGTTCACAATTTAAAAGCTTCTGAAAATGATTTTTTCATTGATTTCGCACTTCTTCTGTGACCAATACCTCTTCCTTATGATCCTTGACCACTGTATTTTGGTTGCTATTCACGTTCTTAAAGGTATACTACAAAGGGGATACTTTGTACAAGTTCATTTACCTTTTGCTGGTATTGTGTACATGTCTTCTCATCTCCGAGTAAATCAATGTTCCATGCCTTGTACTTTTTCTCTTCCACCCCATCGTTTTATCTCTGTTCTAATGCACTGCTTTAATTTCATAACAAACATGTTGTGATCATAGTTTATACCAATTCCTCTATATAACTGAACATCGTTAACACTGTTGCAATACCGGTTGGATATCAGAATATGATCGATCTGGTTCCTAATGCTTCCATCCGGGGAACATCAGGTTTGCTTGTGAACGGTTTTAGGTGGGAAAAATGTGTATATAATGATGAGGTGTCGATATACAGAGAAGTTTCCTTCTTTCTCCATTATCATTTAATCAACTGTGCAAACTGTGATCGCCAATAGTGGGCTTTAACTCGGCTGCATGCAATTTATTAAATTTAAGTTTTACTTTGAGTCCAATTTATGGCATATAATGATTTATCTAATTATTTTGTTCTAAATAAATTATAGATTTGAGGCCAAAAGGGCGTGGAAGACCTCAACGAATACTGTTGGGAATTTGGCCTGAAGACCATATCAGAGGGGTTATCAGGGCTGTTGTCTTCAGAGACCCTCAGCACATGAAAGAAGAAACTCTTAATCTTGGATACCCTCATCGCATGCCTGTAAGAATATTTTGTGTACAATAATTTCCCTTCATTGTTAATAAGTCTGATGAAACTATCTTTCGCTATATGTTTTTATTGGTGGAAATTTAATTGGTTGAATAATTTTTAGCAGTATTATTTATTAAAGTTTAAAACAGTAAATTGATATGATTAGTTTATGTAAATTAATATAATTTTTCATTACATATTTTTAAACCATCTTGAAAAGGTATTTTTTAAAAATTGATTTATTAATTTTTTTATTTAGAAATCTCAGCTCTGCACTCCTGAGAGTGTTCACAGCTACGGTAGTGGTGGAGGAAGTGGTGGCGGAGGCAGTAGTGGCCCAGGCTCAGTGACAGACTCAGTGTCACCTAACTCTGCGGCAGCAGCGGTCGTCGCCGTTGCTCAGAACTTGCGGCAGCAAATGTTGGCCGCTGCACACCATCATGAGCAACATCCTCACCAATATGGAGGATTCCTAGCAGCTGCTGCTGCAGCACATTGTGGCAATGGAGCCGCTTCCCTCATGCTTCACTCTCCAAGTCCAGTTGACTCTTCCCCAAGGTCGTCACCTCTTACTCAACCCAACAATAATATGGAGGTATGAACATAAATATGAATCTTTAATTGTAATATTTAATTGTACAAACAACTGAAAATTACTTGATGCTACAAAATATATTTTAGTGTTAAATATTATTAAGATTTACTATATCGTAGTTACAATTTATTTCTCTTTTGTTGACAGATGGCAATGGGCATGGGTTACAAACCAATGGTGAATGATAACATGACGCCCAGGTCAAACGAGCATTTATTCCAAGATGAAATTGAAGATTTAGTTAAAAGGCCCCAATCAAATGAAGGCCCAAAAGTTAAGGTTAGTTAAAAGAAATCTATTTATGATATAAATTGAAATCAAAATTTCAGTTAAGGTGCTTAAATTGTCAGTGTGGTACTGTTATCCTTTAAAATCAATTATTGAACTTCATCCTGTTAACGAATATTTTAAATATGTTTATAAATTAAACCCTTTTGTAAAAAATTATTGCACTATTACATTTTTGTTACTTTCTACTATTTGTTATAATAGTAAACATTTTTTATCTTTAGGAATTATTATTTTTTCCTTCCAATAACTCTATAAAAAAATTAGACATTCAGTTGTCCCAAAATATGAAAACAGAAAAAAAGTTATGATTGCTAAAAGTTATAGCAGGGTTATTCTGCAAATATGTATATTCTGTCATCTGCTTAAAATTAGCAGGTTTACTAAATATGCAATTGAAAAAAAAAAAAAATCAGGTGTCTGGATATGACTTAATGATGACATTTAAATTAATAAATATGAAATTTTCTAGCCTCAACCTATGGTATACAAGCCAATGCCCAATGATCTCTCCGCCAGAGCTGATCACCTGTTCCAAGATGATATGGATCTGATGAAACGCCCTCAGCAGCCCGAACCACCAAAGGTCAAGGTAATCATAAAATTTATTTTTCTTTAAAAAAATAAAATTATTTTAAAATGCATATTGGTTCAGATGTTAGACTTTTGTTTTTATTTAATGTATATTCTTGATCTTAAGGAATTCTGAGTGAAAGAGTGTAACAAAATTTGAAATCCTTGCCTAAATTTACAAAAGATAAAACTATTATGCGTTCAGATTCAAACATCCTAAATAAAACAGTTTTATTTTAAATTATAATTTTAATATTGCTTCTCATGGATTTTTTGGTCTATGAAATTTTTTAAACTTAAATCTTCTTCTCTTCCTTCCTCTTTGATGCCTTTCAGCGTAGAGGATCTTAAATCTTACAAATTAAAATAAAATATTTAATACTTCAACAGATTATAAAATAGCTCAAGGAAATAAATCACTGTATATTATTTTCCCACTCACAGCTTTATTAATACTCAATGATTATAAGAATGTAACTTGTTGATTTATTTATGCAGAAAATAATTATAACTATACAGGATCATAATTGTTCTATTTTTCTTTTCCAGGTTGGTATTGGTGTTAGTGGAATGCCATACAAGGGCAGCTGTGAAGGATATGGTCCACCCCGACCGGACTCTCTCCTCCAAGACGAGTTCGAAAACTTGGTGAAGAGCCCTCCTCAGGCCGGCCAACCTATGCAGAAGGAGCCTATTCACATGTCTGTCGACCAGCGCACTGACTAAGGCTTGTCCATCAGCATCCACGCTTGTATACTGTTGAGATAAGATCCCTTTATAATGTCTATTTATTTACTTTTTGTATTGAAAAAAACATTGTAAAAATAGAGAAAAAAAAGAAGAAAAAGTGTCGTGTTAAAATGTAAGACTTATATTATATTGACTATTTTTTAAGTTTCTGTACTAAAGTACAAGGATAGGCTCGTAGTCGAGTATTTATTGTTTAAAAAGTTATTTAAATGTTATCATGATGATAATGGGGGTTTTTCATGATTTGGTATAAAAAATGTTGATCCAAAAATTGTATATGTTTTTGTGAATATGTGAATATATTGGTATATAAATATTATTGCACACGTGATAAGTTGTCATAGACAACGGGGTTGTGCAGCGTTATATTTGGGTAACTATTAAATTTACTGTATGTCATATTATAGTTAGTAATATAAGCCAATCATCACATGGTAGTAGTATACTTTGTTATATAATGACATTTTGTTATCCTCTTTGCTGATGCCTTAAAAAAAAAGAATAAAAATATTAAAGTCGATGTTCTTCTAAAATTTTGAAAACTGAAAGATAATCTTATTTATTTATTTATGAAAGTTTTCAGGACCATAAATTTTTAAAAAGATTTATGTTTAGAAATATATATTTATATATTTTGATTTAAATTTTAAAAACTTCCTTTAATGTTAGGAGTTATTGTAAAATGTAATTATATATATTTAAAATCCTCTTAACTAGGAATAAAGGATAAATATTGATGAACTAAAAATTAAAAACACAAAAAAAATTCAACTAATCTGATTTTTGTCTATTTGAAAAAATAAATTAAAAATAGTATGTAAGTATTTATTTAAATTTAAAGACAAACTTTCCTTAATACCAAATATCATCATTTATACCCTGTTTATAATTTATTTAAACGTATAAGATTGTGTAAATATGCAGATTATAGTAGGCTATTTTATAGATTGATCCGTATAATAAATCTAGTACATACATATACACAGTATATTTATTATATGCCAACTGAATTAGAAAATCTTATAATAGATCTGTGAATGTTCATTGTTTTTAATATTCTCAGGATTATTCATATATCTACTGGCCTCCGACTTATAACTAAACTGAAATTGTTTATCAGAATTCTTAGTGCAGTTTTCACATCTGTATTAATTAAATTTTCTGTTTATTACAGTTATTACAATATACAAGCTATAATAAAGTAGTTCACTTTGCATTAAAATAGTCTAGTAGGTCTCCACTTTCACAAACAATAATTTGTTATGATAACCATAATATGCTATAGTCTCAACATTCAGAGATAATTGTTCAGAACAAATAGTCAAAATGATATAAAAATATTCATGTTGATTAAATTAGAGGTTTTAACAGGTTGGCTGCCAACCTAGGGATAGTTTATAGTTGCTGATAAATGCCCAACATGAGCAATATCATTAGTACTTGCATAAATTTTCTTTATCCAGTAAGAGTCATTAGTAACGAAAAAGAATTATTTCATACCACATCATTAAAAAATAAAATAAAATGAGAGTTTACAAGATAATAAGTATAATTATCATTAGATCTTCTAATAACCTACAATGGTTAAAGATCTATATTTAAGTATGATATGTTTTGAAAAACTGTTCAATCCATAAATCACATGACATTTGTAATTTTTGGCCATAATTTATTTCCAATTAAAATCATAATTTAAATTGATAGTAAATCATAATAATAATTTAAAGTAATATATGTTTATTTAATTCTATGTAATCAATTTAAAATACATATACAGAATTCTCTAAAACGATAGACTTGGCAGTCAACTTGTTAATTTTATGTTTAAATCAATTATTTTAGATAGTAACTTTGTGAAAAACCAGACAATTCAGCCAAATCTAAAGTTTATAAAAAAAAATTGTAAACATTATGGTTAGACTGCGATTGCCTTCCTCGATATCACTTCATATGCCCGATATTTAGATCATTTAGATTGTAATTAGGAAAACTATATATTGTTTAAATTGTCCCATTTGTAAATATATAAATAAATATGTATAGATAAATATGTCATTGTGAAAAGCTTATGTAATATTATGTTAACAATATATATCTAAGAAGTATAGAAACAAAATTATAATGCTTCCTAAAGGAATCTCAAAACGCTATCATATTGTTGCATAATTATCAAATATCTAAATATACTTAATGAGTATATTTATGTAACATAACCGTCTATCTGACTATCAAAATAAAATAAAAATTAAAAAATGTAAAAAAAAAAATGAAATTTTATAACATAAGATATGTAAAAATAAAATGCATGATAAGTGATATATTTGAAGTTAGTAATGAAACTACCTGTTTCTATTTGATTGTGTATAATATTACTGGCTTTTTTCAATTAAGTTATAGTTTTAATACATTCCCGAAATGTAATGATTTATTTGTTACTGTCCATTCAGTTTTGTTTGTACATTTTCTTTCTTTTTACTATATTTGCATTGATATAAAGCTGAATAGAATTTCATTTATATTTTTATTTATTTCTTAATTATGTATAATTTAAGATGGTACGGACAATGTTTTGTTTCAGTTCCTTTAATTTTATACGACTATCCGAGGATGTGTATTCCTTAGAGAAAAATCTCGTATTAATTATTTTGTTTTCATAATTTGTAATAACGTGAAGTCTGATGGCACATAATTTAGGCGCATAAAACTTTTTGGCCAAAAAAAAAATAAAAACAAAATTGCAGACCAAAATTTGAGACTAGTTTAAGAGTAGATTATGATTGTCATCCTGTTAGTTAGTTAGTCTAGTCAGATTTCATACTATTTAGAACAATATTTTCGTAAATATTGTCTTTGCATCAGATACTGAGATAAGAGGTCATAAATTGTATTATAATTAGCCTTGTCCATTATGGAGGCATAAGTTGTTGTCATGAAAAGAGACCTCCTTAAATAATTAATAATTAGTTTTAACTATCTGAAGCTTATCCAAGTATGGTTTTATCTACTCTATTCCGGTACTGACCTTGTCGATTTGTCAAAATGTTATAGGATCATAAATAGTGCCTACAAATGAGGTGTAACTGTCCTAGTACCTAACCCTATCCCTTAGTTTCGGCTTCATCTACTACCTGTGTTCAAAAAATTTGACAAAAAAAAAGTGCCTTCCATTTTCTGACCATTTTTTATGTTATTATATCTGATTTCGATGTACAATGAATTGTTTTGTTTCTTTTAGGAGATGAAAAAAATTAAAAATTATGAAGAACAATTATTTGTAGGCATACTACTTGACCTTATAATTTTATCTTTAAACATATAACAAAATATTTATCACAGGCTAATGGATTTATTAGATTGTATCATTGTAACTGTGTTAGCTGCATTGTATGAGATGCAATAAAATTGTGTACACAAACCAGTTTTTATTTTTTCTATTCAATTATCCCTTCTTTCATTTATATTGTAAAGTTGTATTTATTTCTTATTGGCATAACTCCTTAATGCTAGTGAAGCCTTATTGAAGGTACAGTTTATCAGAGATCAAGTGAAATAAAAAATTTATTTATTTTTACATTCTTCATTAGGCATAGAGTAGTTATTACTTATTATTTAAAATATAATTTTCAAATTAAGATTTAATAATAAGTGGAAGAAATGAACACCATTGCACTTCTAAGGAGTATGTAAGTATTGAAGATGTCATTAAACAGATGAGTTTAAATATTTAGAAATTTAGTATATAAAATATTTGTTATAATATATAATTAAGTATTCAAAATAAATTCAAGGATTCACTTTTCTTTTTTTATTTATTTACCATTATTATTAGGCCCCTGTTAGGCTGGGCTATGGTTGGAATGTGACCAGCAAGCAACACTTGGGTGCTAAGATAA
The DNA here is from genome assembly GCA_928085145.1 of Nezara viridula. Lineage (NCBI taxonomy): Eukaryota > Metazoa > Arthropoda > Insecta > Hemiptera > Pentatomidae > Nezara > Nezara viridula. The sequence goes on along the minus strand of OV725077.1, from coordinate 129,489,103 downwards.
ACTAGACCTGCATTGTTTATTGAAATACTAACTTGGATAGTTTTCACATAGAAATTCTCCTTTATTTTAATAAGTTTCATACTTTATATACTTAATAGCTTTATGCGGCCACGCACTGCTGTGGCTCAGTATGGAAAAATGGAACAGAAAGAAAATAGAAAGCACATATGAGTGGATTTATACCAAAGGACATCTGTCATTTTTAAGAAGTTGAGAAACAAATTTGTCTATAACATTGCTTCAAATTTAACTAATTTTAATGATTTTTTTTCATGATTCAACTTTAACATTCTTAATCATCAGAGTGAATACGCCGTCATTCTTAATCATCAGAAACAGTCTGAGTTGAACTAATAAACCTAAAATTGGCTTTATCTCCGCTTTCTGAAAATGACAGAGATCCGTCTATGAGATATGAAGCCACTCATATATTTTCATGTTTAATTTTATTAGTAATTTTTGTATACTTAATGTATTGTTTAATGTTCAACTTTGTGTTAATTATTTTATGGCAAGCAAAAATATCAATGTTCGTTCGTTCAAACTCTTAAATCTCGGAAAGTTCTTCCCCCATTGCCTTGAAATATTGGCTTAACGTTGCATTTAAATATGCATGCGGGCTAATATATCTACTATTATAAAATATGAGGTGAAACCATACATATTTATTAAAAACGCACCATCAGTTGGATGAAAAAGCAACATATGCGGTTCAAAATATTTTACGATACTGTTTCATTGTTAAAGATTTTCAAATATCAAACGTGGCAATGCATTGAAATTGCACTATACCATTTACCGTAGCGTTCATTTTGTGTGCATTAGAGCTGCCTTCCACCTCCCTCATAAGATTTCGCATACCCCTCCTAAGATATGCTTGCTTGATGCTTGCTTCTTCTTAAAATCAACTTTATTAAATATAGAGCTTAAAAATTGTAGTGGAAAAATAAAACTTATTAATGAAAGAAACCCCACAGTAAACGGCACAAGCTTTTTCCAACGTAATGTTAAAGAAAATATTTTATTAAAAATAAAATAAACTGAAATCAATGAAAAAGTTATTGCTAAAAGAAAAATAAACGGTGATAATTATTACTCAAGAATTAAATATTTTTAAATAATAGCAAATCAAATATTTGAGATGTATCCTAATATTTCCAGAATACATTGGGCGAAAAATAAAAAATTTAATCTTTCAATAATAGTATTGACCTACATAAGGAGAATCATATCACTTCTTCAAATGATAATTTCAATTACTACAGTAATTATGAAATTTTCGATTAATCAATAACAAAAAAAAAAAGGAGAAATGGCTTTTGCTGATGGGATAAAGGAGAAAAAAATAAAAATGCTTATCCAGCACAAAACTGAATCTCCAGAAATGCTAGTCAGAAGGTATACGTATAATATATTGTTGTAAAGCAAAGAATTTTAAAAAAAACCAATATCTAATATAGAAAGTTTAGAAGGTAACGGAGAGTTCCAAAAAAAATTATAAATATTTTTTTTAAATTTTTAATATTTAACGTAAATCACATGTTTAAATGGAATTTACTAACTAAATGTAATCTTTTAAAATATTTTTAAGTTTGAAAAAAATATTTAAAATCCACCTAATCAAGACAATGACATTTTAAAAAAACTATTTCATTGTAATTGTGTGAAAGATGAAGTAAAATATAAAATCATTTCATGGATGTATAAAGCATATGTTTATTATAACCTTAAATACATTTACTGTAGTTTAATAATTCTAGATCTGATATTATATTTAAATAATTAGGTATTAACGTCCATTTATTCCGAAATATTGTCATGTAACTTTTTAGAAAATTAAATTAATGAATAATTTGATAAATCTTCCCTTTGTGATATTCCAACAGTACCCACTGCTATTTCATTGTACTTGTGTGAAAGAAGAAGTGAAATATAAAAATATTTCATAGATACGTTTATAACCTTAAATATATTTACTGTAGTTTAATAACTCTAGATCTGATATTATATTTAAATATTTAGGTATCTATCGTCCGTTTATTCCAAAAAATCATCATGTAACCATCCAGAAAATTAAATTAGTGAATAGTTTGATGAAATTTTCTTTTGTGATATTCCAACAGTATCCACTTACAATTAATGTGACAACTTTTGTCCTGTCTATTACAGACAATGCAAATCTCTTAATTCCGTTTTAGTAAACTTTGCAATGGAAAATAACAGTTTAATAATTAATAGTCCTACAATCCATAATCAACAGATCAAGCAATCCATAATCAACAGATCGTACAATCCATAATCAACCGATGATATAATAAATAAAACTTTTGTTATTTTAATGGTGTTTATGATTTGTTTGCTATAATTTTTTAGCTTTAGCTCAGTTAAAAAACAATTCAAAAATTTTATAATAGCGCAATATGGCCAAAAAATAATTTCTATTCGAAATTAAGAGGTAAGTGAAAGTTGTGTATTGCTCCCACCAGATTTTTAACTTATATTATTAAATTGGTCTCATGTACTGGTTTAAATTAAATCACGTTTCCAATTTCTTCTTCTTGCCATCTGTATTTACTTGGTTATTCCCTAATTTGGAAAAATGTTTCATTCTATCTTGATAGTTCTTTTTTGTTTCATATATATCACAACAAAAATTATGCAATTTTTTTTTTGTGTGTTTGTGTGTGTGGGTGCGTGAGTGTGTATGTGAACAATCTAACTCAAAAACGAAGAGTCGTACACAACTGAAATTTCATATTTAAGGTTTATGAGCCTGGGATGTTACAGCAACTTTTCATCAAAATTGGCTGACTGAAGTGCCAGTTTATATAATCAATTTTACACATTTTCTCAAAAACAGCTCTAAAGATTTTGATTAAATTCATTACATCAGTATTAATTTATGCAGTTTTTAATATAATGTAGGACTTATTCTCATTGATGTTTTTTAATAGGATTTAAATGCCTTATAATAATAATACCTAATACAATAATACCTATGAAATTTTCAAAATTTCTTTAATTTTAATTAAATTTCTCTAATTTAATTAAAAAAGTTTAATTTTGTTTATTTTAAATAGTTAACCATTCAAATTGGTAACTGATATAAAATTGGTTAAATATAATGAATGAAGTAAATTGATTGGTAACTAAAGGAGAAATAAGAGTTGGAAACTATAAGGAAACAGCCGAGATTGCCAATACAGGGCTTTCATATTGTTAGTTTAACTTTTATATATCAATTATCAATAATTTTTTAAAAAGGTTTGCACCCAAAATATTGAGGATCTACTAATATAAACCTAATAATATACAATATTTACTAATGTTGAGTTATTTTTTTGATAAGTTTCATAATAAATGTTTTAGGTAAAACTCAAAATTTTCCAAAAGATATATTTTTCCTCCACGATCATTAGTATTGTTTGATGCTATACACAGCCGTAAAAGAAAAATGGAAAGTGATGCAAACATATAAATTTAACAGATTCAATGGGTGCTAAAAACATGGTTAATGGTTGTTTTAAATGAAGTATTACTGTCATTTTCATTTTGGCGTTCCTATGAAATATGAAACTATATGAAAATACCTATCTGCTCTAAAGTTGGGAAGTGAAAGTTGTGTGATACACTTGCTGCACCAAATTTTGTTTATATTACATTAAAAGCTATCTAACTATTTGAATATATTGGACGGCTCTATAGTATCTTAAAGCCCAAGTGTTACCTGCTGCTCCACCCACTGATCACTGGCAACTTTTTGGCCCAGCTTGTCACCTAGTTTTATTATACTGGGAAATTTTGTTGCCCAGCTTACATTTCCAGTGAAATTCGATTGGGACTATAAGTTTAAAGAGTATATTAGGGACCTTAGAAATTTTAAATTAATACCATGTAAAACTGATATTGATAATTTAATTTCATAAAAAAATAATATTATAAGATTCCTTGACTTAACATGATAGAATCAAATCATTAGCAAAATAATAAGAGAATAAAAATCAAGTAACATTATATTTATTTACAATTAATTTTTCTCGAATCCTATGAAAATAATTATCAGTGATATGTATATAAAGTAAATAAATGAGGAGACAGCCCCAGAAACATAAAAATTAAAAATATATACAGTATTTTATTTAACAAATTAAATTAATCAAGAAGTTGCAGAAAACCTATAGAGTAAATAAATTTATATTAAAAGTTTGAGAACTGAAGAGTGGACACTGGAAATATTAATGCTAGTCAACATAAAGGGGTTATAGATATTAGTTTTCAAGTCTTATGTTACTGGTACAAATTCGGAAAATTATGGAGAAGAGGGAGAGTAGAAATGTTTATATTGAAAACTAAATAAACAATGAATATCAAAATAGTAATTCACTATATTAAAAAATACATCAATATTTTACAATATCGAGCCATGATATTATAATTCTTTGAAAATAGTAGGGATGTAATATAGAATCAACAGTTATCAAATATATTGAAATAACAATAAAAATTATTGGCCTTGAAGTTTTAAAATAAGGGAGATAGGTTTAACATTGAATCGAAGTCTTAGATTTGTAATAGGTTTAGTTGTAATGGTTAAGAACAACAATTAAGTATTTATATATTTCTTATCACCAAAATCAGCATACATTTATTAACATTCGTACATTGATAATTTTTGGTTAATAATCTTATTATCAGGAACTAGAAAAAAAATTAAAGTGCTAAATAATAGAAATTAATTGAAAGATGTGAAAGTAAATCAATATTGAAAGAATTACTAAAAAATTATCATATAATATTACTGAGAGATAAATAGATTTTTTTTAATCTTTGGTCTAAATACATTCTGTTCTTTTGTCTCTAAAATTATTTTGAATTTTTTTTCGTTTAGACCAGAATAGGCCAATCAATATTCGCTTTATTTATGCAATATATTCAGAAGTTCAATTGATAATAAAATTCAATTTAATTTCCAGTGATAATAATAAAATAAATGTTCATTGTTGTATATTTGTGCTTAAGAGTTAAGCAAATTGCTATGGATTCATTCTCCTCTCTTTAAATTTTTTTATTTTCAATACTGTTTGACTATCAGGCGATCTTCATTTGGTCTAATGGTGTAAATCTAGTTGTCATTGATTACCATGTTCAATTTAAATTCTTAAATGAGTTTTAATTGTAATGCTTCATATTGAATGAATTAGATGAATTGAAGTTAAAAAAATATTTGAGTGGTGAAGTGGTTCTTCAATCACCAGAATCTATTATCTATCATATACTAAATATTAACTAGCATTTATCATTGAAAAGACTTATTTCTAGATCTCTAGAAAAATATATTAAATTGGTCAATATGAAGATGGGTAGGAATAAAATCAAAATTGAAGTAATAATGAATGATTTCAACGAAAATAATTAATATTTTCATTATAAACCCAAACACTTATTACAAAGATATAATTTTTTTATAATCTTATTTTATTATCTATATACAAAAATCGGAAAACAAAATTCCATACAAGGAATATTTGGTAAAAATCGATTTTTTTAAAAGCAATTATTATTTGGATACATATTGATATTTATTCAACAACACTTAGAGGAGTCACAAGCCTGACAAATGGTCTTTTGTCTAACCCTTAAATGGGTACATAGTGTTTGGCACCCTGTACTGAACAGAGTGGAGGTGTGAGATACATTTCATGGGACTAAAAAAAATATATGTATATACACAAATCTAGGTGGGAATAAAACTAACAAAACTTCCAAACAATCCCTCCCTGTCTGAACCTCATCCATATAAGAGCGTCATTCTGAGTCCAAACTCGTGTGAGAAATACATTAGTTTAAAGTAAAATCAGTATTCGGGTAAAAAAGGCATTATTATTTTAATATTAAAATTTATAGATTAATGTCATGGTCTGTGGCCTTTCTTAACATTTACTTGTTGTATTGAATGAATACATTCACAAATTTCAATAAATTAATAAACAGAAAACATTAATAATCTACTAACCAGTCGAGTTTAATATTACTAGACTTCCGTAAGTGAAAGCCATTGCTTAGTAAAAATTATAAGTCAATAGGCAGTGACAGTAATTAATTATGACTGTTCAAGAAACAGAAAATAGAAACAAATTCAAATTATATTCTTAAAAATACACAGGTTTATTCTATCAAAAAATTATCATGTTATAGAAAACATTTGCCTGATCAAGATATGAACAGTTGTATATTTTCCACTGCATATTAATATATAATTATTTTTCAATGAAACAGCTTTATTTTTACTCGAAGGGGTAAAAATTTGAAATATAATCCTAAATGTGAACCAAGGTCACAATATAATCCTAGATCATAACCTTTAAAAAAAAAAATATTTTTTAACAACAATAACATGGTAAGCTAATGACATAAGATAATAAGAGAAAGGACAAGTTGCAGGATCAAGACTAGAGTGGGAATATCTGATAGCTTTGAGGTTAACAGTGGCTTAAGACAGGGGACCCATTATTGCCTTTACTATTTAACCTCACCTAAGAAATGGCTATTCAAAAAATTGGGAATAACCCTATAATAGGCTCATGCAGTAATGGGATATTACTTACTTCATCGAGCCCCTGCCTACAGCCCTTGCAGTGTTGGGGTTTCTTTACAGAGACTGGATCATAGATCTCTATCTTGTGCCAATTCCCTTCTCCTTCTCCAATCTATTACGCTGCTTGTAAATGCTTCCTTTATGCCTTCCTCCCATCTTCTCCTTGGCCTTTCTCTTGATCTACGACCGTCGACCTGTGTCTCATAGGTTGCTTTGACTATTCTGTTTTCATCCATCCTAATGACATGTCCATACAATCGGGGTTGAATTTCCTCAATCACTGTTTGTGGAGGTTTTACATTAAGGTTTGTCATTATTGCAGTATTGCTTATTTGATCTCACTTTGTTTTGCCTTAAATTCTCCGAAGGAATCTCATCTCAGAACTCTGTAGTAGACTCCTGAGCTTTCTCGTAAGTGTCCAAGATTCACTGGAACACGTCAGTATTGGGATGAAAGTATTATCTTTAATTTCAAGTCCTGATTTTTGGACCGAGTAACTCACGGAATCGTCATTTAAATAGTGGAATTCATACTTATTATTTTTTATTAGTTTTCATGAAAATGTAAATATAACACAACACAGTATTTGGAACACAAAACACATAAAGCTTTTATTAAAAATATATTATTATTAGTAGTAGTAAAAATGAGCTGGCTGCTTGTCTAATTGATTAGTAGATAAATAAAAATTAGAATATTTTAATATTGGAAAATTATGAATTTAATATTTTATGAATGACTGAAATCTGCTAGTAAATAAGGATAACTACCCGTACTACGAAGCATTCGTGTACAGATGGAAGCAATTAGTGGGGGATGATCACTTCAACCTCTACTAAACCGAGGAACCAGAAGATAAGTGGTAGAAGTATCTCACAACTTCTACCAAAAATCTATATTGCCTAGAGGCCAGGAAAGTAGAAAATAAAGTAAAAATAAAAGAATGACTGAGATCCATTTATGAATATTTCCAAAATTTTAAATTTTCATTTTTTTTTTTCTTTTCAAATTCATACCTTGGAAAATTTCAACAACTTAATTTGGTATTAGTTATACAACTACAATGCAACAAATAAAACAATCTTTCATGTTAATAGTGGACTTATTACATATTACATGAATGAGTATTTGAATAAAAATGCATTTTACAAAACAACTTAAAAATTTAATAATTGTTTTTAATGTGAAATTTGTTCTTAAAATGACCTTAATTTTATGTTTTAAGTCTATATTGTTCTTTCTGCAGTTTTAATATCAGAATGATTATTTCTTTTGATTTAAAATCATTAAAAAATAATCAAAGATCAGCTACAGTTGGATTTAATAATCGAAGAATGAAGGCAAGAGTGTCTTTAACGAAAAAAAAAAGTTATAATATTTAACAGCACTTGGTGGCTTCCTGAAAGTAAATTGAAAACGTAGTTAGTTTATTTATTAAGTAATGATAAGAATAAAATAGACAGAACAACAAACAAAAACTCTGATCATTAAAGGTATTAGAGTCCTAGTTTTATTGGTGTGAATATACAGTATTCAGCTTAGATTAAAATGCATCAAGTAAGAAAACAAAGTCTGAACCAATATGAACTTAAACTCCTTGAAGCCTTGTTTTCACCATATTTAAATTTGAAATTATAAATCTCAAAAATAGGTTAATGTTCGTACAATATATCTTTTAACATATAATGCCAAGGAGTCATAATCAAATACAGTTACCTGACAATGAAACAATATTGATACATTAATAAAATAAGTAAAATTAAAATTAGGGTCAAATCTAAAAATATGGGCAAAAGTGCAAGCAATGCTCCCATTTCAGTATATATAATAATATTTACATGATACTTATGAATAGAACATATAAGTAAACCAGTAAAGAATTTTTAACATTTTGAATAACATTAACAAACACATCACCTTTGCTTATAAGTCATAAGCGAGATTTTACAATTTCAAAATCTATTTTCCTTTTGATGATTAGAAATTAATGTTTTTGATAATGAGAATCTATATAATTTTTTTTTGCAAAATTAATGTTTAGACATTAAATAGATTAAAAATAAAATTTTCAGAAAATAAATTTTTAAAATTAATAAATATAAGATTGGGAGATTTGATTTTATGGAAACGATGTTTAAATAATTCAACAAACTTTTTAAAATTTGAAAATAAATCTACAAATAATAATCCGAAATTTTAAGGCGACTTATAAGGTTGAAGACATCCGTAAAAGGTATCGGTCTTTAGTCATTTCTGACCAAATAAGGAGAAGTGAGAGAGGGTAAACTAGGACAAGATACATATGGTCATAGAAGTTCAGTTCTTGGCCGTCTCCCCTGAGCTTAGCTTACTGTAAGTCTTCGTCCATCGAAAATAAAATAACTTAATGATAAGTTTTAACATAATAATATTTTATAAAATGTTATTACCCGACGACTATTCAATTATATCAGAAAATACATTTTCTCTATTGTCTTATACTGTAAGGGTTAATATCTCGTTTTTAAAAATAACTTACAGATTTAAACTCATACAGTTTATATATAAGTGTAATGGAATTTCTTAGCAGTTGAAGCCAGAATATTTCAAGGTGTGGTTAATACTATTTCGTGTACACAGAGGGTTATCAGCTGAGTGAGTCATAGGTCGTTTACATTTTTGTTTGTCTTTATTTGTGAAACAAGTTTTTAGTCAATATTAACTACTTATAACTTAAGTAACTTTTTGTGTCCTCGTTATTAGTAAGTTATTCGAAGTTCGAATGTAATATTTTTTTCTAGTATATTTTGTATTTTTGATACAAAAGTCCTTGAAAATTGTGCAATGAAAATTCTTTAGAATTTAGTGTTATAGTTTAGAATATAGTTTTTTTCAATTAACCAAAGATTGAAATTTTTTTTGTGTAATCTAAAGTATAATAAACTTGTTATGATCAAGTTCAACATTAGTAACAATAATCTGGAAATAAAGTTTTCAAATTTTTGATTCAAAAATGTTTTATCAAAATGATAACATCAATTTCATTCAAACTTACAGATATTCGTTTGTGTTTAGGTGATTTAAGTACTTCTATTTAAGAAATACCATGTCTTCAAGAAAAACAGCCGGCCGAAGAGCTACTACAAAGAAGCGTGCTCAGAGAGCAACTTCTAATGTATTCGCTATGTTTGATCAAGCTCAAATTCAAGAATTTAAAGAAGCATTTAATATGATTGATCAAAATAGGGATGGGTTTGTAGACAAGGAAGATCTTCACGATATGTTGGCTTCACTTGGTATGTACTTTTATTCCTATTATTTATTTGATATTGTGTGTGGCATTAAGTGATCTTTATTTGTTTTATTCTTTTTTTTCAAATTTTGTCAGCAAACTTATTTTATTATTGATAATTAATGTCATAGTAAATTAGGCTTAATCATCGTTGACCTTGGAAATTATGTGGTTTCCTTCAATATTAGTGTTATTAGTTTGATCTCATATTAACAAAACAAAAATAGAAATTATCATTGTTATTTTTATATGTGATCCTATCCACATATCTTATATAAACTTCTGCAAACTCCCAACTGTTCCTTTTTAGTTAAAATTAGGGTCTTAATTAATTAATAGCATAGCTTCTATAAACTTTTTTTAACCTATGCTGTTTCAAAAGGGATAAACAATCACCCAACAGATCATTTTCAGTAGAGATAGACATAATCAGAGGGTTGGGCATCTGTCTACTTTCGGAATCGTTCTGCCTTTTTCAGGATTTTATCTTCAGAGTGATTATGAAACTTGTGTCTGCACATTATGATGAAATGACACTTGTGAAGTTGTACCAAAGATAATATAATCTTCTGAAGAAATAAACCATAATTACAGAAATAATATCTCAGAGAAAATGCAAAAAAAATATACAGAATTGTGAAGGCAGAGAATGTGCAGCCTTTGTGCAACTTTTCTAAATTCCATCTCTGGTATCAGTTAACATTTAATAATAATTAAAAATATTTAAATAAAAATTTATATCTATGTATAAAAATACTGATCAGATTAATAAATATAGCAATCTCTCTTATCAATGCTTAACCTAAATTCCGCCCTCTAATCATAAAAAGGTTGTTCCACATCTATGCAGTATGCAACTGCCCATTATTTATACAACTCTGATTATGTTGACAAATATATTATAATACTAACAAAAACTGTTACAATATGTTTTATAAGTATTTATATCGGTACTACATCACAAACATCACTCCATTATGACAGTTGGGGTTATATCTTGCTGTTGATGCAATTCTGAATATCATCAAGAGCATCATAAAGAAGTAAAGAGGAGTCGCTGATCCCCTCAGTAAAGCGCCGATATTAACTGGAAAGGATCTGTTGTAAATTTGTTTATCACTTCTTTGCGATTGGTAGTAAAATGATGCGATCTGATTACATGATAATGTTAAAGTAAGTTCGTTTATTCTAAAGACAACTTGTATTACTTGATACCTGTAGTATATTTAAATCTATAATCATGTTATAATACTCTTTTTGGTGTTATCATTGTTTATTTCATCATAGTTTTAGGTAGATTATAATTATTTATTTTTGTAAGCTCCAAAATAAATCGTATTTTCATAGAGTATGCAAAGTCATCAAAATTTGGTCTCGGCTTATGGTATTTGGTATCTTCTGGAATTAATCATTGTTTCATTAAGTTTTATCCTTTATTGCCACATTGACCTTGAAGGTCTTACACAATAGAAGAGGAGGAGGAAGTGGGTCATAGAACATTCTTGCTTGGTACTATTATTGTTATTTTCATAGAATATTATTTTTTCAGGAAAGAGCCCTACCGATGAATATCTTGAAGCAATGATGAATGAAGCACCTGGCCCTATTAATTTCACCATGTTCTTGACACTTTTTGGCGAGAGACTTCAAGGCACTGATCCTGAAGATGTCATTAAAAATGCATTTGGATGCTTTGATGAAGATAACAGCGGTTACTTAAATGAGGAGCGTCTTCGTGAATTATTGGTTACAATGGGGGATAGATTCACTGATGAAGATGTAAGTATTTACATTCAAGTTAGGTTAAATAAAGTTAATTAAGTTGTTCATAGAGTTCTGTGCATTACGTTCATAATTTTTTTTTTCTTTTCTTAAAGGAATTATGCTTCTATTTTAATTTCTATTTTTTTAAAATATCGATACTTATGGAATTAGAAACACAGTAAGATTATTTTTTGGTTCTTAAAAAAATAGAAAAAAAGTTTGGTATATATTATAGGAAAAAAATTTAAATATCTCTTTAATATGTTTCATATATTTCAATAGTTTAGACTGCTAAAACTTTCCTTCTACCTTTCATTTGGCATTTAATTTTGTTTTGAAATGTTATATTCTGAATCACATTTTGATGAGTGATGTTAGGAATTCAGATGCTCTACCTTACTCTTTAGTCATACCTTAGGGAGGGGTTATAAGTTGGGATATTACCAATACTTTTTATGAAATAATGTTACCGGTGCTTGACTATACATATGATTTAGATATTGTAGATCTTTGAATATTGAAAAAAAAATTATACTTTTCTTAGTTAATTATAAATCAAGAAAAACTACTTTATTATTTTATTTTTTTCTTATCGATAATTTCAAATTTTATCGTTTATCGTTTTGGGTAGTTTAGAGAGAATTAAAATATTTTTAATACATTCCTTAGAGTAATCCTTACTATTTTATATTAAAAAAAAAAAAACATATTCCGATTATTTTATATATATATATATATATATATATATATATATATATATATATATATATATATATATATATATATATATATATATATATATATAATTCTTATAATAATATATAACCGATTCTTAATGATGTTAAGAATTAATCATAGTGAAACTTCAGAAGTGGATTGCTCACAGAAAAATATAAAAAATAAAATAAAACATATTTTCTTATCCAACTTTCAATTTTATTGGCTGATTACAAATAAACAAAATTCTATTAATAAACAATATTTTATACATGTATATATGTATACATGTATACCATTTTGTTAATCAAAGTATTATTTTAGTAAATGTTCGAAAATACTACTTTTGACTTCTGAGCACTTTCAGCTTCCTCTTCGAAGGGCGACAGTTGCTCTCTTGATTGTTTCATACCTCCTATAATAACCCCTAAAGCATCTTTAATATGTTGAATTAGTCCATCCTGAGTGTCTACTTCTACTTTTTATCAGTAACCTTACTTCATCTTTGAACCAGGTCCGGTCCATAAACAAGATCTTAGACATAAACTAATTGGACCAATCCAACGATATGGAAATTTTCATCCAAATATTGCCTCACCCAAAAACAAAATCTGCAGGAGCTCCATCATCTTCTTGTTCGGCCCTTCAACTCGTGGTGAGTCTGGGCCTCCTGCTGCATTGACTGCCAGTCATTCCGGTGTATTGCTGCTGCTTTCCAGTTCCGCACCCCTAAGATGGACAACACATCCTCTGCCACTCCGTCAGCCCACCGCTGTGTTGGCCTGCCGATTCTTCTCTTGGAATGTGTCTTTTCTTTAAGTACTTTCTTCGGGATCTTATCATCTTCCATTCTAGGGAAGCCCTGCCCAGCGAAGTATTCCAATTTTAATAAATCTTATGATATTTATATTCTTGTACAGGCTAGCTATTTCAGCATTTGTTCTCAGTCGCCAGATATTATTGATGAAGATGGTCCCGAAAATTCTCCTTAGGACCCGCCTCTCAAATCTTAGAAGTAGAAGTTCTAGAGTTAGTGAGATTTTCCAGCCTTCAGAAGCATAGGTCAGGATAGGTCTTATGAGCGTTTTGTATAGCTGTACTTTTGTGTTATGTGAAACGGTTTGACTTTCGAAATGTTTAAGGAGCCCGAAATAGCACTTGTTTGCAGACATCATCCTTCTATTTATTTCTCAACACATGTTGCCTGTGTTAATCGGGGATCCTAAATAAATAAATTCATTCACCTGATCAAATGTGCAGTCTCCTATTTCTAGCTGGGCTTCCTCATGATCCATTCCTTAAGGATCTGCTCTCATATATTTTGTTTTTGCTTCATTTACAGTCAGACCTACCCTTTGTGCTGCTTCTTTGAGTGCGAGAAACGCTTTCTTCATGGACATAAACTTCTTCTCATTATATCCAGATCGTCTGTGAAACCAAGAACCTGGGCCGATCTGTTAAATATGGTTCCTCCCATCTGTACACCTGAGCCTCTGACTGCACATTCCATGGCCACATTAAACAAGAGACAGGCAAGGCTGTCACCCTCCCTGAGGCCTTTATAAGTTTCAAAATCACTAGAGAAGCCTCCGCTTACCATAACAGTACACTGCACCTTCATCATGGTCATTTTTATTAAGCACACTAATTTTGATTGTGTTCTCAATTCTAGCAGATTTTTGTAGACCTTCTCCCCAATAACATTTTCATAGGCCTGCTGGAAATCACTAAAGAGTGTGTGGTATTATTGTACTCTCTATCCTTCTCTAGGATTGTTCTTAATGTAAATATTTGATCCACAGTTCCTCTACCGTTCATGAACCCAGCTTGGTACAAACTGGTTTCTCTTTCTGCATTAGGTCGGAGTCTCTGATACAGCACCCTTGATAGTACTTTATAATTATTGGAAAGCAGAGACATCCCTCGGTAATTCTTAAACTTTAGTATGTCCCCTTTCTTATGTATAGGACATATGACTGCTTTGTACCACTCTTCAGGCTTTCGTTCACTTTGCCAAATATCCATAATGAGATCATACAAAAATCGCTCAACTTCTGCTCCTCCATAACGGCTTATGGCTTAACACTCAGATAGAATTTTCTGCTTTCATTGAGGGTTTTGAGCAGTTCTATTTCTTCTAGTTGATCACGTTCGCATTTCCTTTTTTTCCCCTGGTGTAATTTTTTTTCTATTCTGCGCTTTTGACATTAATGATCAACTGAGTTTCTTGTAAACTTCCTTAGTACTATCAGTCGATAGACAGAATTCTTTTCAATAGTCACTAGCATGCAATCGTCGTCAAACTTAGACGCTTTCTTTGAATATTCCTCATGGCCTAAAACCTCGGAGGAGATTTCTAGAATTGCTTCTTTATATGTTTTCCATCTCAGGCTAAGGTCATCATCCGGTTCAACACTTTAAAGCTTTAGGTCCATTGATGTCATGAATGCATGTTTTTTCTGTGGGTGCTAATCGTTTGTATTTAAGGTATAGAATGAAAGAGTGGGAAGTATTTGTAATAATGTTATTTGGGTTGTTCAAATAATGTTAATGGGATTTATTATAAATCGAGCAGCCATTGCTCTCACTGCATTAACCACCATTCTCACAGTGTGGGGATGGCCCGGTCGAGGTCTGTCACATACAGATAGGGTCTCATATCTATTTACAGTGCGGTACACAAACATATGGGTGATACCCCCAAAGGTTTCAAAGTGTTGAAAATCTCTGACCTACATTTTCCAACTTTGTGTAAGGCGATCACAGTTATTTGGTTTTCTTTATCCTCCCAATCCATGTTAACTGAGCGAAAGAAAAGTACAAACTAATTGTTATTATTATCCTGACATGTAAAGAAAATAATCTTATAGAGGATAAGGAGAGGATATAGAGTAAGGATTATCTAAATAATACCCAAGGATGTAAGCAAAGTTCAACTTTTATAACAGTATTTATGGCAGAACTTAGATATATATATATATGTGCATGTGTGTCTGTTGTTTACAAATATGCTTAGTTGAATTTTCTTTTTCAGGTTGACGAGATGTATCGTGAAGCTCCTATCAAGAATGGCATGTTTGATTACATCGAGTTCACTCGAATTCTCAAACATGGAGCTAAGGATAAGGATGAGCAATAGTTCGTCTTGAGCAGAACTTTTATCCGAATTTTTATATGTATATGCTTACCACAATCATACTCTTTATATATTTTTATACCTTCCATTAAACATTTTATGTTAATCCATTTTGTTGTTTATGTAAGATAATTTAAAAATTATGTATTTATTCCGTGAGTTACATTATTTAAAAAATGTATACTATAAGTAAAAGCTTTTGGTGTTTTTTTTTTTTTTTTGTTTTGTTCCATATTCTACTCATAGTGTGTTTTTTAATTATTCTAGTAAAAATATAAGTATTTGTTTGCCTTGTATGTTTTTTCAAAGATCAATAATGGTTTTTCAATAAAATATGGCCATTGAATATATATGACGCTGGCTAGTTAGCAATGTAGATGGCTGGACTAGTTA
Source organism: Nezara viridula (assembly GCA_928085145.1). NCBI lineage: Eukaryota > Metazoa > Arthropoda > Insecta > Hemiptera > Pentatomidae > Nezara > Nezara viridula. The sequence continues at coordinate 129,473,226 of OV725077.1, read as the reverse complement.
GCTGTTTGGCAGAATATTTTATGCTTTTATATTTTGAGAGTTATTATGCTTTTCGTATGAATTAAATAATTTTATTTAACATGTAGTATAGGAAGCTGGTGTAAAATAATAAGATTAAGCTTTTGCAATTTTTCCTGGTCTGTGAAGAGATTTAAGAACTGAAATTTTTATGAAAACATCATCAATATCTTACCTAATATAATGAGTTTTCTCAATTGCCTCTTGCATCTTCAAACTGATGAAACATGGGTTTTTCAAAAAATGTTACTTTCGTAACCTTACCTTGTAACTAGGGTAAGATGACAAAAATAATAACTACAGCTACAAAAATCCTTACTATGGGGTAAGATGGAGAAAAGACTAGGGATTTTGGAACATCATAACAAACAATTTCAACAAGATCTTTTATCCAACTTTATTAGCATATAACTTAAACAATAAATATAAAACTATGAAAGGAAACAAAAAGTAAAATTTATTTAAACATAGAAGTCACATTTAAAGGTCTTGTGTGATGTCTCTGTTCCCATCCAGAACACTGAATGAAGCACTGCTACCCCAACTTCCTTCCTCTGACCACAAGATGCAGAATTAATCATATTTTCTCCTTGTGTCATTTTTAGCAAACTAACCTTTAACAGTAATGACAACTATTGTAAAAGAAATAGGTCTCCTATGGAGTTGTATATTCAGAATATTTTTTTGAATAAGGAAAAAAACATATCTTAGACTAATGATTCCTTGCATTTTGAGATTAAAAGATTACTTCTAAGTATTTAGTATTTGAACTTTTGGCCACACACTTGTTTACACAGGCAGATCTACTGGGAGTGGGAGAGCAGGCTTTTGGGCTGAAGCCCCTCCTCCAAAATAGTAAAATACAACCATTATGAAAAAAATCTACCGAAGGTTTAACCACATGACCAGCGGCAGAAGGTTTGAAAATTGAAAACGGTAGAACCTGAAAATCCTGGAGTCATGGCTTACTAGAAGTGTTTGGCTATGTTTGAATTTTCAAGATCCCAATAACGGACATAAATTACGTGATCAGCAGCAGGAAAAAACGTACTGGAATAGTTTCAGACAACCCGGTAGATGACATTTAATAAAGTAAGACAGAATTTTGGAAGCTTTATAGGAATATGACAGCTCTACAAATCTCAAAAATTACGTGACCAGCAGTAGACAAAAAACCAATTGTAATAGTCTTAGACCACTTTCTAGGTAACAGATTTAATTAAGTCATACAATTTTGGAAGCTTTATACGAATCTGACAGCCACAGCAATCACGTGATCAGCAGCAGGAAAAAAATTGGTTAGAATATTTTAAGAGCACAATAATTTAATTATTGTTATTTTATAAAATATATATACATTTTTTGTAAGCTTTCCACGAATGTGATATGCAAATTTGAAAAATGTATCAAAAATTATGCGATCATCAGCAGACAAAAAAAAAAACGGTTGGGATAGTTTTAGACCACTTTGTAGGTAGGGGTGCGCATCCTCCCCAAGGTCGATGGCGCATGCCTTCCCCTTATATAATTAATCTTTATATATATGAAATGTTATATCAACGTTAGTTTAAAAGATACTAAACCTCAAACAAACAATGATTTATGCCTTTTTTCGGTTCTAATCGGTACATTTTTATAATTATCGATTTTTCAAAAAAATCGACAAGAAAAATTTAAATCTGGAAATAAATGTTCTAAACAGAGATTATCCAAAATATTTTTATTTTTAGAACCGTCTAGAAATAGTGTAGTATACTTTTTTCTTAATTTTGTTTTTGCCTCCCCTTCTTTACCTTTTAGGCCACGCGGAGTTTTTCCCGGAGCGAAGGAAGGAGCAGGGAAATTATGACGAGTTAAAAGTTCCATCGGCCACCGGTGAGCTGTATCCGGTTAATATAATTGCGGTGATTACAAAGCGTTGGATAAAATGGTCATATAAAATTGTTTGGCTTGTAATGAAAGAATCTCTAAAAAGTTAATAATTCCTGTAACAACTGTAAACGTCCAAGGCTGAACTGGCGGTGTTGGGTTTGGATGGTGGCCGGTGGAGGGACGTGTGTGGACAGTTTGGTGGTGTCGGCATCGAACCTTCGGGTTCGCTTATCCTTTTATTATTAACCGATCCTTCTAGCAGTTCTGCTGTCACTTTTCCACACGATATATAGTGTTAGTTCTAATAGAGCATAATAATTCTAAACATCTACGAGTATCTTTGTCTCATATTGGCCCTCTTTTCGGCAGTATTTAAAACATTAAAATACACTCCACACACCACTTAAATAATAGTTAAAAAATAAATAATGTTTTAGTAGTTTTTGTTCGAATTTATTGCGTTTAGTGAAGCGATACCTTACATGAAAAGATCTCGAACATAAGTTAAGATTTGTATTATTTCTAACAAGATTTATATTTATTTATTATCCCAACCCTATCGTTTCTAACCTATCTTCCTTTTCAATTCCTGATAACCATTCCAGACGTCTGAAAAGAAGATGGCCCCCTGATTTCCTAATGTAGACATATCATTAGCTACCATCGGGTAGTTTCTCAACAAATGTTTTTATATCATATCCATATGTTCAAATTTACTAAATGTATTTCTTTAATACAGTTGTAAATATCATTAAGAAAAAAAATTATTTATTTACATTGTGTTAGTAGAATTCCAACATATAACAAGTGAATTGGCCAAGAATCAATATAAACAATTATTATAATATGAAGAAAATAATTTACACAATAAATTAATGTGAAAGAACAAACAACTCCTAATACAAATTCGAAATGTATTATTAAATGTAATCTCAGATAACATTTCAATACTTTTCTACAATTAAACTAAGCCGTAACTAATTGAAACATGTCCGGAATCAGGGGCGTACACAGCTTTCAGATAAGGGAGAGGTCAATATGAAATACAATATACACATAGAACAACAATTTTTAACACGTTAACTTTCTTGAATTTTCGGCAAACCTTTGATTTATGATTGATATGTTTTATTTGCTTTAAAATTATTTAGGTGGTAGGAGACCAATGCCCCCTTCTTTCCCTTTGTCCTCTGTGTATGCCTATGCCAGAAATTCATCATTATTTTATAATTTGGTTTTCAAATATTTTTGCCTTTTAAATATGAATTTCATCTGAAATAATTGCAAGATCGTTGTTTTTTAAAATTGGGTTGTGGAGGAAGGGAACAATTAATTTAAGGATGAGGAAGTTAGTTTTCTAATTAGTTTATATCACTATAAACCAATAAATCAAAATAAACCATTACTATAATATGAAGAAAATAATCAAAACAATAAATTCATGTAAAAAATACAAATTAGAAATGTATTGTTGAGTGTAATCCCAGACAAAATTTTAATACTTAAGTTTATTATTATTACAATTTATAAACATTTTTAAATGAAGTACAAATAAGCGGCGCTCGGCGCTCTTAGATTTTTTTATAAACTCGTAAACCTCAAAGTTCCTTATTTTCCTTTATATCCTGGTTTAAAAGCTCTTGAAATTGAAAACTTATTGTACCCCTCCTTCAAAAAAAATTTTGATTGCGCAACTTACGCCATACAACCCTCCTCTGGGCACCCTGTTTGTAGGCAACTAGTTGGGTAAAATCTCACGTTTTGGAAATTTTTCACGAATCTGAAAAGCAAATAGTTGCAGATAACTTTGTAGGAATCTGATTCAATAAAATCTTACCAATATTTAGAAACTTTTCAAGATTTTAGCACTTATTACGTGCGGGGCGACAAGAAAAAAAAAATTGGAATCGGTTGGTCTAAGAGTTTTTCCTGCTACTTATTAGTTTTTTTTTTTTTTTTTAAAAGGTTGGTCAATATGATAAAAAAAAAAAGTGCAAACAATTAAAAATAGTGTAAAGGACACACAAAAACCATGTCATTATTTAACCATTAACTATGGGTTAAGACAATGTGATTTTTTTTTTTTTACATCATAAAATAGTAGTTATCCCTTTATATATATGATATAGTTATCTATATTGATTGATAAGAAGCATCTATAGAAATGAGTGCATACGCATGCAATCATGCCTATGTTATGTAATTTACCATTACATTATGTACATTATGGCAGGGGGAGGGAGGAGGGGAGGAGGAGCTTTGGGGCTGTAGCCCCCCCCCTCTCAAAATGGTAAAATACAACTGTTTTATGAAAAAAATTATCTTTAAAAGTATTATTGTTCGTCTAATTACAGTTAATAGGACTTCAACAATCACTTAAAGACCATTTCATATAGGTAGTTAGTTTCTTTCTTTCTTCTGTCATAATCCTAATATATTTACACAAAAAAAAATCTTTATAATTCAAACTTCTTGATAACTCGAAGTCTCGATAATTCAAAGTTTTCTTGTAGTCCCTTGGATTTCGAATTATCAAGAGTCAACTGAATTCTTACCTTTTCATGTTCAATCTCTAGCACTTTCTTTAATTTCAATTGGGTTAAATATTAACATAATTTATTTAAGAAAAAGAAAAAGGAGGTGAACAAATTTTTTTTTGTCTTAAGATGCCTTTTTATCACCGTATATTTTGGTAAAGATGAATAAATAATGTATAGTCATGTATTAAATTATACATTTTCATTCTAAACAAACAAAAAAAAAAGTGTATGATACAAGATAAAATAATCAGCTTCTAGGGCTATAAGAAAAGACACACATAAGAACACTTTTTATTTATGTTCATAATTTTAAAATCTTATTCTGTTAGTAAATTTTCTAATTGATAACAACAGTAGATTACAAATATTTACTTCTTTACAATGACAACATTTATTTTGATTTCTACATTATAATTGGCAATTGACTAGGGATCATTGTGTCAGAACTAGTACGACATTGGAAAATTCATCATTATGTGCTGCTTGTGACATGACAACAATTAAGGATTTTTTACAAAAAAAATTATACTTCTAAAATATACAAATGTGCCCATCAGTTCTGTTTCAGTTCTGATTTTTTGTTCATAGTAAGTTTAATGAAAATCGAATTAATATATAGCACAATCAAGTTTTATTCATTCAATTTTTTTATTGGGTCTGTAGATTCTTTCGATACTAGTAGGAATGGTGTAACTCACTTAGCAGAGGTAAGTAAATATTAACTTGACTTTAAAATATGACAATATGACTGACATGTATTTGTATTTCAATTTTCCAAAATGAGATTTCTCTATCCATTTTATAATAAACATTCTGATCTTATGATAAACTGAATTTTTATGTTATTGAATGAAAATGAGATAAAATAAAATGAATATTCTTAAGATTGAATTTACTTTTTTTTGTAATCTTAAAAAGTATATATTTTTATTGAATGAACGTTTTTCTCATAAAATAACATAAACAAATATTTTATGAACTCAAATTAACAAATCTGATTAAAATTCTGACATAAAAGAAATAAAAAACAAAAGAGGAATATTAGGCCGATATTTTTTTAAGAAAGGATAAGTTCCTAAAAAAAATACTAATAAAAAGGAAAAAAAAATCACATTTAAAAGGATAGATTACATTTATCCAACCAAATATTAATTATTTAGATCTGAGTAAATGTATTAAATATCATACAATTAAATTAAGAATTAAATTGACACACCATTTTTACTATAACATCGGAAGTGATATGTTTTAAAAGCTATCTTAAAATAATAGTTATAAATAATTTTGGCTTTTTCATTTCCAGAAATTTAATAAATATTTCATTTGATAAAACCTTGTTAATGACCCCATGTTTCATTTTCTTATGTCCAAAACATAAATAAACAATTAGGCTCATAAATCAAAGTAAAACAAAGTTACTGAATGGGAGATTAGGAAAACCTCATAAAATGATGATCCAAATTAATGGTGAATTGTTAGAGGAAGTTCAGAATAATAAATATGACAACTTGAGACTTCTTGGACAAAAACTGAAAAAAGGTTTCAAGTTACATGCAGATCATGTGTAATGAAAATATAGATTTGATTAAAACTTTTTCTGACCAATCGCAGCACTAACTGCGCCCTGAGGAACTTGAATACAACCCACCTTTTTTTCAGTTTGGATCCAAATAGCTCCACCCCAAGTTAAAGTATCTTAGTGTCTTTCTTGCCAAAGAAAAACAAAACAAACAGAGATACTCTTAGATATGAGGGTGTATCTACTCCCAAAAAAATTACTCTGAAAGGAGGAGGGAAATTTTTTAAATTTAATTTCTATCAACTTAAGGGTGTACCTTTCCCACAATTAATAACTTAAAAAATCTTGAAATATCAACAATCAATGTTAGCTATCAATTGATTTTTCAGAAATTTATTTTCTATGTTTATTGCTATATCAGTTTTTTCAATGTGGGAAGGGGTAGCTGTTCCACCATGCCCTGCCTGGCTGCCCCTATGTCTAGAGAAGTCATCATCGTCTCTAACAAATTTTGAATAGAGATGAGATATTAAACAAGAAGATTCAACTCTTTTGAGCTGAAAACCATAACACTTTGGAAATCCAAGACAGACTTCATTTAATTGGGATGCTATGGAATGTTTCAATAATCAAAGAGATCTTGGAAGAGACACAAATTGCTATTGGATTTATTTATGTACAAAACTGTATGGTACACTGACACTGATAATGGCACATTTGGTTCAATTATGACAAAATTATAGACTGAAATTTTTGGAAAGAAAAACTTAAAGAGACTTTGTCTTTCGGTTTTTAAAAAATTTTAGAAGCTATAGCTGCCTAATATTTGAATAAATAATTTTAAATAGCAGGAGTGAGGCCAAGAGGAAAGCTAAATTCATTCCAAAGATTGTTCTTTTTTTTATAGAGGACACTAATTACTTTGTAATGAGTATATCATATACAAATAGAATATCCTAAATAATTGGGTTATCGCTTATGAGGTAGTATTATAAACATATAAATATGAGAAAGAATCCAAGCAGAGGGATGATTCTTTAAAATTTAAGAAGAAGTTTATAAAAATAGAAAGGAAGAAAACTCATAATTAATAATAATAAAGCTTCCTCCATATTTTGGATTATTCTTGCCAATTGTGAACATTCACTTATAAATATAAAAGATGATAAGGCTAAAACTCTTAGAGGCCCTAAGGAACACAATGATTCAAAGGAACCTCCCTGCTACCCGCAGACAACATGGTTTGAAGTTTTAAACGTTGAAGAAAAAGGTGAGACTGACATGAAAAATATATGTGACCCATGCATAGACGGAAGAAAACCAAGATATTACATATAACATGAAAGAAGTTGGAGAGGTGGTATTGAGGAGGCAGAAGACAGAAGTGAAAGAGGAAGCATGAAATGACTAGGGACAGAGGCTTTTGATCCAGATTGTATAGTAGATTATGATTTAGAAGAATGGATCAGACAATTTTTTTTCACATGAAGTATTTAAGGAATGGGCATACAAAATTCTTAAGAAACAAGAGAAAGTTTATAATATAAATTCATATAGTTTAAAAAAAGGAATTTTTATCAACAAGGTTTTACAATACAGTAGAATAGTTATCAATGTAAAAGTTAATACCAAAAACAGTGGACTCCCAATTACATACTCAGGTTGTTTGAAAATTTTAGGTTTCTTATTTACATAATATATTGTGTGTAAAACCTTTTGATAGCAGTTTCTCATTGAATCTAATCTATATGCCTAAATATTATTTTTTTAAAAATTATTCAAATAAATTATTAACTACTTGTTATAAAAGAACATATCTTTGTACCTTTCTTTTTATTCAGTCATTTTATTTGAAGTTTTAACAAGACAGAAGACATAACAAAATTAAATTATCTAAAAGCTTTGACCAGAATTATTAGTAGAAGGAATAAAGTTTACGGGATTGACTAGTAAACTGCTGATTATCTATAACCGATTTAGAACATTCCTGAAAAATAAATATTAATTTTTCTGTTTTTATTGTTTTATATTATTTATTTACTTTATTTTAATTTTTTAATATAATTTGATAGACATAGTCTCATTGATCAGCTTATCAAATTTTAATTTTATTTTTTTTTTTCAAATCTCTCAACAGAAAATTACGGAAAATCTACCTTACAATATTAATAATTTATTATTCAATTTATAAATATTGAGATGAGCAAACAAATGGATAGACACAAGAGACAAATAACAACAAAATAGACAAAAGACAGTTTTTGAAATGGAATAAAAATTATCTGAATGTACGGAAGAACTTGAATACAATTCAGCAATAACTTCCCGAGACATCACATTTAACCATTAAAGCTCATTAAATACAAAATGAATTTTCTATTCACATTTACACTTAACATGGTAACTAGTCTTGTAAAAAATTATAACTATATTCATTTTCACATTTCAATTTTTTTTTTTTTCATTCTTAATCATTAAACATTTACAAGTGCATTTAATATAAACATTTAGAACACCTCCATTGGAGATGTTTGTATAGGAGGTTTATTTATATATATATATTATACAGAATAATCTCAGCCACCACATTATGAATATATATATTACACAACATTTTCTTAGAGTCAATGGACATTTCATAGATGTGTAAATTAATTCCCATGCTGAAAAGCCGTAAAGACTTGTTCAGTTCTGATTCCCATCCGTTGGAATAAGCCTTAGCAATAGTGGGACTTAGATGTTTAAAATATGTACTGTTTCCTTCTTTTCATGTATTGTAGCCATTTACTAAAGTCTCTATTATCAGTTTTATCGTCACTTTGTAGATGTTTTCCACATTCTCTGTGTACCTATCTCCAAGAGTCATTTCGACAGCTTCCAAAAAAGGCTTCTCAATTTTCTGAAAAAGATAATAAAATTATTAATTAAGCATGAAAGTTAATAAATTAACTTTAACATAAAAATTAAAAAGATTCTAATGGATAAAGAAAAACTAATTTATAACATTACAAAAACACACTCACAAAAGTGACTAGAAATAAATCAATAACTCTATAGTGATAAAAGTAATTTTTTTTTGACCATGGATAAGTTGTCGGCCTTAGATATTTGGCGTCCATGAACAATGACGTCATCTCTCACCAAAAAATTTAATTTATTTCTTAACTCTTAAATATGAAGTAGGTAGGTAGGTAGGTAAATATGGAGGTGGCTTTTTTCATGAAAATAATTGAAGCAATTAGCAGGTTTCCTTATTTTAGGCATTAATTTTAGCAAGAAACATTAAATACTATTAGTCTACTAAAATCCACAGTTTGTATTTTTTCATAGTTTTAAAAAATACAAACTCTACTTCCATTTAAATTGAATTTTGTCAAGTTTACTATGGAGAAATATTTAGTTACTTAAATCAAATATTTTTTATTTTTAGCTTCCTATTCAACAAAAAACGTGATTCATTTAAAAAAACACAAATCTTAGATTTCCTAATTTTCTAAAGAAAATTTTTTTTTTTTATTTCTTTATGACATTTACAACTGTATTACATAAATACATCAAGTAAATTTGGACATAATTGATATAATGACATGAATACACTTGCTGAGTAACTACCCAATGGTAGCACTCTAATGATATGACTACATTAGGAGATCACGGGGCCATCTTCTTTTCAGACGCCTCAGGGGGTTATCAGGAATTGAAGAGGAAGCAAGGTTAGAAACGAGAGGGTTGGGATGATTCTGAAGTTTATTATGGAAGGATAGGTATCTGGATTGGGCCAGATCTGAAACATAAGGAACATTAAGGTCTTTATGGATAATTTTATTAGTGACAAAGTAAGGAGCATTGAGGATTTTACGAAGGATTTTGGATTGTAAGGATTGGATGCGAAAGGAATTCGATGGTTTAGTGGAGCCCCATAGCTCAACTCCGTAAGTCCAAATAGGTCTTATTATAGTCAAGTATATGAGTCTTTTGTAATTAATGGGAAGTTTAGAGCGTTTGTCTAGTAAGTGCTGAAGTAATCGGAAATGTCGAGCGGTTTCTTGTCGTTTCAGTCCAGTATGAGGATTCCAAGTTAGTCGTTTGTCCAGGTGGAGTCCTAGGTATCGGATTTGTTCAACAGGGATAAGTGGAGTATTGTTAAAGGATACTGTAGGACAGGAAGTCGTTGGTTTACGACGAAGCTACAGAAAATTAAACAATTATTTATATTAACTTTTTTGTAAATATTGATATCTTCTACCAACGTTTTAAATATTTTCTTCTACTTAGAGAACATACTATATATACGTTTACAGCAACTGGAACTGAGAATAGAAAAAATTAATTTGAACTTGACAATTTGTCTTGTAAGAAAGTCTAAACGAGGATGATAAGGAATCAATCAGAAAGTGGAATGCAGGCCAAAATAATATTGTTTTCAAGATTATTGCACTTCCTCATATGTTTGTGCCTGATTTCTGGCACCCTTGGATATATAGATCGACCAACCCAAGTGAAGACACTGAATCACATTGCGAACAACAAAATTTAAAATTTTAATTACCAAAGAATGACCCTGCGAACATCCCTCCTCACCCTACTAAACAAAAAAAACACTCACTCTTCCCTCCCCTTACCAAGAATTTTAACCACACAATTTTAGTCGTAACCCCTCTTTGCGGGCGTATATATATGTATGTGAAATGACCCTTATCATATTTTCTTATCTAGAATAAATATATATATATATATATATATATATAAAATTATATTTAAATGAATTGGGGTTGCTTAACTGACTAATTTGAATTGAGATTAAGTTGCTATAATGTATTCTAGAATAAATAAAAAAAATTTCTTTTGCAAAGTTTCTATCTCTATTCCTGTTATAGAGATTCCCTATGTGATACTTGGCACAGGACTGACTTATATTTTACATTATGCATGGACATGTACAAGATATTTTGCATCTTTATAATGATTAGTTAGCATAAAGTAATTGAAGTAGTGATGGAGAACTTCAAGTTTGAGACATCTTATTGCCCATTTTAATAAGATGAGGTCTTTGGATAATGATGTGATGCGAGAATATATTAATATCATTAAACCGATAATGAAGGGTGTAATGAATTTTAAAACTACACTGGATGAGACCAGTATTTCAGGATAAGCAACGTGAAACAAATTCAGATACTTAAAAAATATTCTTACAAAAGTTAAAATTCATTTGCCGTCATACATATAATTTTAAGTTATAATATAGGTCTGGTATCTAGTTGATACAAATTAAAAAAAAAATCTACAATGTCTAGCTTTATAGCTATCTTATTGATATTCAGTTTTTCTCGATTTGTGAAGCCAACAACTAGTTTTATGAAACAAAAAAATTAATTGTGAGTTAATTTTCCTATTTCATATTGCTTGTAATTTAGTTTGATAAAAGGTAAAACAACCATGCTGTCATGTAATAATTACGTTGTCAATTTCTTCTTCATCAGTCTCAAGTACATAATGATAATCCACCCATTTCGCTTTTAATTTTCTGTATTATTCGTTTAGAGGTGAATTTCGAAATGACTAATTCAAATTTTATTTTTTTTAAAATGATTTACTCAGTGAAAACATTTCATTTGCAACCCATCAGTTCACCCAACACACAATCTTGTTTTAGTCATCTAATGTTATGAAGTTTCCATTTATACCAACATTGCATTTATGGAATCATTGAATTTGAAATACCTGATTTACAAACAGAGCTTGTTGTATCTTCATATAAAACAGCTCATGATGTCTCAATGATGTTTTTTTTTCCGAAGATGCGAGGCATGGAGAAAGGAATCAATTAGATTTTGGTGATACCTAATAGATTTTTTACTAAGTGAAAAAATAATATTTATAAAAAAGTCAACTGACAATTCAAGAAACATAAATCTGGCTCGCGGCGAACAGTGGGACCATTAAGAAAAACTCGCGACATCAGCAAAAATTATTTGTTTTTTTTTTAGAACTCCAAAAACTAGATAAACTGTTTTATTGATACCTTCTGGAATTCGTGAGAATGTTTTCAATGTTATTCAATTAATTGAAAAACTAGTAATTTTGATAATTTATTTTAAAACTTTAGTAAATTTTTACTGTCATTCTGGTTAATTAGAAAAAGTATATGATAATGCATAAAACTTGTTTTCCTTCATTTCCCCCCTTCCTCCCCAATTTTGTTAACAAAAATGGATGTTTTTATATCCAATTTTTACAAAGACTGCGATTTAAAAAAAGCTCCGATATCCTCGGGGCCATAAAATTGTTTTACGACTACTTTTTAGAAGTCATTATGAATACTCGTATAAAACGGCGTCGAGAAAAAAAAACTACTTATATTAACTTGTTCCACTAATTTACCTACTGTTTTTTAGTAATAAAATATAATTTTTTCAATCTCTAACCCTTATTTTATTTAGATGTCATTATAATTTCATTAGAGTAAATTAAATCTGGGATTATTAGGTTAAGTATTTATGACTTCATCTGTAACAGTTATTCTTAATATAATCTTTAAAATTATTGGAAAAATACATATTTTTTTCATCATGGAATGCGAGGAAGTATCGGTGGTGTTTAAAATATTATTCGATAGTGTATAAAATTCTATTGTAATAAAAAGTTTATTATTCCATAATAACTATTGTAAAATGAACATTTATTAACAATGCATTTTTACAATACTTTTTTAAGTCATTACATAAAAATATATTATAAATATATTTTGTGTTCTTAAATTTAAGAAAAAAAAATTAAAATAACGAATATATGTAGCAATATAGAATTATCTTGCCTACAGTTCTTTATGGATGCGAAACTTGGCCACTTACATTAAGGGATGAGCAGCATCTTAAGGTTTTTGAAAATAAAGTATTGCGTAGAATATTCGGACCGAAGAAGGATGAGTTAACCGGAGAGTTCAGACGGTTACACAACGCCGAATTGCGTGAGCTGTATCCGGGTAATATAGAGCTGTATTGAGGTAATTTCATCGCGGCGAATCAAATGGGCTTGTAAAGTTGTTGGGCTTAGTAACGAGAGAATTTCTAAAAGGTTAATATTTGCTGTGCCGAATGGTAAGCCTCCGAGGGGTAGACCGAAGCGAAGGTGGGAAGATTGCATTAAAGCTGATCTGAAGTAACTGGGTTTGGACGGCGAACGGTGGAGGGAGGTGTGTAACAAGCGATTGGTGGTGTCGGCATCGAACCTTCGGGTTCGCTAAGCCTTATTATTATTATTATTATGTAGCAATATAGACAGTAGTTATAAATTGGTACCTAAAATTATGAGCTTCAAGAGGCCCTTAACATTTTCGATGTCAATTTATTGTCAAATATAAACATTCGTAGAAATTTTCTAATTTTGACGTTAGATTCGTGTTTCTTGGCCTTGAAAACATTAGAATACAACTTAATCCGAAATCATTAAAAGTTCGAGGTCCATGTCCACGAAAATCCGTCTTTTGTCCCAATGTGTGGCGGTCAAACAATTTATTTTTCTGTTGGGCTAACTACGTGATGGATGTTATGGCCTCATGGTTATTTTTCACTTCTTTCTTTTTACCTTTTAACTGAAGGGGGGGGGGGTTATCCAACCTATCATAATCCGAACGGGAAGGTCGAGATTCAAAGTTATTAAGATTACTACGTCTTAACAATCTCGGCCGTCGCGACCTCTTTCCTATCTCTCACTGCTTATGTTGGGCTATTTTGCTCCATGTAATTTTGCAATATATTTTTTTGATTCGATCTAGCGATCTGGTTTTGGGCCTCCCATGTGGTCTCTTCAATTACAGCGGCATTCGTTGTTGTGTAGACGCTTCCTGATGGATTGCTTAGAGCTAGATTTCTTTGCCTTCATGTCATGAAATTCTGACTGATCTATTTCTGTAAGTGTTTCTAGTACTCTGATCTCATATCTCTCCGATTATCGTGCTGAACATTTTTTATCTAATTTTTTGATATTTCTTTCTAGATTGCTGGTTATCTGAACTAAATTTATCATAGAATAAAAAAACCTTATTTTTTATGTCTATTAGTCTATTATTAATCTGATCTATAGTGACCGTTGGTCATTTATTGAGGTTATTACGGAGACGAAATATTTGATCCGTTAACACTCGGAAATGATTTCTCTTCAACGCGAACCTTGGTGGGGTATAATTTTCGGCTTACCATGATACATATTAATATGATAATTATCATGGTTTCCTTATATTAATATTATTTTTGTTTTTAAACTTATTTATTGAAAAATATTACAATCTGTCTCTAGGACATTTATAATACAGTTCACAGGTCACATTCACACTCTATGTACAATAAATAAAATAAATTATACAGAAAAATAATATATATACAATAAATAAGAATAAAATAACCTAAAAATAAATAAATAAAAATAAAACAAACACACCTATATACAATATTTACAATTTGGCGAGAGAACTCCAAACCAGACTTGTCCCCCCAACTGTGGAGGGAAAAGTGTGACTCCAGGAGTTCCCTGCACTCCTCTCTCAACCGCGTCACTAGGGCTAAACCCAGTGGAGATTGAACAAGAGTGATATTAATATTATTAGGTATTAATCTATTATTATGTTTTAAATATTATTATATCATATTTCATTACATCAAGCAATAATAAAGCTAAATAATTTTGAAGTTATCAAAAAGAATCACAATTGATGTTACAATAGCGCTGAGAAGATATTATTTATAATATGTATATCAGTTTTTATAAAGGAGGCAAAAAAAAATGTAGCATCAATATTTTATTAACTCGAATATTATATATTATTGTTGTCTGAATTTTATGTTATAACTAATTATTTACAGCATCAAACGGATTGTAAGTCTAGAGAGAATCACTGATGAAAGGAAAAAGGAAACAGATTAGCGAATCAAAGTGTCTGGGACAGAACAAACTGGAGATTATTTCATCAGGATTTCAAAGGCAATGACTGAAAGGAAAAGGAATGAATGCGGGGGAGAAGCAATAGTTAGCAAAAGCCTGTGAGTGTCTTCTGATGAGGTTAGTCCACGCCTAGTGAGCCTATCCCTGGAATTCTTTTCACCGGATGAAAACTAATTTATCTTTGAAAGAGGCATCAACGGGAGGTCAGGCCATTTATGTGCAAAAAGTCGACGAAACTCTCAAAGTAAAAATAACAAAACTTCAGTCAGTAAATCTTTTTTCGGAACGATGATATCTCTCTTCTACATAAACGTTATTTTTCAACTGCTATTTATTAATAATGTGGAATCAAATTGCCCGTTCTTTTACTTCTATTTGATTTTTTATTTATTATACAAATCAATTTCTTTAATAGGAGTGTTGCCCAGGTCCCGATTTCTGAAATTTTCCATACTTTCCCAAAGGTACGTTACGTCTAAAAATGAATATTATAGTTATTAGCTTTTTTTTTATTTATTAATATTTTTTTAGTGGAGTATATTGGTGGTTTAAGACGGTAACATAATGAATTATTGATATCAGTACAAGAGTAATCGCTTTAAAAAAAATCTTTTAATTTTTTTATTGAAGCCTATTAATTAGAGCTATCACAATTGACTTTTAAGAATTCAATAAATATTAACAAAACATATTTGTAATTTGATCAATATTGTTTTATTTCTGTTAATAATTTTATATATACAGGATGCCTCAGTTCTTTATGGACAAAATCTTGGAGGTGATTCTAAACGTGTTTTATTTAATAAGGAAGAATCACTCAAAAACTGCACAGGATAATAAAATTCTAAGTACACCATCATAAAGTGGACAATTTTTTTTTCAGAACACTGTGATTAAATTCACTAAAGTCCTTTTTATCATTTACTTTGGTAAATTTAATCACTGTTTTCAAAAATAAAAAAATTGTCTACTTTACGATGCTGATCTTAGAATTTTATTATCTTGAACAGTTTTTGAGCTATTCCTTCTTATTCAATAAAAAACGTTAACATACATAATTGATCTTAATTCCTTTCCGTTCTGAATCGGACCATGCTTCAAATGAACTTTTTTGTTGGAAATGTTTTCTAGAATCAATCTCTAGAGTTTGACCAATTAGAACTGAGACCCCCGTTAGATGGATGGATTTTTGTAAATACTTGCTTAAAACTCAATCGATAACTATACTAATTATAATTTAAAATGATTTTTCGATTTCTACAATGTAATTTTTTTTCCCCCGAAATATACTATGCAAAAAAAAATCAATATATTTTTTTTAATAATTGAAATGCAGTTTTTAGTTTCCTTGTGTAATATTTGTTTTTAAAAGACTAATACGGTTTTAGAAGTAAGCCAACAAAGTGTATCATTTATTTCTTATCAGTCTAGGCATATAATCTCTTAAATAATAATATGAACTCTTAAAAAATCTACATATTCAATCTGCTTATTATGGGTTTTAAACCCATACAATCTTTACCCTTCGGCATAAACATATAACTTAGTGTCCTACTGTATCCTTTAATATTAATCTACTTATATCTGTCGAAGATGACGTGATGGCCTAGTACGTTAGTTAGGACTTGGGTGCCCGGTTCTGAACGTTGTGGGTTCACTTCCCACCTGGATAGAGTAATTTTCATTTTTCCGCGACTCATACTGGGTAATAATAAGGTTTCTTGGACATCGACTCCAAGTTACTCGAAAATTGTGAATTGCTCAAAATTAGTCTGTGTATGTTTTTGAATGTATTGAATTTGAACTCAAGCCATTTACTTGACCAGATTTTTTCAGGTAGAATTTTTTCTCTGTAATAGTTATGTGAGTATATATAAACTATTACTGCTGTACCATTATAATATTCTAGAGTAAAATAATTATAGGTCAAAAATAATAATTTATGTATATATATATATTCGCCAACAATTTTAACGATATTTAACGTAATAGCTTTCGAAATTAATATTGCCATCTCATAATATTATCTAATTTTATTGACAGGTTTAAACAAATTCTATTTACGTATGCTGAAAAAAATTAGTTCGAAATTTTCCATCCTCAAATTTCTGCTGTCCGAGGCATGTGATCCATTTGCCCTCCCCATAATTCCAGCTCTGACGATATCGGTAAGAAAACATGAGTTGAAGTATACTATATGTTTCTTAAGCATTTGCTTCCAAGTCTACAAACTAATATTTCACAATAATTTGGAAACCCAATAATTTGAGAAAATTCGAGATTTGAGAACCCATCAAACAGAAATTTGTGGTAAAATATTTTTCTCAAAGAGTTACTAAAATTTAAAAATGATACTAATAATATTCGTCATTCGTCATATAACGGATTCTCATTATTTTCATATTGATTTTTTAAGGATTGAAATCAGATTGATATAGTTTCCTTGCTGTTTTGGAGTACCGGTCAATAGGGAAGGGTGAATAATGCAAGTATTGACTAGGTAGGAGCTTGTAGTATTTACTGGGTTTTGGGGCCTTGTATTAGAGCTCATACTGCTTTTATCGTTTTGTCAAAATGCTTTTGAAAACAATAAATATCTGTCAGACTGAATGATTTGAAGTGTCCGATTTGTCGATAATTTATCAATTATGTTGTTAAGTCTTACAACCTGTTTCTACATCTTCATCGGTAAACAATACTTCATTTAATAAGCAACTTAATTTAATATTCCTTATTATTAATTTACGCACTTATTATTATTATATTAATTACTTATTAAATTATTTACTTATTATTATATTAATTAATCATTATTATATTAATTACTTATCAATATAATACTAATTACTTATTATCATAAATTATTTATTTACTTAATATTTATTAATTTTAATCTTTATTATTACTTTTTTAGCAACTCATGAACCTATTAGAAAAATTTCACTGGCATATTCGGTTTTACAAATCATGAAAAACAAAACAAAAACAGATTTATACGAACGCGATATTTAGTTTTTTAGCGCTTTATTATGCAATAAGTTGATATTCACCTCAAGTTTAGTAAAAAAAAACAATAATCAATGTGTGGTTTGATATCCTGTTTCCCTGAAATGCGAGTGTTTTCGACAAAAATGACCAAAATAAATTTTTGAAAAGCTTTAATTTCCCTTTTTTGCTGTTGCCTGGCCAGCATCATAATAAATATAAATTCTTAAATATACTTTTTATTAATTAAATATATATATATATTTAATTAAAAATAATGGTTTTTGAAATATTTATCATCTTAAATGATAATGGAACTATATTTTTTCCAAATATCACTATTACAGAAGTTTATACGTATTTATAAGTGGCCTATTAAATGTTTCTAGCCCTAATATTTATACTTAAAATAAAGAATGCTATGAATATAAGACTTAAGAACATTTAGTTGGTCACTTTTTAATGAGGACCAGTTTTTATAATATAGATCTTAATAGACACATTAGATGAAAAATATGTGACAAAAATCATCATTTTTAAATGTAAAAAATATGATTAATTTACTTTAATTTAATTCATATAGGAGAGAAACAAATTCCTCTGACAAACACAGTACGTTACCTGGGACTAATATTCGACAGAAGGATGACCTGGGGCCCACACGTCAAAATGAAACGACAGACCTTAAACAAGCGACTGAAAATACTGTACTCACTTTTTTCCAAATCAAAATTTAAAATCAAACAAAAATTCAATACATACGCTTACCTACTCAAACCCATATGAACATACGCCTTACAAATTTACGGGTCTGCAAAAAAGACACACTTACAAAAATTGCAGACATTTCAATCCAAAATTTTACGACTTATAGCAGGAGCTCCTTGGTACGCAAACAACCAAACTTTTCATAACGACTTACGACAAGCAACTATCGACCAACACATACGTGATCTCTACTCCAGATTTCATCTTAAACTACACGGACATCACAACGGACTTATTAACGACATGGTCACAGCTGACATGCCTTTCAGGAGACGACTAAAGAGGAGCTGGATGAAAGATCTCCTTTCTTGAATTAAGGAAATAAATCAAGACCAGGAAGAAGTGCTGCTGGGTACTAATTTTTTTTTCATCATGCCTAAAACGTCAATTTTTCTTATTAGTTACAACACATCTGTTTATTGTCAAGCTCATAACAGGTGTGGATGGAAATATGAAGACAAAAACAAAAATTTAATTCATAACATTTTTGATATTTTTTTTAATAAATAAAAATTGTGCTCACGTACAAGGCATTGTAGTTATTTAATCTGAAAACATCAAATCAATAAATAAATATAAATATTTTATCAATAAATAAAAAATATTTTTAAACAACTTTAGATGAATCTCAACTTATTTCGTAATGAACTCTCAACTGAAATGGTGTTATTATTAAATGAAGTTTTTCAAAAAGTGGAGTTTCAGTAATATAGTCGGAAGGTGATAAATAATCGCAAATAATTTATGACTTTTTTAAAACGAAATTTAGCTTAGTATAGTCTTCTTTCTCCAAAATTCTCCCAAAAGTCTTCTGAAAGACAAGACACTGTGAAGGGATTATTAATTACTTAAATTAAATATTTTTTTGGTTATCGCTTCCTATTCAACAAAAAATTGACTAACAAAAAAAAAAACAACACAAAACTTGAATTTTCAACTTTGGTGCTTAAAATATGACCATTGTTTATATAAAACTTTTTTTTAGGTCTTGAGGTCTACTATCGCTAAAAAAACAACGATATAGGCACCATTATTTTCAAATCTTATATGAATTAATCTAGGGTCCACTATATTAAAGACATCATATTTACATGTTTACAATTCGCTCCCTGCACTGACGTCACGTTCCCGAGCTGAATAGAGATAAATGGTAATGAAAGAAGACTGAGGGATATTTACGAGCTTTTAAATGGTGCATAACAAGCTACCTGCAGCAAGCCATGACGCAATAAGGGCCATACATATGTGATCAGGTGGCGGCCCTTCAGCCCGATGGGCCTAAGCTCTATCCCTTAGTAATGTTTTTTAATATTAACCCCTACATCAGTTATATAATTACAGGTCTTACTGAAGCTATCTATTTATATTATAAAGAAACTTTACTATTGTAAGTGAAAAAGTAGGTAGTACATTTTTTTAAAATACTTATAGTCTCCGTTTATTGCTAAAAAGTCAACAAGTATATTTATGATGCAGCTGAACTTTTAAAAACGTTCTTGTGAATTTCTACCTTATTTATTGATAAAGCATATAGTAAATTTACTAGAATGACATAAACTCTTTTATAGAATAGAATAGAAACATCAACTTTATTCTGGGAACATGGGCCTTAAGAATAACATTAGAAATATGAATGATGATCAATTCTGGCCACGAGACCGATTGCATAAGCAGAAATTAAAATAAATTTATTTTATTCGTCGAATTCTCCTAAAAGCAGAAAACTGGTTGAAATACAAAACCAGATGCAGCATCCGTTCTTGAATGCCTAAAAAAAAAATGGAAGAGTTCACTGGGTACATTGGCTGAGGAGCTGGATGATCTAAGAGCTCAGTACACAGATGTGGTTCTACAATGGATTCCAGGGCACTGTGAGGTTGCGGGGAATGAAATCGTAAACCGATTGGCCAAGGAAGGAACACTGTTCTCCCAAATTAACAGCCTACCTAGGTTAGAGGAAAGCAAAACTATAAACAAAGCAGCCATAAGTCAAATGTGGAAAGCAAGTCACCGAAATCACAATCCCCATGACAATTATTCAAACTAACCAGAACAGAACATGTGATTTTTCGCCTCAGAACTAGACATAACCGTTTGAAATCACACCTCTTCAGGATGTTCAAGATTGGACCCAGAGCCCTGTGTGAATGTGGTCAAAATGAACAAACCACACAGCACATTCTGCAATACTGCCAGTTGGGGGAGGACATGCGCAAACAGATGTAATCTCAACCCACAGACCTTGGGACCAAGCTTTTTGGAAGTCTCGAGGACCTAAGGAGGACCACTAATTTTATATGTTAATTTTCGACATAGCCATCTACAGGGAAGAACGAAGAAGAAGAAGAATCACAAAACATTTTTTATTAGAATTTTTAACGGCAAACAATATTTAGCTAAAGCGTCATAAAAAACAAAGCATCATTCCAAGGCTCGAGAAGAAGAACTTCTCCAAGGGGAACAATTTTAATTCTGCTCCTTTTTCTCTTCAATAAAAGTCAAACGTTATACGAGTATTTTGATAATATATTCCGAAATGAATATCGTTATCACATTAAGTCTAATAGATTCAGTTAAGGAAAAAAAAAGTATTCTTCATTTACTTAAAAATAAAATACGTTTTTTAAAATTTGTCATTTCCAATATTCATCCGTCCGTGACCATTGCCTTCAATGCCTTTTTTTACTATTTCTGGTTCTGCATCTTATTACATTTTAAAATTTTAGATATTCCTGCATCCAAAAAATGCCAACTT
Organism: Nezara viridula; assembly: GCA_928085145.1. NCBI lineage: Eukaryota > Metazoa > Arthropoda > Insecta > Hemiptera > Pentatomidae > Nezara > Nezara viridula. The sequence goes on along the minus strand of OV725077.1, from coordinate 129,451,829 downwards.
ATCGTTAAACTCAATAGTCTTCTACCTAAAATCATTTATGTACCAACTCGATTAAAATTATTGAAACATTTCAAGGTTCTTCATGTTTAATTAATAACTTTCATAAAAATTGTTGTGAGATTTTGAATTGTCGAGGTTTTATCATACTATTAGCAATTCTTTTGTAGGATAAACCCCCCATTTTCGGCACCCTTAAGGAATTTTAAAATATGTTAATTCCGTTTTCAATCGTGTGGGTATTTGGTTCAACAATTTAAGCTCTGTTAAGTCAGTAAAGACCTTTAATTTCAAAATTTATTTATGAAACAGTGTTTTTATTATTATTACTTTTTTTATTATAGTAAAACGGAAAAAAAGTAAAGATTTTCGTATGCGCCAGTTTTAGCTATCATTTTTTTTTCCAGTTTTCGTCACTCTGAAGTACCAGTTTTCGCCACCCTTACTCAATTTTCAAAAACCTAAAGAATTAAATATGGCAACCTTGAGAATGAAAGAACTAAAATTATATTGTACAGGAATGTGCGTTTCTAGCCAAAAAAACGTAAGACACATCCTACCTGTCCGACACCTGTCGGGTTTCTAATCTTTTGCGTTTTTTTCGACGTATAGAACTAAATAAATAGTGGGATATGCTAGAATATGCAAGTGCAGGAGGGATTCAAATGAGCGCCATTCGCCAGTTTTAGACCCTTTCCAACGCTTAATATTATTCAATAATTGCCGAAAGCTGGGCGGGGTGGGTACTAAAACAAAGCTAAGTAAAACAGAAAAATAAAATTCATAATAAATTAGCTCCAATGTTCGATTCCCTGACGCCTAGCATAGAAGCTAATGACTACATCCTGAGTTATTGTGACGGATGAATCATTAATTGGTCTCAGGAGAAATATCGCCGAGCTCAATCAGTCCGATATCTCTATCAATCACCGACACCCACAAACCTCCTTTTTCTACCGCCTACTCCACACAGCGCTGCCTTCGATTTATCAAGTTATCACTGAGGACGGGAGGCGACGATGAAAATAAATTGAATCTTGTTTCCGATTTCCCGGGTCGCCAATTTCGAATTTACCTATATTCGGCGAGGGTGGATTAAAAATAGTGAAGGATCGGCCACGGATTGGGAATCCCAATTTAAAAATATCAATGATCTATTTTTATAGTCTATTTTATTATAAATCACAAAGATACTACACAATTCTATATATGTATAAAAACTTTCCGCAAAACTGACAAAAACACTAACCACAAACCACTAGCGGATCCAGGATTTAATTTGGGAGGGGGGGGGGAGCTTCAGCCCGAGAGATTTTTTTTCCATATACATATAACGATAATTAATTTGAAAAAAAATAAAGAAATTAATTACCTATATGAAATGGTGTTTATTGTGGTTCTTGAAGTTCTATTATATATAATTATACGAACAAGGATACTTTAAGAGATAGTTTTTAATATTTTTTCTGTAAACCATTGTTATATTTTACCATTTGGGGGGGGGGCTTCAGCCTGAAAGCCCCTCCCCCCATAGATTAGCCTGTGCCACAAACCAAAACAAAAGTGATCGAACCATCGCATTCAAAAATACTTAAATTTTATCAAGATTATTCAGTAAAATCAAACCGTATAAATTACACATGAGACCACATAAATTAGACATATGTATAGTCAAATGTTCTATACAAATATGGAATCCTTGTGAAGAGATTAATGGAAAATCCTATTTTGAAACTTTTGATCAACACCTCTAAACAAGGGTATACTAAAACAACCATAGTAGCCAAACCCTTATAAATCCGACAAAACTGCTCTCACTACTACACATTTCAGACATAGCAACAGATGAAAACAGTGTGTGTCAAATGAGATGGAATTCGGTACTTATTGTAGTATTGTTTCCTGGACAGAAAAATAATAAAGTGGGGGTGAATGTGGTCAAAACATCTGCTCTTTAAAATAAATTAGACAGTTGACGTTTTTTATGTAAAGTAAGTTGGTTTTAGAGAAATAGGGGTCTCATTTTATCACCCTCTCCCGCCCGGTATTTTTTTGAGCGGTTCTTCTGGCGTTTGAGATTTTATCCACCCCTAAAGCCTCCTCGAATAGAGATATATAGCTGGAAATTTGTATGTAAATTATGTTGGTTTAAGAGAATTACCTTTGAGGTATCTCAACTCTTTTATTTTGATACATTAAATTTGAAAATAAATTACAAAATGTTCAAAAATAATGCGCGACTGTAAAATTAAGCAATTCGATTAATTTTAAAATTCTATCCAATATCCTCCATTAATCTTTTAATAAATCAATTCATGTTTCACCAATTTATCCTACAAACATTAGAATTTTTCTTTATTTGATATTTAAGTTCAATGGAGTTTTTTTTTTTTTTTCAGTTGACATTATAGATCTTGTGTATATTTCACCACCTTATCAAGCCTACTCCATCTCTGCTTACTTAGGGCTATTTCTTTCCAGTTATCTGCATGCAGCTCTAATCTATCTTCGTTGATTCAGTTTATCCATATGATTTTTGGACTTCCACATCCATGGAGGTATATTGAAATGTAAAACCTCTAAATTTTATTGTGGGAAGAGCTAAACTTTGTTTTATCACTCGTCAATTAAGTAGACTTGTGACTCTAACAATATATCAAAATCAGTAAATAAGTTATCTGTACTATTATTAAAAGTTGCAAATTTGTTTACAATGCCATCAATAAATCAATCTACCAGCGGGGAAGGAAAGAATTAGGTGTGGTTAATTATTCATCTCCAGGCTTAATGAAGAAACAAAACAGCGAGCCAAACCAATCATCTACTGTCCAATTAAGTTGATGTTGTTTTTAAACCCTAAATATTTCGGTACATAGCTCGTTAGTAATTTATTCTCCTAGTTCGTTCTGTTGTGCACCCTTTGTAGTTCTTCCAGTCAGCGTTGCCGTTTGTACGAGGATCCTTATGACGTAATGTGCGAGGTATGAAGATTGACTAACCTCGTAACTCATATATAATTTTTGCTGACGTATTCAAAGTTATATTTTTATAAATGAAGTTTAGATTTGTTTTAGAATTATTTTTACTTATTATTTATATTAATATGAAATACTGAACTTCTGTCAGACAAATAAATTGTAATTATATCTTCTTTAATTACAGTATGATTATTATTTCCTTCATAAAAAAACATGATTGTATATATATATATATATATATATATATATATATATATATATATATATATATATATTTGTGTGTGTTTTTGCTTTTGTGTAAAGTTTCTAGAAAACAAAATAAAAAAAAAAAAATTGATACCATAATTTAAAAAAAATATTTCAGATTTTTATCTTGTATAAAATAAAATATAAGAAAGTATATCAATTATTTCCTTCATCAAACTACAACTTTCTATAATTTATTTAAATATTTCTAAGTAAGCATATACTAAAATAAAAAAAATAAAAAATTAATATTTATTAATTTAAATTATATTTCATAATAGATGAAGTCATAATAATGTGTTTTTCATTTATTTTTAATCATGATGGCAATATTGTATCCTTTCAAAAGTTTATTTTACTATTTTAATTTTTATAGGTTTTCCAATATTGTCTAAAAATGTATGCACTTTTTTATATATTTAGTTTCGTACCTTAAATTAAACTCATTTAACTTCTTAACCCATTAAATTAAACAAAAATAAAGTAAAAAGGACTTAAAATATATGAATAAAGGTAATAAGTAAAGCTCTGATCTAATTTAATTTTTAAAAAACAAACAACAACATGGAGCCTACAAAAGTACAAATTTTCAATGAGCAAGCGCACGAGGATGTACGAGGTTTGAAGTACGAGGATTTGTCACAAAGCGCTTGGCAACACTGCTTCCAGTAAAGTTTTAGCTTTATTTTGTTAAGTCAACGAATTCCTTGACGGTTCTCTGACTAATCCCTAAATAGGTATTTAAGAAGTAATAATACTTACATATTACTTGGACTAACTTAGAGCAATATAATCTTCTTCGGAGGTGCGACCCACTAGGACTCCAGGTTATGGCATGCATCACGCGATTTTAAAAACACGACGGTGCCAGAGTTCTATAAAAACGTTATGAAATCTGAGAACAGCGGTATCTCGTGTAGCTCGAAATGTGTAACCTGGCGATCGATTTCTAAAAATAACTGCATTTTATAAACATTCCATCTTTGTAACTGCAGGAATCTAAGCCAAAAAGGCTATTGAAATGTAGGTTAATAAGTTTGGAATTCCTAGCGGATAAGTGTGCGAATTTTAATAAATAACATCATGTTATCGCACTAGAAATAACTTCAAAAAAAAAAAAAAAAAACTTCAATCATTTTTATAGTACAGATTATAAGTGATTTACTCACGGCTGACTGTGATTAGACTTTTGCTTCCTCACTACCGAAGATAGAGAAGCATTGTGTTCGTGCGAGAGGTTAAAAAAAATGTTGTGCTCAGAATCAAAAATTTCCACTCGCGTTTTACGTTTCAGACATCACAATGATCAAATTTGGTTTGGTGTCTGTCTGTCTGTAGTCACATCGATGTAACGGGCATATCACCTACTAACGTTTATCCGATTTTCAGGGATTGTGTGGTGTCTAAATGGTCCCATATGAATTTCATCAAATTTCATTTAGCGCTTCCGCTTACTCACGCGCAAACGTATTTTTGTATATATGTCAATATTTCAGAAACTTCTTGTTCGATTTGGCTCAAAGTTAGAAAAAAGTTATAGGAAAAAATATAGGCATTAATACAAAAATAACGTAGTATCAGTTTTATCGAAATCTGTCCTCTACTTTCTCTTATATATGAGCAAACGTGTTTTCTTTGATATGTCAATATCTCTAAAACCGCACGTTCGATTAGGCACAAATTTGAAGGAAAGTCAGGGATTGGTTAACAGATAATTAATTTAATATCAATTTAATATCAATATCAATTTAATATCAATTTTATATATTTCTATTCACTATTCAAACAAAAAAATAAATACTTATGTATAATTTGACATGCCTATAGTCTGAAAATGGCTCGTTGGATGCAACTCGAACTTGGAGGAGTTTAATTTAATTTAGACAAATTAAAAACATATAATAAAACGAATTGCTGTTTTGAATTTATTAAAACATGGATTTAATTATATTATCTAAAAAATTCGCGAAGAAGTTCATGCCACTGAAAACATTTCAAGCCGTTTTTATTGTTTAGAAAAACATATCGTAAGGGTCTATAATAATTTTTGATCCTAGAATAAGTTTAAATAATATAATATTAATTTGCCTAATTTGAAAAGAAATTTAATTAAGACGATAATTTAAGCTTAATGATAAGCGTAAAATATGTGATCCACACACCGCATAATATTTTTGTATATTACACCACCTTAAGTAATTCTCAACAAATAAATTATCGAAGTTTTTATTTATAATTTACAATCATGGAGATATGGGACTTGGTAATCAAACTGTATTTGTGCTTGAAGGAAATAAAATGGAAATATCTTTGAAAATTCTACTGATACGCTAGCAATACTTAAATTAATAAATGTCAACCACTTTATGCCTGGCAGTTTAATCAACGGGAAAGGTTAACAGCGGAATAACAATTGAAATATAATTTGGTAATAAGCTACCGATCTCTATCATCAAAAACCAATTTCCACTTCAAATTACTCCTCCCTCCACTTATCGTATTGGACATGTTTCTGAATTCTAAATGTGTTTAGATTGATGACAAGGAGAAATAAGCTCTTCTCAGTAGTAAGAGAATATGTCGGATTACAAACGGACATTGCATCAAACCTCATATAGTACACATACAACTCCCAAAGCAGTAACTTCTATTCCTTAACACTGCAGTAGGAACACTTGAAATTTCTACACAAAGTTTAGTCCGGAAGTGGGAGGGGTCTATGGAAGAACCTTGGCTTAAAACTTGTCACTGAAAGTGTCTAACTTTAACGAACATAGTTTACTTGGAGTTCAATATGGCGAATGTTTCAGTACTGAACTACAGGAGACTTTGTCAACAGATAAGAGGGGAGTGTTTGTAAAATAACAATTGTCAAGAACTTTCAACACCGATTCATGATTTCATCATTACTCAAGGATGATCCAAATTAATAGGAATAAATTAATCGTTTAGCGATTCTATAAGTCCCGAAAATTTGAAGCGTTACAAACAGAAGTTACTGGGAGAGTTTTGTCTTATATGAACAATTCCATTATGTCGATAGTCTATGGAATGAAACTCAGCTTTCTCACTCTTAAAATAGGATCGATTATACCTCAAGAACTGGTGAGGTAGAGGGCACTAGAAACAAAGGCCAAAAAACGGTCATCATCTTGAAAGGAACGGACGGATGATAATTTCGAGGTAAGAGAATAGGGTGACCTCTACAATACTGACTATTGTATCTGACACTACTTTTACGAATACTTTGAAACAAATATTCAAAATTAACTATCCTATCAGAAAAAAAAAGTTCTGGTTTTCATTGAATGTTCATGTATGAACGCACATCCAAGCAGGACGAGTTTTCCTGAGTATAACTTTCGTAGCGGTTCGATTCTCAGCGGTTCGGCGAGTTCGATTCTCAGGAGCATCAGATAATAAAAAAAAACAATAAATAAACAAAGGAACACTTGCTAAATTTGTTTCTTCAACATAACCACAAGAAACCGATAGAACTAATTAAGGGTGTACAATACTACGATAAAGCCAGTTTTAATGTATGACAGTGAGACCTGGACACTAACCAACACCCTAGAAAACAGTCTTGAAAGATTTGAGAGAAATATTCTCCGCACGATAACCGAAGAGATCTGGGATCAGAGTACTAATCCATGGAGAAGAATGGTCAATAAAGAACTGCTTACAGAAATAAGTCCATGAATATCCCATGATATGAAGGTACGGAGATTAAGATGGGCGGGGTATGTAGCTCGTAGCATTCTACAGATCCTTAATCCATCTAGAAGCCTCGACGTAGCAATGAATGCCTGAATAGAAGGCAAAAGGCCACGTGGAAGACCAAAAACCAGATGGATAGATAGAATCAACAAAGATGCAATTGATTTGCGTGCAGATGCAGGGGAAAGAAATAGCCCAAGGCAGGCAGAGATGGAGTAGGCTTGTTGAAGCGGCAAAAGATCTACATGGTCTGTAACGCCAAAAAAAATAATTTCAGTCATGAAACAGAAAAAACACATCACCTAAATTAGTTACTTAAAGGTCTTTAAATATAGGTCGAATAAAATGTAATAGGATAGACGCAACTTTATTAAATTAAATTCATTCGGAAGATTCTGTTGTTTTAGAAGGTTTATAGTTCACTCTTGTCGAGAAAACTTTGAAAAATCACAATTTTAATTTTTTAATAATTGGTAAATGGTTGACTGTCGTGGATAATGAAGAATAAAAGAAAAAATAAAGTAAAATGAACTTTGTAACGGTTATTATTATTTATCTCTTAGTTCTTACTATTGTCATTATTCTAACAATTTCATTTTACTTTATTTTTTATTTTATTTATTTTTTTCTTTATATTTTTTTATTTTTTACCATCACTACTTATGTTTCTCATACCTTGTTATCTGGTTATTTTCTTAGCCCTGATGAAGAACTGAACTTCAGGTTGAAACGTCGGCATATGCAAAAATAAATATTATCATTTATTTTTGCCTTCTTTTTTTGACTGACCACCCCAACTATTCTTTTTAATTTTTTCTGTTTAAATTAAATTAAATTTTAATTTATTTATCTAGAGAGTGAATGTGGTCACTTAACACTATTATAAATGTCCTTAATTGAGACGTATTATAACATTAAAAAAAAAAGTTCTAAAAAAAATTATTTATTATTTATGCGCTTCTTTCTTTAAACTGTCAGCTCAAATAATTTCATATGACCAGATATGGACTTAAGAGTATCGTACGATGTAAAAAAAATCACTTTTGTCATAAGTATTTAAACATTTTTTTCTGTCATTTAATACTGAAACAAGGTAATTTTTATGCAGCATTTTTTAAAACATGTTTATTAATATCACTAAAATATAAAAAAAATGGAACGGTTTTTATAACAATACAAATAATTCATAATTAAAAATTTCTATCAAGAAAAGAGCTTGCGGCACTGCATGGAGTGGTTTTAAGTTTAACTTATCAAAGCTTCCAAGATTAAATTTTAATGTAATCAAAATTGAGAATTGTTATAGGAGTTGCAGTTTAAAGCACTATTAAGCTGATTTACAGTAATAGCCTAGAGATAATGGCAAATTTAATGAGGGAAGGATTAAGAGAGTTTTAATGGGATTAGGTGATAAGTATAATAAAGCCATCTAGTAGGGGAGTAAAGGTGAGGGAGGGGGCTAGGGGAGGAGAAGTTGCATGAATCACTGTAGTGAGCAGAGGACAACTGAAGTGATGGGTAAAACGCCTCCTAACTTCTTGAGTGCTGTTTTCAAAGCCGTTAGTCAGATTACATCGGAAATCGAGTCAGTTATTTTAAAAGGCTGATTCCACGGAGGAAAAAGAATGAGATAAAAAACCTGCCATTCTTCTTCACCATTATGGATTATAAAAGGAAAATCAAATGTAAACAATATATGTGCAAGAAACAACCAAATGAAGCCCACCAAACAGTTATCATCTTTTTTAAATAAGTTGGTGGCTTTGGAATGTTCTGCTACTCTCCTCTGTGGAGTAACTATCTAGAACGTATAGTGTTATCATAAAGTATCCACTTTTCATCACAAGTAACAATGCTGGACAAAAAAGGGTCGGGTATTATTTATTTTTTTATTGTTATAAAGTTTGTATCAACATATTTCCAGAAATGAAAGAAATTTTGGTGGAAAAGTGGGATTAGATGAAATTCATTCCTTTGCACTTTCCATTCCCAATTGGACGAGCCATATTAGAGATGTTAAAGAAAATAGAATCGCGCTCAAGTCAAGTGAAACTAGAAACTGGAGTTGACAACGAACCATTTTTTGGGCATTGATTTCTTCGACTCATGAAAATTTCATCAAAATCGAATGAACGGTGTATGTCCATTACTTAGATTTGATTACTTCACACTGATTGATCGGTCATCACAAATGAAACATGAATGATAGTCAAATAAATATTAAAGATCATCTTTACTACATTTAATTTAAAAAAACGTCTGCCAATTAAGGTCAGTATAGCTTCCTCTAACTAAGCGAAAGGGATTTGACAAAATCTATATCAGGCCATCTAAGTGGGCAATCACTGATAATTACATGAAATTTTTTGTAACGGCAGTTATTACAGGTACATATTTGCAAATGATAAAACAACCAGTTTAATTTAACTTTTTTGAATACCGTCTAAAATTCTATAACCTCATAAAACAGTACTATAAACATAATTCCCCTTTTTCATGATCAGTGCCTTCCACAATTCGTAGCCATTATATTTTTAAAACTTATTTATATTAATTTTAAATGCTGAATAGAATTCAATGGAATTAATATTAGAGAATTTCTACACTACTTTCCTTCAACTTTCAGTCTAACCGAACGAGCCGTTTTAAAAATATAGTCGCATTAAAAACAATACTTTTTCAGATTCGAAAGCAGAAATATTTTCTGAAAGTAGGGGATGAAATTTTATGAAATGGATATCTACTTGATCATTTGTTTAACAATCCCTAACTTTCCTCCTGCTTTGAGCCAAATCGAACGTGCGGTTTTTAAGATATAGACGTATCACAAAAAATACGTATGAGCATATTTAAGAGAAAGCTGTTGATGTAAATCAATGGAATTGATACAGTATTATTTTTTTACCAACGCCCATCTTTCTTCCAGCTTTGATTCAAATCGAACGAGCTGTTTCTGAAATATTAACATAGCTAAGGAAATACATTTGGGCGTGCGTAAGTGTTTGAAGGAATTTGATCTAGGAGTTTGATGGAACCATCTCGACACCAAACCGCACATTCCATAAAAATTCCATGAAAATTGGATGAACGGTAGTAGGTGACGGTTACACCGCTTGGACTAAGACAGACAGACAGCAGCCGAACCAAATTTGATCCTTGATAATTTTTTTTAGCCTCATACACAAATACAAAGCTTTCCTACCTTTGGTAGTGAGGAAGCAAAATGGTCCAGTGTTAGTTAGTATGATCAATTTCGAAATATTATTTTCTTAAGAATATTATTTGATAAACCAAGTTTTATTCATGAAACCTCTCTTAAAATAGTTTTGGAGAAGAAAGTGTTGCCCTGGGTCTCTTCTGTATGGCTAAATACCAACGAGAGCTAAGCAGCCTTGCTTAGGCTTAAATTGTAATTTGAGCTAATTTATGCGCCGAGCAAGATTATTTGCCTTGGAATGGGTTTTTCCCACCCTAAGTTGTTGATTCAACCCAGTTTTATCTCTAAAGTAACAAAATAAGCAGTCTGTTTATAATTTTAGATTCGGTGACATAAAATAAAGAAAGAAGCGGTAAAAAAATTAATAGGATTAATGAACTCATTCTCATATCTGGAAAATTAAAACATCACTTTCTGCAAATATTCTTGAATATAATATAGCATTTAATCTCAGTTTTTATGTAATGTAAGGTATGTGTTCAAGTTATTCATCAGATTCCAATATTGTTTTCAGTTGTGGGTGGTGAGTTTTTTTTTTACATTTATGCGAATTTTCCAACACGTTTATAAAACCAACAGAAAAGGGAATTCCTTTTAACATTTAACACAAACTTTTAACATACAATATTTTTATCTGAACTGCGCTGAGAGCGAGTTATTGAGGAAAAATTGGAAAACGAAGTACTGCTTCTGTGAGGTTTTTCAAGATGACCGGAGACGCACAACTTTGGTTTCGTCGAGGGAATCATTAACATCACTTAATAATAATTAATGATATAACCTATCTTGAATTTAAATATAAATTCTCAATCTGAATCGAATTTTTAGACAAACAATTGCTGGATATGAAGTAATTGGTCGTTATTTCATAGCTTTGTAATTCATAGGATTGTAAGTACTTTCTAACTAAAGGGTTGCTACCTTTGTATCTTATGGTTAAACTAATACGTTGTTGATTCTGCTGTATTCGTTTCTTACAAAGCCATTGAAAATCTTTTCATTTTTGAAATTCTAAGTTTTTGTGTTATTTTTTTATTATTTTATTCGATCATGGCTTATCGATGATCGTCATCTTAATAAGATCTTTTTTCCACTATTTTTTTTTTCGAACAGCTATCCTTCTGGTCTAATATCTATCTTGATAAAAAAATATCTGGTGTATCCACTCACACGACTTTTCTACCCATTTCAGAAAGGTTTTTATATCATTAATATGTTCATGAAGAAATAAAAAAAAGTTGAACTAGATTTATTTTAATGAAAATTGATCTAAGAAAAGATTTTAGTACGATTTATTTGATAAACTAAAGCAATGTAAGCCGGCTTAAGATAGATCATAGATCAAATCCATGCTATATACATTTAGATAATATATTATGTAAGATGCAAGATGAGAGGGTACTAAAAAAAGGAAAATTTTAAGGAGATGTGTTCTACTGAGAGAATAGTTTTATCACGTGAAACGATTATTATTTAAATACAGATTAACCAGTAAAGGCTTCACCGCTAACGTGAGTAAGGCTAGATTATGCTCGTAACTGTTATCAAAACTGGGGACTCTGGAAACCTAGACTCAGCTAATAAAATGGAATGATGAGTTACTTATATTTATAAAGTAATTTTTAATTTTAACATTCTAGGAATGCAAAATTCATAAATATCTCTGTTATTATACATTATCGTTCAGCTTATACATTAATATTAAATTTAAAACTTTCGAAGAACTGTAATGATTTTTAAAAATGCTATATAATTATATTTCGCAATGTTAAAACTTATTAAGACCAAGCACCAATTAATTTGTAATTGGTGGTACTTATAAGTAAAATAGAAGACGATAATGATCGCAGGTATCTTCAACATCAAATCAGTGCAGACGTTGAAGGCCCAGTAATACCATGCAACTCAACATGTTAACTTGCATCAGTCAACATCCACCAAGCCATTAGAGCCCTGAATATAGATTGGATTCTACCTCTACAAGGTTTCATTAAGACCAGAGTGCATCCAATGCAACTCTGATGCAACACTCCGTTCGGATAACCAGGAGGAGCTTTGGAGTATGTTGAAGAGCAGGTCAATAACGTTTTACGCCAATCCACTTTAGAAAATTGTAAAATTAACTTTAGTTCTAGGTTGCTAAAAGCATGATCGGTATTGATGTAATGTGGTAGAAGTTTTTTACGTAGTTAATATGAAAGCAAAACTTAATATTTAGGCAAACCAAGTGTAGGAAGGAAGAAGATATGAGGATATAGAAACATACATTAACATTTTATTTAAAAAAAAAGAAAAAAAAAAAAAAATTCATCAATCGAGCATCTTCAAAAATATCAAATATCTGAAAAATATATAGGTACATCGTAAATTATAAATAAAGAATTGGTTATTATCCAGATAATAATTAAAAAAGAATTAGATGGAAATTATGTTAGTTTTTTTATAAATATCAAATGGATTTTGATTTTAATAATCAAAATAAACACATCCTTTCAGCAAATCAGGAATCGTTCAGAATGGAATAGATAAATAAATAAATAAAATAAAGTGAAAATTAAAATGAAGCAACGAAGTACAAAACTAAATCGTGACAAAACGGAAAACATTTATTTTCACTAGAAGTAGAAATCTAAGGTTTTTAAATGGATATATGAAACTAGATTATAATTCATATAATCGAACTGTCAAATTTATTATCAGAACAATAATAAAGTATGCTGTTTAAAACAAATTAATAAATAGATAAATAAAAAAGCTATATTTTCTTTAGGTCCCTATATAAGAAGAAATGAAAAATTTTATTTAATAGTCTCAATCAAGTAAAAAAAAAACAGAAATAAAAAAAATGCAGAATTAAAGATGAAATATAAGGTGTATGAATAAAGTTAAGTAACAGTTTATTCTCCCCAAAAAATGTTTCTTTATTTTTATGACGTTTCGGAATCCAATCAATTATCCCGTCTTCAGACAATTTCTCATCTTTATATCATCTACTTTTTTTTTTTAAGACTTCATAATTTTTATTATTATATTAAATATCATAAATAATAAAGTTGATGCCGAAACGTCATAAAAAAAAAAATGTTGGAAGAGTAAACTGTTACTTAACTATATTCATGTACCTTACATAAATAAACATCGCCCTCAGGACTTTGAATAAATATGAAATTTCATATTACCATCGTAGGTATATTTTCAATCAACATTGAACTGATAATCGATTAAATAACAATAGCTTCAATCAATGATTTCTTAAAATATAGAGTTTTTCATTTCCAGGAATTTCACCAATCTTTTGAATTCCTTTTAAACTTCTATAAAAATTTTAAAAGCAAAAGTATGTGAATTGTTTTATTTAAAATTCAAAATGTTGGATCAAATGTGTTTAAAATTGTCATAAATATATTGAATATATTTATGTATATATATTTTTGATTCATTCGGTTATTATGTGATATTTTCTTGCGTTTTAACTATTTTTTGATACAAATCATTATTTTGTATATCAAATAAAAACAAATTCTGTTAAAAAGAATTTTATTATTGAAATATAATTGTGGGAGTATTTAGGTACTTTTACAACATTAATTTATTATTGATTAAAAGTTGTACAAAATATACAGTTTAATCAAATGATTTTTCTAATTACTAGTTCGATAAAAATATCAATTATCATTATTTTTAATTTAATATATCAACATGCCTAAGTCAGATTTGAAACCGTTTGCACTCTTGGATTTAATAAAAAATTGTATCTCCTTGTTAAAAATTAAAAAATCATGGATTCCTTATATATGAGTCATTTCCAAAGTGAACCTTAATCATCATTGACAATTTTAAGAGAGACGCGAAGAGCTGTGTTTTTACTTTCACTTGCTTATATTTGTAATATATAGTAAGGGTATTGCGATCGTGAAAATTTTTGAACCTGAGTTTTCAACGGAAATACACGTTTTGAGGTCCCCTGAATCCAAATAACCAAGTCCCGCAAAATGGTCTGTGTGTGTATGTGTGTTAACAGTCTAGCTCAAAAACGAAAAGTCGTACGGAAGTGAAATTGCATAGTTAAGATTTTTATATGTTAGGGATGTTACAGCAACTTTCTCGTCAAAATCGGCTAACTGGAAGTGGCACTTAATAAAGTAGACTAAACAATTTATTGATTAAATTCATCATGTCAGTGTAAGATTAAGCAGTTTTAAATAAAATGTGATTATTATTCTGATTGATGTTCTCTAACAACCCTTAAATGGTTAATTTTCAATATTAGTTTTCTCTAAAATACATTTAATTTTTTTATTTGAAATAATTGACCATTTCACATTAATTTCTGATATGAAAAATGGTTAAATATAAAATATGAAAGAATTTGATAATTAATTAAAGGAGAAATAAGGGATCGTAACTGAGAATAGTTGTAATTGAGGAACCAAAAGAATACGAGCGCACTCAAGCTCGCCCGAAAGATTAGAACACGCTTCCATATGTATCATGAGCTTAATAATAATACGGACTCCTACAATATTATATAAATATACATATGTGGTTTTCATAAATGCTATTGTTGGTATTATTTAATATCTAATTTTATAGATTACAGCGATATAAATATTAAAATTTTACATATGAGGGTACTTATACAAATGAAAATACCCACAATGAAATAAAAATCAATATAGCAATTATAGTTTTTATTATTTTAATTTTTATATCTGCTTAGAAGAGGGTGGTAAGTGAAAGTTGTGTGATGCGCGCAACGCACCAGATTTTTTACTCTAAATTTATAAAACCAATATTTTTTTAAAAATAAGTTAGGAGGTACCTAATTTATAGAACATTTTTCTGAAAATCAACGATAATTTCTATATTAACAACAAAACATTGGAAATTAAATAGATTATTAAACTTCTTAAAACAGCTCTAACGATATCGATTAAACTCGGTATATCAGTGTCTAATTAAGTTGTTTTTAATATCAGATAGGTCTTATCCAGTTTGAAGTCCCAAAATTATTCCCTTACAATTAGTGTGACAACTTTTGACTTATCCATGACAGACAATGAAAATCTCGTAATTCCATTTAAGTAAACTTTGCAATTGAAAAAATAGTTTAATAATTAATAGTCGTACAATCTGTAACCAACGAATCGTAAAATCCATAATAAACCGTCGATATAAGAAATAGGATTTTTGTTATTTTAATGGTATCAATGATTTGTTATCAGTAAGCTTTAAGCTTTAGCTCGGTTTAAAATGCGCTCCAAAAATTTTATAATAGCCCAACATTGCCAGAAAATACTTTATATTCAAATAGCGGTAAGTGAAAGTTGTGTGTTGCGCGCACCAGATTTTTATTTAATATATCAACAGGCCTAAGTCAGGTTTGACCCCTTTTTCACTCTTGGATTTAGTACAAAAATTGTAGCTCTTAGTTAAAAATTAGATTTTTTATATATGAGTCATTTCCAAAGTGAACCTATGACATTTTTAAGGGAAACGCGAAAAGCTGTTTTTTTTTTTACTCAAATTTTAGTGTTACAACCAATATTAAAAAAAAAAAATTTAGGAGGTAAAATTTATAGCACATTTTCCTGAAAATCAGCAATTATTTCTATATTAACTGTAAAACATTGGAAATTAATATAGAGCCGCTTTTAGAGAGAATAAAACTTCAGTGAAAAAGGAAAATAGACATGGTGAAATAAATATAGCCTTTAATTTATATCAATAAACTTATTTGTTTTTTAATATTTACGTTCGTTTTTGAGAAAAAAAAATTGCAATATTGGATTTGTTACATGAGAATCGATCCTAATCTCAGATTTATAAAAAAATCGATTAGGGTTCACTTCGAAAATAATCGACTCATGTACTACTTATATGCTAATGAGTGCTACTTAAAAAAATCATGCCATTAATGACTCATACTAAATCAGAGAATGAAAATATAAATATAATATGTGAATGGAGACAAATGATATTAATCCGCGGAGTAAGGGATGCCAATGCTATGTGAGTAGCCGGCGTTGTTAGTTGTGCAAGGACTCGAGGACGAAAAACAAAGAGAAAAGCTTAAGAAAATATTTGCTCCTTCCACTAGGCAGCCAAAGAGATCTTTGTTACAACTAACAAAACTAGGACAGTTCTCTTCAAAAAAGCAACGAAGAAGGAAAACAAATCTTAGAATAGAAATCTCGTTCCTTTTTTGAGAGATTAAATCTACACTATGTTATAAACTAGTTTATTCACAACTATAAATAACCCCCAAGGAAAACTCCCTTATATATTTATATGTATATATATATATATATATATATATATATATATATATATATATATATATATGTATAATTCATTACAAACTTAAATAAATCGTAGTGTACTGGTTTTTAAGTGATTTAAAAAATCATCTATATTTAATTTATAAATAAAACTAGAGAAACATATGTAACTGCCAGCTAATCCCAAGCACTTATCTTGTAACACCTCCAATTTTCTGTTTCATGCATGTGTTGGACCATAGAGGACAAGCATAGAATGCAACAGGTCGGATGTATAAGTAATACAATAGCTTTTTATTCATCACATTGAATCTGGAATATTTGGACAGCAGAGGAGATAATTATTTTTATGACTCTTATTGCTTTATTTATTTTAACATTAGTGAAACATCGGTTAATCCCATTAACTTGGTTAGGGAAACCACAGAACTATTAAGAACAATTAGGTAATTCTTTCTTTTATTTAAAAGATAGACAGGAAATATACTTAACAAATAAATCCTATTGTAAAAATTATTTCTAGCATTCTCGACATTGGTGATTTTTTTTTGCATTATTTTGAAATATATTATTATTTTTTAAATATAATAAAACTATTTGAATAATACAAGTGCCTCCAGAACCTCTATAAAAAGATCTGGTCACAAAAGAAAATACCCTAAGACTGGGAAAATAATATTATAATTCCGATTTTCAAGAAAGACAATCAGAAAAAATGCGACAATTATAGACCAATATGCCTATCCTCTGTTGTATATAAGTTATATACAAGAATATTGGAACCTAGGCTTAGGAGATTGGTGGTGCATGATCTGGAAGAGGAACAGGCTGGCTTTAGACCAAGAGGACCAACCCATTATCCTATTTTCTCATTAAGAATGGTTGATGAGAAAGCATGGGATAGAGGAAGAAGGCTATTTTTGCCATTCATGGACTTGAAGACTGCATTTGACTCGTCGCCAATAGATTTTGAATGCTCTACAGGAAAAACGGGTGCCATCCAATATCATCAGCGCTATCAAATCGGTATACCAGGATCCCAAGGGAATAGTGCGGTTTAAAGGATCTGAATCGGAGCCATTTAGGTATTATAAAGACTTTAAGCAAGGCTAAGCCCACTATTATTCATCATACGCATGAAGTTTAAAAGTTTTGTAAGCGAAGGAAACCCAGAAAACCAGTGGGGTATTGGAATTTAATTCCTGTGCAGACATAAGCTCTCCTATAAGCAGTTGACGTGGTCCTGGTTGCCGAAACCCAAGAAAGGCTTCAGATGGCTGTCAATGAGTGGGTAGAAGAACTCCAGAGGAAGGGATTGGCAATAAACCAAACAAACAGTAAGGTGATGCCCATCGGCCGAGATGTGGAAGGCCAAGTTCTCATAAAATGTAATAATTAGGTATTAGAAAAGGTAGATTTTCAGCAGAGATGGAATGATCGAGTATGAGGTTTTAAATAGATTCAAGAAGGCCAATGGTGTGTTTACTTTATCAGCACTTTAATATTAGGGTAACATGAAGTAAAGAAGAAAACAAAAACAGCTTTGTTTAAAACTGTATTTCTGCCTCTCCTTTTGTATGATGCAGAGAGTTGGATGGATATGCAAGTAATAAAGTAATTCCTTTCTCTATCAGGAGAGTTGTTGGGAAAACACGAAGAGAGCGCTGGAGGAATGAGAGGATAAGAGAGGAACTGAACATAAGGCTTGTAAAACAAGTCATGAAGGAGCGCCAACTGGTTTGGCCATATGTACCGGATGGGTGATAGCCGAAAGGCAAAATGGTAAGACAAAACTCCACTAATCAAAACGTTAAAACTTTACACACCCTGAATTATAAAATCTTAATTTTTTTCCTGTTTAAATAGTAATAAACAAAAAAAAAATTTACTTATATTTTCCTATACGGTTTTTAGTAGAAAAAAGAAGCGGAATCAGAGTCTTAATAAAAAATTTTAATCAAGAAATCTTTTGCTCTTAAATCGATATAGAATTTATAAATAAAGACATTAGCAGAGGATAAAAGCTTCCCACTTATTCCCCTTAAAGAAATTGAAATGCAAAATTATAGCAATCAATTTTATTGTAGAAATCTGATACTGGCATAATATTCATTCTTAGAAACCTGAGAGCGTTTTAAAGCTATCTTCTTGAGGTATCTGTAATAACATCATCTCGGGCCTCGCTGGGGTTCCGAGCCTTTGAAGTCGGCCCCTCAGGGATGGAGATATAAAATCATTCTCTTCTATCAGCTACGGGGCTAATACAACCAACGATAGCCTATCATCTTCCTTTGTTGCAGTATTTTTACTCCATTTTATGATTTGAATAAATCTATTCGAATTAGTTACTTAAATTAAATATAAAAAAAAAAACAATTTATAAAATTAGTAAAAGCTTCTCTTGTTTTAATTGGTGAGAGTTATCAGGTACAAATGGAAAATTAATAGCTTAGGTTATTAAAAAGAATTAATTAGAAGCTATGAGGAATTATAGAGGTAGTTTCCGGATTATAAGGTGTTTGATATGTTGATAGGAAATAAGTTTATTAAAAGAATTCACAACGAGTAAAAACACAAATAACGTAAAAATAAAATGTGATACTGTGTTAAAAAATTCCATCCGTCATATAATATGTAGCCTCAAAACATTGCAAAACGTCAATAACCTTGGTTCTGTACCAAGTTTGCAAAATCACTAAATAACAATTAAGTTCTAAAACTAACCAGATCCTTGCTTAAAGTTCAATTTTGGTATATTAATATTTTATTCATTATTTTACTTTTAAATAGCAACTTTGATTTATGTTTTCTATTCCTCTTAAAACTATTGTCTGCTTATATTAGTAAGCTGCTTGTTATATTTTTACAAAATATAAGTATACAACATCTTTCGTTAAGACGAATACGGTGGGAGAACAGTATACTCAAGACGGTGTCAACCGATATATCATCTGAGACTACAGAATTCAAGGAATACTTTCGAACTGAAGTCCGACAAAAAACAATATTTTTTATTTTCATTGGTCAATATTTATTTCTATAAGTTTCCAGAGCCAAGAACTTAAACAATCACATTATGTCCTGTTTTTAAATTATAACTTATAACGTAGTTACTTCACTCACTAAGTGTTAGCACATGCCAACGAAAAATAAATACATTTTATCCCAACAAGTTTTACTTCTCTGTATCAAGTGTTATATATTAAAATAGAAAAAAGGGGATCATCCAAAATTACACTTTGGATTAACTACAGGTCTGAGTAGTATTCGATTAGTTAAGTTCGATTTATACGGTAGCTTAAAAGTTTCTGTATCTTAACAGTGTTAAAGAAGTTAGGCTTGAACAACAAAACGAAGAATTAATAATTTTTATCACCTGTTAAGATTGAAGAAAGAAAAAAAAAACACGGACTTTCCAAATGACTCATATAAAACATGGCTACTGCTCTGGCATGCCACTGAATACGAGGAAGAGATTAAAAAGATACTGGATGCAAGATCTCCTTCCTTGCACTTACCCACACGGGCGGATCTACGGGGGGAGGGGGGCTTTCGGGCTGAAGCCCCCCCCCAAAATGGAAAAATATAACCATGTTTTATGGGAAAAAAAATGTAAAAATACCTCTTAAAGTATTATTGTTCGTGTAATTGCATTTAAAAGTACTTAAAGAATAACTTAAACACCATTTCATATAGGTAGTTAGTTTCTTTCTGTTTTTCCAAAGTAATTATCGTTATTTTTATGAAAAAAAATTGTTTCGGGCTGAAGCCCCCCCCCCAAAAATTAAATCCTGGATCCGCTAGAGCTTACCCAACTAAGGTAACTATATCAAGTAAGGGAAAGATCCAGGTGAGTATGTGGTATCTCCCCTTGTCTGACATGTCATCATTTCTACTATGGCCAACTCATTGGCTGAATCTTTAACAGTTATGACTGACGCATAAGGACTGAGGAAGAAAAAAACTTCCTCTTATATGCTCTTTTCAATAAAAATCAAAATATCTTCGTTTTCGGGTTTTTCGCCAATGTGCGACGTTATCAGATTTCTTTCTCTATAAAACAACATTATCATTACTTGCATCACAAAGGTGCTATAGATTTTATCTTTCATTTTTGAATTATTAAAGTATTTAAATGTTGTTGAGATCCCTGTTAACTCGAATTCATTTGTTGTTTGTTTATTTCGACGTCTAGGTGCAAAACATCCAGGTCACCAGCGCCCGATTAACTAAATAACACTACTTTTATACTGTTCAGGTGGTTGGTACAAAAAATAAGAATAAAAAAAAAGATAAAGATAAAAAAAGATAAAGATAAAAAAAAAGATGAAAATAAAAAAATTAATAGAATAAAATAAATAAATAATGATAGTAATAGACACTTACAGATAATAAGATAGAATAGATAAATAAATCAACTAAAAAAAATAGCAATAAAATCAATAAATTAATTGAAATTTATAAAAAGAATGAACTTTTAAAATAAAAAATAAATCTGCAAAGGAACATTAGTTATACACTTGTCATATATGTTTTATAATTTTTTCATTCCTGGAACTTCATGCTTTGGTAAGGATTTCTTCTTGATTTCCCAGGGATATATATTCATACAGCTGATATATTGTGGATTATTCCGAGATATTTTAACCTTGCGAAGTAAAAAGGGCACTCTTCCAAAATATGTTTTATAGTTAATGACTGGTCAAACTTTTGACATCAGATGATAAGATCTTTTGATATGAGGTGGAGGTGTGTCAGTCTGGCATGACCGATCCTCAGCCAAGTGAGGACGACCTCTTCTCTACAACTGCTGCGTTTGAAACTACTCCACGGTTGCACCTCTTTCTTTATTGTCTTTTATTTGCAAGGTGCACTGTTGTTCCACCGTCTTTGACCTACTTGAGATATGGTTTCTCTTAGAGGTCGTGCAAGTTCAGATGCCGTCAAAAAGCTTTAGGGCCTGGAAGGGTAAGATCTTCTTTTGCTGCTCAAACAGAGATTTCGTTTCCTTTAATGCCTATATGGCCAGGCGACCAGATAAAACGTGCTGTTGTTCCAACTCCACGAGGCATTTTTATAAGACTTAGAATGCAGTGCAACCCTGGATGGTCTGGATACATGTTATTCATGGCTTTCGGAGTACTTAGGGAATCCGATACCACAACCACATTTGCAACTGGCTTCTTCATGGCTTATCGGAGACTCATTGCTACGGCGTTAATCTCTGCTGTAAATGTAGAGTACACCTTATTGTAGTTATTGTACAGCGTATCTCTTCCAATTCGTGATCACAAGATGTAACAGTACAATGTTTTATTTATTAATAATGTTAAAATATAAAACAATGTGGTAGTAGATTGCAGAACCTGAATTGCCGGAATAGGTCACAACTATATCCCGGGCATTGTGTGAGAGGGATGGAACTATGAGCGGCCCCTAGCGAGGAGAACACAACCTACTCAATGGGGCTTTTCTTCTTATCCAGGAAGGGACGAGGACAAAACACCCCTTAGAAAAAAAATATGGCCCTGGAAGGAGGAAACTTATTTGGTAGTGGAGCCTCTCCGAAGATTAGATAAAATCTACCATATAGCAACATGGACTAATTGTGGCTATCGTTTATCGTTGGGCTAAGTTGTCCTCAATTTAGATATAAACTAATATTTCCTAATCTGAATAACTATTAAAGGTAGACGAATCATGACAGTCATTGAATTATAATTTCATTATTTTTTTCCCGACATTTCAGGACATCTTTATTCTATTTATTTTATACATTTTCTTCAGGTTATGTAGTCGTATATCATCTTTGAAGGTCTCTAGTTCCTATTGAGTCCATTAATTGTTTTCAGTGAAGTGAAAAATAAATCAATTCTCTTTTCAGAAACAATTAATATTTTAAATCAATAAAGTAGATTTAAATTGCTTTTATTTTCTTCATTTATATTATTTGATCTGTAAAAACTGGAATTTCAATATTTAAATTTTATTAAAGTTAGAGTGCTACCAGTGGGTAGTTTCTCAACAAGTGATGTCATTTTTTTATTGTTTGTTGTTTAATTTAGTAAATGTATTTTATTTATTAATACATCTGTAAATATCATAAATAATAAAAAATATTAAATATAGTCATTTTTTGTAATATACAGGGTTTCTCAGTTCTTAATGGCCAAACTTTGGTAAAAGATTTTATACAAAATTTCCAACAAAAAACTTTATTTGATGCATGGGCCAACTTCCAACAGAAAACGAATTAAGGCCAATTTTGTATTTGTTTTAAGGTGGTTACGGTTTTTATTAAATAAGAATTCATTTCTCAAAAACTGTTCAAGATAATGAAATTCTATGTATACCATCGTAAAGTAGACAAGTTGTTTTTGAGAAAATAGTGATTAAATTTACTAATATAAAGCTTAAAAGTTACTAAGTCTTTATTGATTAAATTTGTGGTAAAAGGGACTTTCAGGAGTTCCAATATAGGCGCCACACAGTGAGGCTGATCGTCGATCTAGGAGGACAAAAACAACTTTCAAAATATGAGAAATGCAATATATCATCCTTTTCATAGATAGTTAGTGACCTAAAAAGTGGCCTAGTAAAATTTCAACGTTCGTTTAAACTCTCAATGTAGGTTACCAAACAGTGAGGTTTGGGCGAGCATGCCTTCAGTCCCACCTGTTGACAAATAGCTCCAGCATTACTTTATTTATAATCTAAATCATTGCCTGCTTAATACTTCTTTTGATAATTCAGTTAATTACCTTTCTTATTCACTGGATTAATTTTGGTTCAATCGTTTGATGGTGGTCACAATTGCATTAAAAAAATGGCTTTGAACAATTCTTTGAAATACATAAATAACGCTCAAATAGTCTGTGAAATACCCTTACAGGTATCCCGCAGCTACAATTTTTTTTTCACTGTGTAGCATTTTTTGAACTCTTTCAAAAAATAACCATCAAATTTTGTTCAGTTTTGCGCTTAACACAGTTTTTTTTTTTTTTAATTATTTCATAAAACGTAAACTAAAGTTTTGGAATAATTTTTTTTTAATCTTACGAATTATTTAATAAAATGTATAAAGGTTTGAAAGACAACGTAGCCCTATTTAAATAAAGAACAAATGAGCTTTGGAAAAATGATCTGTAAATTATTTCTTAATTTTTTTAGAAGAAATGTGTCACAGCTGAAGCATATTTTCTATACCTGATGACAATCGAAAAAAAATTACCAGTCTTTTCGAGGTTTCGAGGGAATATCGAGACCGAATAATGTTTTTCGGTTGCTTCGAAAAACTAATGACTGGAAATTAAATGACATAATATAGCAAGGGTGCCCAGAAGGGGCTTGAATGGCGCAAGTTGCATCAACAAAATTTTGCGGTGGCACATTTTTTCGGTATCCTGGACTTTTGAAGAGTGCAAATATTTTCAGAATATGTAGACGAGGAGAGAAAAAAACGAAACAAAATTTAAATTACACTCAGAAAGTGAACTGTCTAATTAGTGTTGTCCAAAGGCGAGACCAAGACAAGTCCTGGTATGTATATTATTTATAATATTAAAAATATTATGCTTCCTGGTTATACTGATTGATAAATAGATAAATATAGTTCGAAAAATTAATCTTTTATGTTTGAATCATCGAGGTCAAACTGCGGCTGCCTCTTGTCATACTACAGCCGAGAATCAAAACCGATCTTAAGCAATTTTTGCAGATTCGTTAGTTTCAGCATATTGATTAAACGATTGTTTAATTCTTTCATTTTATTTAATTAAAATCTTTCAATTTAATTAAGTAACAAAATTTTTGGATAAATTGTATAGGTGAAAATCATTGGTTCAATTTGATGCATTGATAGCTTACCTCTAAAACCTTGTAAGTTATTAAAAATTAAACTCACGCAAGGATGCAAAAAATTGTGTAGTTATTTTAGACTAAAATGAGCAATATGCCGTATAGCGCATATACTATCACTGTACCCAAAACCATAGTAAAATAAAAAATGATCGTTTCTGAATTAACCGAGTCAAAGTCAGCGATACAGACCCTTTTTTATCAAATCATTAACATCCGTCTAAGAGTTCGTGAATGTTTTCATCTTATCATAGTCTCCTTTTTTTATTTTTGAAATTATCAGAAATGGGGCGTTTTCAATTTGATGTAAATTTAATGAGGTACTAAAAAAAAATCGAGAAAAAAGTTAGCCAACAAAAATATGGAGCAGTTTGGCGTGACCTCCATCCCCACATGTCAAAAGGATATTTTTAGGCCAAACGTTCCAATATTTTTGTAGGCCACCTGTTTTCTCGATTCAGAGATCAAAGCATCTTTCGATTCTAGTAGGAAGGAAATAGATTTTGATTAGTTGTTAGCGTATCATTGAATTAATTAATCAATTACTTAATTTAAGCAGAAGACATTTCTGAAAATTTCAGTTGATGAAAAATTTGTAAGTTACAATAAAACGAAGTTTTAGACAAGTGTTGATATTTTTTTTAAAAAAGGGTCTTTACCTCAGACTATCAATTTTGTAACATATTTTTTCTTTGACAAAATGTAATCACGTCTACAAGTTTGTACAAAGTTTAATTACATCTTGTAATTGTAAATATACCTGTTAAGCTGTTTAAGTTTGTAGGTTTTTCTTCAAATTGTAAATATACCTGTTAATTTTTCTTCTTTTAATCTTTAATATTTAATTTTAATATTTTTTTCAACTTTTCTTCTTTTAATATTAATATTTAGTTTAAAACGTATTTTTAGATTATATTCTTGAAATCATTAACCTTTTTTTAAAATGTCTTTATTAACTTATCTTTGTTTAATCTTTAATATTTAATTTTAATGGGGTTTTTTCAACTTTTCTTCTTGTAATTTTTATTATTTAAACAGTACTCTTTAACTTCTCTTCTTTTAATATAAATTTTTATTTTTTAAAATACATTTTTAGCTTTTATTCTTAAAATCATTAACCTTTATTTTAATTGTCTTTGTTAGCTTATTTTATTTCAATCTTTAATTTTCAATTTTTATAACTTTAATTCAATTACACCATCATACTCAACTGTAACTATTTTTGACTTTCTAAATCTTAAATTATATTTGTTAACTGTAGTTTTATTATGTTTTGTTACACTTATGTAGTATTTGATCCATTTGTAATATGGGGCGAAAATGACCAAGGTGATTGAAGTGCCCAAAACATGTTTTAATAAAAAAAACATTTTTTCTTTAGGTAGATGCAGTCAACGAAATAAAGAATATCATTGAACTTCTATTTTTTTTTTTTTTAAATTACTTCTCATTACAATGAAAATACTCTCAATTTATTGTGAGGTTGAGTACAGTCGCTCTTGAACACTCCGCTCTGAGACCTGGCCGGTAAGAGACGGTTATATAATATTGCTATTAGAGTACAATTACTGTATTATGTTATTCCGCTCTGTTGGATTAATCCATGATCCGTAAAAGCTGAGCCGTGTAGCCCTAAGCCAGTTGAAGGAACGCTTTGTTAAATTAAGATGAAACGTATAGCTAAGGGATTTTGTACAATGGGGGAGGAATGGGGGGAGGGGTTGAGGAGGGAAGAGGTAGGGTTGGGGGTTGAGCCCTTAGTGCCGCAATCAGGGGCTTTTGTTGCTCCAAGGCAGTCGTATCATCACTCAACCGCGGAACTCAATGCTATCACCGTATCATGCCGTGTTTTCCTTAATTATCTTATTGTTGATCCTAACTTGATATATTTTGAATTGGACATGCGCTGCTCACTCCTCTACAGTATAAATTGAGTTGGATTCTATAATACATCCAGAATTAGGACCAGTGCAGTCCCAATACAATGGGACAATTCCTTCATAAAAGTAATAAAAAAAAAAACGTCTGCCAAGTAAGGTCAGTATAGCTTCCTCACCGTTTCCGTTGTATATTACAAGGTATACAATTTTCCGAATGAGAATAAAATCTCTGAGAGAAGCAGAATCGGAATAGCCGATTACAGTTACCCTTCAACATTCAACAACAGTGGGTCATATTTGAATATTCCATACTTGATTATGCTTAATAAAAAAATAAATAAATAAAAAAAAATGCATACTGAACATGAATTTCAATACTGTTAGTTCAAAAGGTCTTATGTATAAATGTATTTATTGTTTTACAAGAGTGCATAAAAACTCAATATTTCTTTATGCTTTATTAGAATAATTTCATATTTTATTTTCATCTGCTATTTTCCATAGTAGCAGACTACTTATATCAGTTGCAGACTACAAAATATCACCTTTAATACACATAGAATTAAAGTTGAAAATTATTACATACGAACTTATGCTCTAATAATAGTATATACATTACCGAATCAAGATTTAATTTTGGAGGAGGGGCTTCAGCACGAAAGATTTAAATATATATATATATATATATATATGTATATATAACGATAATTAATTTGAAAAAAACCACTGAAAATTATTTCTCTTTGGTATATTATTTCCAAACAATTATACATATAAAGTAACATTAAATTCCTAGTTATAAAGAAAAATAAATAAAAGGTGATTCTAATTATTGGACTAAAATCTTTTTTAATCATTAGTAATATGATAAAAAAAATAGCATTACTTCAGTAACACATTCAGAAATCAAAAAAAAGATAAACCTTTTGCAATAGCACATCTAAAAAAAACTAGAGACGATATCTTTGCTCCTAATTGTCCGATTTTGACGATTTTTTTTTTGTTTTTTAGCATCTTCCGTTGAAGTATGTAGTATAGATAAATTTAGAGGGCGTAGAGAAAATGACTTTAGCGAAGTTTCATCAAAATCGGTTCATTCGTTTAGGCGCTACAGTCTATAGCAACGCAGGTTTTTCGGCCGCCATTTTGAAACTAGAAGGCGAATAGTAATGTCGTTGAAGGAGGATGATCCTCGGGTGACCTCTGATTTTATATCCAAATTCGAAAAAAATCGGTCTAGTAGTTTCAGAAAAAATGCGCGGACGGCGGACGGCGGACTAGTAGTGCACATATAAGAGAAAGTGTTGGACGCAATTCAATGAAATTGACACTACATTATTTTTTCACCAAAGTCTACCTTTTATCTAACTTTGAGCCAAATCGAACGAGCCCTTTCTGAAATATTGGCATATCTAAAAATATACGTTTGCGCGTGCGTAAGCGGAAGTGCTGGATGGAATTTGATAAAATTGATATGGGACCATCTAGGCACCGATCAGCATAATCCCTGAAAATTTCATGAAGATTGGATGAACGGTACTAGGTGATATGCCCGTCACATCGATTTGACTACAGACAGACAGACAGACAGACTGACAGACAGACAGACAGACAGACAGACAGACAGACAGACAGACGACAGACACCGAACCAAATTTGATCCTTGATGTCTGAAACGTAAAACGCGAGTGAAAATTTTCGATTCTGAGCAAAAAAATTTTTTTAATTTCTCGCATGAACACAATGCTTCCCTACCTTCGGTAGTGAGGAAGCAAAAAAAAAAAGGACAAAAGCATATAAATCCCTTTCTCTTAAAAATAAATTAGTTAATTCTCCGCTTAATCTATTTTTACTTTCACTTACATATATATTAAATATTTAGTAAGGGAAAGTATTGAGATCGTGAAATTTTTCGAATTGATTTTTCAACGGAAGTATGTTTTGAGGTCCCCTGAGTCGAAATAACCAAGTCCCGCAGAATGGTCTGTGTGTTAACAGCCTAGCTGAAAAATGAAAAGTCGTACGAAAGTGAAATAGCATATTTCAAGTTTTTATATGCTTGATGTTACATAAACTTTTTCGTCAAAATGGGATCACCGGAAGTGCCACTTTATATATATCATGGACTAAACATATTTTTACGCTTTGCACGAAAACGGCTATAGCGATTTTGAATAAATTAATTATATCAGTGTAAAATTAAGCAGTTTTAAATAAAATGTGGTTATTATTCTGATTTATGTTTTCTAACAAGGCTTAAATGGTTAATTTTCAATATTAGCTTTCTCTAAAATACATTTAATTTTTTTATTTGAAATAATTGACCATTTCACATTAATTTCTAATATGAAAAATGGTTAAATATAAAATATGGAAGAATTTGATAGTTAACTAAAAGAGAAATAAGAGATCGTAACGGATAATAGTTGTAATTCAGGAACTAAAGGAATAAGAGGACAAGAGTTCGCCCGAAAGATTAGAAGGAGCTTCCATACATAACATGAGCTTAATATAATACGGACTGCGACGATATTATGTAAATATACATATGCGGTTTTCATAAATGCTACTATTGGTAATATTTAATATTTAATTGTATAGATTACAGAGATATAAATATTAAAATTTGTATATATAAGGGTACTTATACAAATAAAGTACCCTTTATTCTTAAGGGAATTGGGGGCAGCATTCTAGATGGAGGGGTGAATGACCCAATGTGTAGGTGATACCTGGTGGCTAGTGGAGAGGGATTTGTGTTGTTTTTAGGAATCTATCTTATGTCTTAAATTGTTATTTTATACAGGAAGGCATACATTTTTATCTGTATTGATCCATTTTAAATATTTCGAAAGAAGTAAAATTGGAACTAATTTTTCTTTGTTGTAGCCAAGTCCCCATCGTCCTTAGTTAGGGAGATGCTTTTATCGAACCAATTGATGCCAATAAAGCTTGTTATTATATTTGTTCTAAAATACTTGCTGTGCACAGTGTGTTAAGTGCAAACATCATATTTACGGACAAACGTTATCGAGAGTTTGGAATTTCCTTAGGTACTAGTTGAATTTTCGAGTTTAACTCATGATTCGAACTACAGTTTAATGTTTGCATCGCTCTGTCTTTGTCTCCTTCTCAACTGGCTAATTCTGCAAATACTGCTGCTATAATTTGTGAACAGTGAGCTTTTGTACATTTAAACATTTTCACATTAAATAGTGAGGTGAGAGATATTTATTAACAATTATGTTTAATAGTTAATTGATACTAGTTCGGTAGAGACAGCACAGCTGATTGGTAATTCCCTTAACGGGTCTTGCCCTATCTACGTAAGATACACGGCCAAGGCTCTATTTACTAACACTACTTCCTTCGAGTGATATCGAGTTCATATCCAAACTGATAAACTATTTTTTTTTTCTTTTTCTTCTCTCTTTATTTTACTCTAAGACTTTTACTTTGGTTTAATTATGTATATTACGATTTTTTCTTACTTTAACTGTAAATAATGTAAATAGCTTAGTTTTAAGAATTTATTTCGCAATTTTTTTTTTTAGTGTTATAACAGGTACAGATTTTTTTTTCTCTCATTATGGAACCTGACAATACGTCTGGTGAAGAATCGGAGGAAGAGACACCATTTTCCGAAGTCAGTGAGACCGATTCACAATATTTAAAAAGAAGGACTATTCAAAAGCGCAATCGAAACTCTGCCCCCGGTTCAGCGGGCAACTCACCAAATAAGAAAAAAAATAAATCGGCCAAATCAAAAAATGCATCTGGAACAAACAAAAATACACCAAACACGCGTAGCAAAATCACTTCAGCCATCAAATCAGAATCAATTTCACCAAACACCTCAATCAGTAACTCTGTTACAGCCAACAATACTACAAACAAGATTCTGGAGGCAAAAGAAACTTGTGATCTTGAACCGCCACCCATCTTCGTCGCAAAAATTGAAAATTTTATGTCCTTCGGACAAGAAATCGCTGATCTGATTGGGCAGCCAAATTTTACATGTTTTTCTAGAGTCAATGATATTAAAATAAATACCAACTCTAAAGAAAATTACAAAATATTAATAGAACATTTTACTTCACGAAAATACGATTTTCATTGTTACCAACTGAGACAGGAAAAAGCATACAGAGTCGTATTAAGAGGGCTTCATCCAACTACTTCTACAAGCGCAATCAAAATGGGTTTGGAAGAAATAGGCCATAGCGTAAGGAACATAGCTACTGTGCATCATCCTAAGGAAAAATACCCGCTACCGCTATTTTTCATAGATCTCGAACCTGGAAAAAACAACCCGGAAATTTTTAACGTAAAGCGTCTTTTATATTCAATAGTCCGTTTTGAAGAGCCCAGACAAAGACCTACAGTAGTGCAATGCACTAACTGTCAAAATTTGGGACACACAAAAGCCTACTGCCATCATCAGGCCAGATGCGTCAAATGTGCTGGGGCACATCCGTCTGATATTTGCCAGAAACCAAGGCAAGAGGCTGCCATATGTGCACTTTGTGGCGAGGGACACCCAGCGAGCTACAGAGGTTGCGTAGTTTATAAAAATCTTCTGAAGCTGAGATCACATAATATGGCTTTGAAAAGCCTTAACCTTGATCATAAAAGTGGGACTGAGGCTCCCGCAATCGATGATAGAAGAAATTTCCCAGCACTGCCGTCGTCACCTTCTCAAGTCATCCAGCCTCAACCATCCATCTCCACAGCTACGGACTATCCTCAACAGGGTTCGAGAAATTTATATCTCCAAACCACCATCAAGAACCAGCAGCCTCGACGATAGGCGCCTCAGGCTTCCCAATCCAAGCCTAAAACTGCTAAACCTCAGCCTCAACCTCCTCGTCCGCAAATCTCTCTTCACCAACTACCCTTAAAGGTCAAACTCCCGCCAGAGCATCCACCCCCAGTTCCATCCGTTCCTAATCCCAATGTAAACATCCCATCACAAGCCCAACAGAATATAGATCCAACTCCTCGCATCCCACGTCGGGCACATCCCCCTTCCAGCAATCCTAGTCGCACAAATTACCCATCACATCCTCCTGACCTAAATCCACTTCACAGCCAAAAACCTTCCGACATCAATTCTGTCCTTCCAACATTCCTGATAGATCTTCAAGAGACTATCAAACCTGCTTATTACTCTCCTCACCAGACTCCTTTCCGAAATCCCGTTCAACATCCCCCGATGAATACAAAGCCCCTAGCTATTCTTTTATGGAACGCTAATGGACTACTCAACCACCGAGACGAACTAGACTTATTTCTCCATGACAATCTCATTGACATTGCCCTCCTGACGGAAACTCACTTCACTCAACGGACACATTTCTACATACATGACTACATCGTTTACAGATCTGATCACCCAGATAACACTTCCCACGCTGGTTCCTGCATCCTTATCCATAAATCTTTATCCCACTCCCTTATTCCTTCCACTCCAACTGATGCCATTCAATCAACTTCTATAATCCTTTCAATCCTCACATTCTCAGCTGTTTACTGTCCTCCTGGTAATGCCATCTCCTATAACCTCCTTGAATCCTTATTTCAATCCCTCGGATCGCGCTTTATTGCTGGAGGAGACTACAATGCTAAACACCAACGATGGGGTTGTCGAACATCCAACTCCCGCGGTAACATCCTTTCACGTATCTCATCTTCCAACAGTTATTCAATCCTCTCGCCCATGAGTCCTACTTATTGGCCAACATCACTCAAAAAACGTCCCGATATCCTAGATATATTTATCACCTCCCAGATTTCCTTCTCACAAGCCTTAATCAAATCACTCGATGACCTTTCTTCAGACCATAGTCCAGTGCTGCTTTCACTACATTCAAGCTATGCTCCTAAACCATCATCTCCTAAATTGATTACAGGACGAGTACACTGGGACAACTTTCGTGATGACTTGGAAAACAAACTAGACTTGAAAATTCCGCTTAAGACAAAAGAAGACATTAATGGTGCCATAGAAAAACTTACAACATCAATAACAGACAGTATAAACAGTGACACCTTTAACAGTAAGATTAACAATTTACAAAAGACTAACTTGCCACAGCATATTCGTATCTTATTAAAGGAAAAACGCAGAGCAAGATCGAAGTGGCATAGAACTAGATATCCAACAGATAAAACTCATTATACCCAACTGACTAACAAACTAAAATCAGAAATTAGAAAATACAAAATTCAAAATTGACTAAATTTTACTGAAAAACTTACACCTCCCGACAAATCACTGTGGACGACGACTAGGCGGCTCCTGAAATTTAAAGACTTTAATCATCCACTTCTTACTGAAGATCAAACTTGGTCCAAATCTGATGAAGAAAAATCCCAAATTTTTGCTTATCACCTCTTCAAAACTTTTAATCCACATCCTGATATCCTTAATCCAAATCAGCTTGAATGTATTGAAACAGAACTGGATATTCCACTTCAAATGACTCCTCCTCCTAAAGCATTTCATCCTTCAGAAATATCCAATATTATCCACAGATTACCCTCCCGCAAAGCTCCTGGCCACGACCTAATCACTTCCCACATTCTTAAGCTACTTCCTCGAAAAGCCATTCTATTCCTTACTTACATTTATAACGCCGTACTCCGTTCCACATATTTTCCTGACCCTTGGAAACTATCTGTAGTCAAAATGATACATAAACCCAAAAAGCCACCAGAATACCCATCCTCTTACCGTCCTGTCTCTCTTTTACCCATCATGGGCAAAATCCTGGAGAAGCTCATTTTAAAACGCCTGTATCCCATCCTAGATTCTAACCACATAATCCCTGATCACTAATTTGGATTCCGCACATCCCATTCTACTATCCAGCAATGTCATCGTGTGGTAGACGTAGTCTCCTCTGCATTGGAGCGCGGAATGTATTGCACTGGAGTTTTTCTCGACGTTGAACAGGCGTTTGATCGAGTCTGGCATCCGGGATTGCTTTACAAACTCCGTAAATTCCTTCCCCCTACATATTTTCTTATCATCAGTTCCTATCTTACTGATAGGCACTTCAAAGTAAATCACAATAATACCTATTCATCCCTCTTTTCTCAATCTGCCGGAGTTTCTCAAGGTAGTATCCTTGGTCCTATCCTTTACACAGTTTATACAGCTGACATTCCAACCCATCCTAACACTGTTATTACCACGTATGCCGATGATACATGTGTCCTATCCGTTAATAATGACCCAACCATTGCATCCCAAACTCTTCAATCACACATCACAAGCCTTGAAGAATGGTGTCAAAACTGGAGGATTAAAATAAATTCTAATAAATCTCATCAAATCACCTTTACCCTTCGACGTAAACCTATGACCTCATGTCCCACAGTATCCTTTAATAATACCCCACTTATCCCTGTTGAACAAATCCGATACCTTGGACTTCATTTGGACAAACGTCTAACTTGGAATCCTCATACCAGACTGAAACGACAAGAAACCGCTCGACGTTTCCGACTACTCCAACACTTACTAGACAAACGCACTAAACTTCCCCTTAATTACAAAAGACTCATATACTTGACTATAATAAGACATATTTGGACTTACGGAGTGGAGCTATGGGGCTCCACTAAACCATCGAATTCCTCTCGCATCCAATCCTTACAATCCAAAATCCTTCGTAAAATCCTGAATGCTCCTTACTTTGTCACTAATAAAATAATCCATAAAGACCTCAATGTTCCATATGTTTCCGATTTGGCCAAATCCAGATACCTATCCTTCCATAATAAACTTCATAACCATCAGAATCCTCTTGTTTCTAACCTTGCTTCCTCTTCGATTCCTGATAACCCTCCGAGGCGTCTGAAAAGAAGATGGCCTCGTGATCTTCTCATGTAGACAAATTATTAGAGTGCTACCAGTGGGTAGTTTCTCAACAAGCGTGTTTCATGTAATAATATTTCTCTGTACAAATTTACTAGATGTATTCATACTAATACAGTTGTAAATATCATAATAAAAGTTTAAAAAAAAAAAACAACTCATGATTCACAAAGGAATGTTCATCTCTGTAATCTCCACATAAGTTAGACACAAAGAAAGAGAGAAAAAATTACTTTCAACAGAAACCCATAAAAATTCACAAAATTGAAGTTAACCCAATTTTCACAAGTGCCCCAGATATGCACTATTGATCAATAAATTGTTTAGTTATATTTATTTTTGGTGTCTTCAGAAGCTCTTATAGGTATTTCGAACAAGGTGGGTTATTTCCTAATCCTAAGTAATTGTCTGTCTCATCACTTGTTAGGAATTAAAAAAAAAATTCAAAGTATGTGAGAATAATTAATTTTAGCCTATTAACAAAGAAACTGAATTAGAGACATGTTGTATGAAACAGAAATTGTAATATGTATTACTTAATATAAAACATTTTAAGAATTTAATTTAATTTTTTTGGAGGAGTGGTTTTGGCGAGCCAAATGTCTAAGGACGGTATTGCTCCTGATTTCCGAAGACAATACCTTCTTGGTGTCTTTCTAATCCAATCTCTGACAACAAACAATCCTATATTCCTAACTTTTTTTTACTTTTATTTCATGAGTTAATTTGTCTTGAGTTTATAATATAATTTTTATAAATGCAGCAAGACCGATGCTGGTTTAAAAGAGCATTTTGTTATTCTTAAGAGAGTTAACGTCCCAGAATAAATTTAAATTTATATTTCTTCCCTCTTTTATACAATTATATTTTTAGTTGAGAAATTGTTTAGTTCGAGTTACCTCATTTTTGTAACAAATTTTGATAAAAAAGGATGTTGTTTTATCACACTTAGTTACAAAATGGAGGTAGCTGGGACAAACGATTTTTTTTGCCACAATGTAAGTCCGAACTCTCCTGGATGAAACTACCATCTTTTTGAAGAAAATTCTTCAACTCCTGACCATCAATATTCTAAAATTACTCATAACCACTAACAGAATTATTGATTATCGATCGCAATAAAATAAAATTTATTTACAACTGAAGTGTTTTTGGGAGTCGCAAAGCATTTGTCAAAAATTGGGACTTGGAACTCGTGTTCGAGTCTAATACTATCCTACCGTATTTATTTTTTCTTATCTTATTAAGATTTTTCTCTGCTATAGGTGATTAAGGGTTGAATAATCGCACCATATGTAACACACATAGAGGGTTGCTCACTGGTTAAACCAATTCCTGGAATCCCGCCCATACCCCCCATGGTCAATTCCTTCTCCTCTCCCCACTTCCAAGATGTGTTATTGCTCTAATTGTCTTCGAAAGCTCAAGAGAAAGAAGAATTAGAAAAAATGTATCTTAAATCAGGTTGCCGGGCAACGGCTGAGCTGTGCACACACGTTAGCTCGTTAGGAC
Organism: Nezara viridula; assembly: GCA_928085145.1. Classification (NCBI taxonomy): domain Eukaryota; kingdom Metazoa; phylum Arthropoda; class Insecta; order Hemiptera; family Pentatomidae; genus Nezara; species Nezara viridula. The sequence goes on along the minus strand of OV725077.1, from coordinate 129,416,256 downwards.
ATCCCATCCACTAGACCATTATACTTGCTGTGGTATGGTTCATGTTTTTATCCTAATTCCCTGGTTTAACACTTTTCTTTCCGAAAATTAATATCCCAGTCGAAATGTCCACCTCCCCCCAAAAAATTCAGAATCTGGTCAAAATGCGATCGCCTTAAAAAAATTTTATGGCGCAGCTTGCGCCATGAAACCACCTTCTGGACATCCCTGGATTCAACACTTTTATAACGAGGAAAGAATATTTATTATTAGAAGACACCAGAATTCAACGTAGGAATCATACAAGAACTTCATGACTTGCTAATTTAATTATCAAAATATAACTTAGATAATAATAGACGCCAGACAGAAATATCACGTGGACCATTATAAAGAGTAAAAAGCGGATAAAATTTAATGTGGGACTAAAACTAATCAGCCACTTAAAATAAAAACATGAGCTTGAATGGTTTTACAGTCGGATTTAAAATATGACACGGCACAAAAGTTTTTGCCATCCCTTTTCCTACCATTGCGGCGATTTCCGTCGAAAAAAGTAATATAACAATTAGGTAAATTAATATACTGTATAAAAGAAAATTAAATGAAAACATCTCTTGGTTCTTCTCTGTTATTCAAAGAACTTTTTGCAGCTTGCGCCCCCTGGCGTTTTAAGCCTTGTGGTAAATCCGACCCCGCGGACTAAAATAAACGGCGATGTTAACAGAATTTTAATTTTTCTTTTAAAGATATTTAGACTAATAACAAAAGCACGAAGGGAGATTTAATAACAAACCATCAATAGTCATTCATTCAACATTCAACGAGCAATTTAATGCTGAGAGATATGGACTTTCTGAATTGAAAATGCCAAAAGGTGACTAAATGACTCCTGCAATTGATATGTTAAACAGAATATTATGAACAGAACCTACTGAACATCAAACGTATCCAACTGAACATTGAGATCTCATTCAGCAAAACAATTTATAAAATATTATAAATTACAAAAGAAACAGTGCATTTATGAAAATATCATTATTAAGCTCCTCCCATCCCTAAAATTCTCTATAAAGATTGAAACGGTAACGGAATCGTTATCTTTTGTACATATATATATATATATATATATATATATATATATATATATATATACACATATATATACTAGCTGACCAGTGCGAATATATATATAATACGCAAAATATATTCAAGTGTGAACAAACTGCAAAGTATTGTGAAAATAAGTAATAAGTAAATTTTGAAAAACGTTACAGTAAAATTCAGGATTTCACATTTCATTTATCATCTGCCCTTTTGTTTGGCGGCCGAAAAACGTGATACGCCTTAGACTGTAGCGCCAAAACTGCAGCAACAATTTTAATGAAATTTAACTTGAAGCCTTTATAATTTATGTTTATAACATACATTTCCCGAACAAAATGAATAAATTTTCACGATTAATTCGGAATTTTATTCGCTAATATCCGAATAGGAACACAATTTTTACTACAAATCTGATAATATCCAATTTATTTAAAAGCTTCCTGAATTCCCTATAAAAAATAAATAAATAATAATTCACCGAAATCGATTTGGTGTAGAGATATAACGCTTTAAACACATGAGTAGAGTTGTCAGAATGCGAGACCGAGACGAGTCTTGGTCTTGCAAACTCAGTCTTGGTCATGGTCTTGGTCTTGCACAAGAGTTTCGAAACAGTCTTGCAGTTACTTAATAGCTTATTACTATAGAGATAATAATTGAATTTTTTAGATAGGAGAAATATAACTACGTCCGAATGAAAAATTAGAGGAGTTAAATGCAAAAGTATATTGGTTATACCAATTATTAACACATAGTAACTAAAATGGTCGTGTATTAGTAATTGTGTATTCATTTTTATTTAAAAAGTTTGTTTTTACTAATCCTGGTCTTGCAACAGTTAGACGGCCTTGGTCTTGGTCTTGCAAAGTGCAACACCAAGATCGATTTGGGCAACACTACCCATGAGTATTTGAAAGATTCATAAATTCCGTACTTAATGGAAAAACAAATCATCGAAACCGAAAAGAATAATGCATGATGACATATTTTGTTTCACAGTTTCCTTAGTTAAGGTATTTTTAGAAGAGCTCTATTGTGACTAATTTATGTTTGAAATATAGCTATAATATAAGTGCAATATCGAAATGAAACAATTTGTACATACCGAAGGAGCATAGTGGTTTAAAATTGAGATTGCTTTTTCGCAGATGGAAAAACCCAAGAATACGAATTTTCTTATTAATAAAAAAATAAAAATTTTCGGAGTGAGAAAAGTGGCTTCAATAATTTTTTTGAAAATAAGTTAAAATGAATTCATATTTTTTTGCCTTAACTCAAAAAGTAAACAAATGATACTGCACTTTTTTCATTAGGTACATAATAAAGTTAATGTACAACTATATAAGAATAGAAAAAAAAAGTTGGATACATGCAAATTCATTAATGTTTTTCTCAAATGTTGAATAATGTACATAGTCGAATTTCGACCACTGGACGAGCACTAGTTAATGTAAACGAGTAAAAACTTATCAAGAGATAGAAATACTAAGTTAGGTAATAATTGGGAAAAAAATCAATTACACAGCTTATGTCTTAAAAATATATGTAACGAATAAAATAACCATTCAACAATCAATTGACGAAACTAAAACCAACCCAAGACAGTATCACCCCATGATATCCAATCGCATAATCTTAAGTATTTTATTTTTTACCTGCACTTTAGTGACTTAAGGTTGTGTGATTTTTCCAATAAACTAACAATAATAAGCAATATTATAGTCTAAATTATGGCTCGACGGTTGGATTTTACAAAGAAATAATGAAATTAATTAACCATTTTATTAAAAAAAATAATGATTAATTAAATTTAATTAAAAAGAAAAAAAATTGAGATATAATATATAAAGATAGGTTCCTGGAATAATCAAATTCTCTTCTTAGTAAATGTGATTCTGTGGTTATAGTCAAATCGTTCACCTCTCAATGGCTTTTAAAATCAGTGACGCAATAATAGAGATACACTATGATATCCTGGAATTTCCTCACACATCGACATTTCCTCAGCTGATTGTGAATAGTTTATATGAGTATGAATCTATTGAAGATTTTTTAAACTTTATTTTTACGTAAAGGACAAAACGTCTATTTTTTATTAAATTAAATAATTAATAACTAAGAAACAAAATTTAATAGCTCAAAGTTATGAAAAAATGGCTTCCCTGAATAAATACAATAATGGACGTGGTGTTCTTTACCTGGATGGTATAAATTTATCATAAATACATTTTGGTTTATTATTTTAAATAATGAACCACTGTAGTCGACCGTCTTCCGTGGCGCTTCTCCTAGACTACTTACTAGATCAATTTTTTTGAGGATTGGCATCAAAATCAAAGGTTCTTCGACGATGATCCTCCTACCCCTACTTTCAAGATGGTAACCGAAAAACCTGTGTTGGTGTAGACCGCAGCGTCTAAACGAATTTATCGATGTTAGTGAAACTTCCCTAGTCCTCATATCCTTGAAGCCCTTTAAATTTATGTATACAACATAATTTACTCAAAACTACTTTCTTTTAAAGATGGCGGCCGAAAGACCTGTGTCGTTTCTATCTACCGAAAAATTCAAAAAGTGTCCACATTTCTTTGATTTATATAGTCATTTAGAGGTTTACGAAATTTCCCGAAGAAAAAAAAAATCGTTGAAATCGGACAAATTGGTGCAAATATATGGTGTTCTAAATATTTTCCATATGTTCTACTACAAAGATTATATTTGATATTTGGATTCGGATGTCTCAAAACTGTAGCACCAATACGGATGTACCGATATTAAAGAAACTTGGCCAAAGTCTTCTGTTTGGAAGCTCTTTAAATTTATTTATATAACACACTTCACCGAAAAGAAGCTAGAAAAAATGTTACGAGTTGTGAAAAAATTGATTTTCCGAATAACTCACAGGGTTGTATTTAAAGGTGTATGAAATTTCCTTTAAAAAAAAAATCGTTGAAACCGGAGAATTCGGTGCAAAGATATGGTGTTATGAATATTTGTAAACTGCATAAATTATATTCTTTGTTTTGATTTTCGGAATGTGTCACATCAACTGAAGCAATAGGTATTGTCTATTTTTCTTAGAAAATAACTGATGTTGAAAAAGAAAAATGTTTAGGCCAATATGATGAATCATCTTGTATTTTTTTGCTTTATGTGACAAGGAAAGTAATGTTGTATTTGACATATAACTGTTTGGAAATAATAAACCATCGTGTTATAATTTGCCTTTTTTTTTTTTTTTTTTAGGTTTTATCATTCTGTTTTTATTCTATTTATATTTTCTTTAAATTTGGTGTGCTTCAACTCTTTATTTATCATTACCAATGTCCTTTTTGTGATAAAATGCAAAATCTATTTTATGGAATCATAGCGATACTTTCAAGTAATATATATAATATGGGCCTAGAAAGTCTCCCTAGCATATTGAAATAGGGGAGTAGAAGTACGGAGGCTGTTGAGGGGATGGGAGGGGCTGTTACGATCCGATGGAAACTCCTTCTCCATCTCGTTAAATCTGTTACCGCCCCAGATCCTCAATGGCCACTTCTCTTCGCCAACAGCCATCGTCAGCTTGGAAATGGCTTCTCTCCCGGACAATTTGGTCCGACCGATAATCCATGGTCATCGGGAAATGGTTCTTGATGATTATAGGGGAATTCATGGGGGAGAGGAAATTCGATGAAAAATAAAAACGTTGGTATGAGTTAAGGAGTGCTTTCTTAACAGTTTATGAAGATCATTTGGTTCTATTTTTTAGTATTTTATTGAATATTATTTTTCTTAACATATATAATATCATAAATTTAAAAATCTCGATTACATGTCTTTTAAAATTTTTAAAAACCATTAAGGTTTTTATTTTTATTTTTATTTATGATATTTTGAACTGTATTAAGTAAATATGATAACAGAAAATAAAAACACGAAAACACTTGTTGAGAAACTACCCACTGGTAGCACCCTAAAAAAAAAAATGTATTTACAATAGAAGATCAGGGATCGAATAGGAAGCAAGGTTAGAAAGGAGAGGGTTCGGATGGTTATGAAGTTTATTATGGAAGGAGAGGTATCTGGATTGGGCCAAATTTGGAAACATGGAACATTAATGTCATTATGGATTATTTTATTTGTGACAAAGTAAGGAGCATTGAGGATTTTACGAAGGATTTTGGAAAGTAAGGATTGGATGCGCTTGGAATTCGATGGCTTTGTGGACCTCCAAATCTCAACTCCGTATGTCCAGATAGGTTAGAGTAGTTGGAAACGTCGAGCGGCTTCTTGCCGTTTAAGTCTGCTATGAGGATTCCAAGTTAGACGTTTGTCCAAGGTACCGGATTTGTTCAACAGGTATAAGCGGGGTATTATTAAAGGATACAGTAGGTCAGGAAGTCATAGGTTTACGACGAAGGGTAAAGGTGATTTGAAGGGATTTATTGGAATTTATTTAAATCCTCCAATTTTGACACCAATCTTCGAGGTTTGTGATGTGTGATTGGAGAGTTTGGGAAGCAATTATTGGATCATTATTAACTGATGACATTACAAATCTAACCGTCCAGCTTCAACAAAAATGAGAAATATTTCAGCATCAAATCGAAAGACATCACAATAAATATTGTTATTTTGGGGAAATTAGTTATCCAAAAAAAAAAATAAATAAATAATAACCTGAATATATTTTTTTAATTTAGCCTATAAAATAGACATTCGACTTTGATTAATCGACTTACTCAAACCGAAAGATTAGTGAACAAAATCCTTTTTTTTCGGTCAGTCACTTGTACTTTTACCTTTAATTTTGAAACATATATTGTAACAATAATAACTAGCAAATCCTGTCTTTAATTTCGTTTTTATTTCACTCCGTTAATCTGTAATATTGTAGGGACCAAATGTTTACTATCGATTTTCGGAATATTTAACATAAAACCTGCGTCCGGCTATATCAAAATCACAGAAATCATTCTTGGTTCTCTTAAGAACAACATACTTTTCAGATAGCAAATCATTCGTCATTCGTGCTACCTCCTTTTGGAACTACTTACCTATCTCCATACGTCAAACCTCATCCACAAATTCTTTCAAACAAATCCGGTTCCACCATTACACATTCAATCTTTTGCAAGCTTGAAAGAAATTTTAGGTAAATGTATCCACAGTTTCTGACCAGCAGTTAATTGATAAAAGCTATTTTATTTTTATATTCAATTAATTATTTCTCTCTCAGTATTTTTTAAAATATATTTTCATTTTTCTTAGTGTTTTTGTATATACTTGTATTTTTTATAAATATTTGTATTTTTCTTAGGTTTTTGTGTGTGTTATATCTAAATGCCAGTCTGATTGATGTACATATTTTTTTGAACTTCTCTATTATTCTAAGGGGACTTCAGTCCCACAATAAAATCATTTTTCATTTCATTTTTTTTTATCCGCGTTAATAGGATTCCATGATAGCGATTAAAAAAATGTATGGGGTCAATAGATTTTAAAGAACGATCAATAATTTTTTTTTAATAACAAAATGCACCACAACCAAGAAGGGATATTGTACGCCAAGGAAACCCATAATTAATAAGTTAAGATTACGCACTAATAAATGTTGGTTGTGCCCCAAGAGACCCTCCCCACACCATGGTAGATCCACGGCTGATGTAACAGAATAAATAATTGCATGCCACATAATGACGTACTTAATGATAAACTAAATCGCACATTAATTCACGTATTTCAATTATATTTTATTGTTAGATTTAGTACCAATTCTCAAAATGAAAAGTATCTTCCATCCATGGGTATTATCTACACTTCAATATTTTTTTCTGTATTATAATGATATATCATTAAAGCAAAAAGTTCTTATTCTTTAATTGGTATATCCATTTTAAACAGCAATGATCATAACACTATAAAATGATACAATCAGGATAAACCTTTCAAATGTAGTAGCCTTGAGCTAGAAGAATATTCTGTTCCATATTGGGAGAGTAAAAGAGGGCAAGTCCCCACTAACCGCCGTCAATAAAAGTTTATATTGCTCTACCTCTCATTCCGAAGAGAGTAGGTTCTATATTTAAGCTGTATCTGATCCATCAATCCCGAGCACATCTGTACCCATGCACCACGACGACTCTTTGATCCATATCTCCCTTAAATAAAAATCAATTCTGATCTCCCCTAATCTGAGGCATGCCAGGAATTCGTTTCATCTCGCCATCCATCAATGATGCAATCTATTATCATTGTTTTCATAGTTTTTTAAGGAGGAAGAATAGGACGATGCAAATACTCTCCTTAATGGCATTTTTTTATCCAACAAGAAGAGTGGTTGAACGGATATAAGTTTTGTATAATATAAGAAACATTATTATTTTATTATGCATTATGCTTTATTTATTACAAATTAATAGAATGACATCTCAAATCTTTTGTTTTCATTTTTTAAACGATAATAATGAATTTAATAAAAATAATTAGAGCCATTATCGAGGAAATTGTAAAAATGTTTAAAATCGATGATATAAAGTGGCATTTCCGGTTAGCCTATTTTGAAGAAAAAGTTTCTGTAACATCTCAGGCAGTTACTAACCATAAAAAAGCAATTCCAGTGGTGTAATATGTTTTGTTTTTATGCTAGACTGATCACACATACACAGTCCATTTTGCGGGACTTGTTTTTTTGGAATCAGGAGACCTCAAAACGTGTGTTTTCATTGAAAACTCTGATTCTATAATTTTCACGATAGAAATATTTTCCTTACTATGTATTATATATAGGTATGTGAAAATAAGAATAATAATTATTATTATACCCTAACACATTAAAAATACACATGTGATATTTAATACATGATGTATAACTTGCTTTTATTAAAAATAAATTATTATACAAACTCAGTGATTTCATTCTATTGTTCTAGAGAGAGAAACACTTTATTTACATAAAAATATAAAATATAAAAGATTGCTGCCCAATTATATTGGGTTGCTATATACACATACTCTTCAATCCTTAGGACAATAAATGAACTTATATATAAATATACAGAAGTATTAGTTTATATCAGTAAAATAGATATTTTTTTTCCTTCCTTTCATTGTTCATGCTTTTTTTTTTTTTTCGACATTTCAGATTCCCTTTCTCTCACTTCTCTCTCTTTATTAAACCATGCCAATTTTCACGACTTAAAAAGTCCTATTATTTATTTACAAATAGCGCCATTATCATTCCATTGATATTTATTAAAGCGTTGTCCCCTTAATGATAATCGGTTTAAACCTCTTTTTATCAAATTATTGACATTTAGCTGAAACTTCGTCAATGGGTTAATCTCATCGCAGCCTACAAATATTTTGTATACGCAAAATCTCGAAATTGGGATCGTTTTCAATCTGAAGATCGTCAAACCTTGTTTCTTTAATTGGGTAAAAAAAATTCATGGATACACATTTTCTTTCCCCTTGAATCGTAAGATAATTTGATCAAAAGAGAGAGCCTTCAAAAACTTTGTTCCGTTTGGCGTGGCCTACACCTCCAAAATGTTAAAATAACCAGGTTTTGTAGGCCGAACGGTCCAATATGTTTGTAGGCCACTTTTTTTCTCGAGTTAGGAATCATATTATCTTCTGATCCAAGTGGAAAGCAAATGGGTATATACGAGTATTTAATACCTAATTAAATAGACAAAGTTTGCCGGCCTTCTTATTGAAAACGCACCAATTTCAAGACTTTTAATAAATATAATAGTTGTGGGTTACGATAAGACGAAGCTATTCACGAAATTTCAGGCGGATGTTAATAATTCAGATGTTATTAATTAATAACAGTCGAATTGAGCATTTATGGGCTTCATAACTTCAACATCAACGAATCAAAATTACTGAAGTTCAACTTATTCTGTTAGAAAAATTAAGAGGAATTTTACATGCTAGTTTTGTATTAATCGAAATAGAACACTGTTATGTTGGTATGTCGATTGTACGCCACAAAGCAATAAGTAGCTTATTTACAATAGCCAGCTGATCACGTAAAATAGACTGTTCTATCGGCAACAAAACAGACTGTTTGTTCAAGCAATGGAGGAACACACAGAACCAGACTATTAATCTACTCCACCATTTAGCGGGGATAAACTACTATACTCTACTACTGTATTGCTAGGCTGCAAATCTACCAGAGGCAGCAATAATGACGAGACAAACTGCTAGTCGGCGAAATTGTTTTCACTGCCCACAACACCCCGTGATGCATACCCATTTTATAGAGCTTTATTTGTCGGTTTTAATTAAAACATGTTAAATAATATAATAAATTTCATTGAAGCAGTGAATGCGATCGTGCGAACTCTAGACCAATGCACTGTGTGACCGATTGCGAATCTAACAGTCCCGCTAGTTTAAAAATGCAGTCGGAGAATAAGATGAGGAGTTTGTTTTTACTATTAGATAAGATGTTAATAAAAAAAAAAACATAAATAATTCGAGGGCTATACCTACTGCGCATTAAAAAAAAAAGGTAAATAGTATCTTTTAACTCTTTCATATTTTGAACATAAGTTAGTTCGTTTTGTTTCATTTGTTGAACAGTAAAGGGATGTTGTAATTATTTTGTTTACTATTTAAAAATGTAGTACAGTAAGGAAGGTATTTAACGATCCTTCCCTACCCTCTCCTACCAATTTTAGACATAATCTACTCAATGAGCAATTTTCACTTAGTTAGGAAACCTCCACGTTTTAGTTTGTAACTTCTTACGTAAACCAGAGTATGGCCTAAATTTTAATTCTGTTCATCTAGCAACATGTCACATTAGCAAATATGTGAAACTTAATCGTCCGTTTAAAAGCAGCTATAGCAATTGTCTTTCAGCTAGAAAACTTTTTCGGAAAAAAAAATTAACTGAGGCGTTGAAAAAAAAAAACGGATTCTTTAAAAAGACTAGTCCAAGAAGAACAGTTACTTGATTGAGCATACAAATCAAAACATTGATTTTAGAATAGCTCGACTATACCATCGAGTTCCTCTCGTATCGAATCCTTTTGTAAAATCCTCAATGCGCCCTACTTTGTTACAAATAAAATCATCTATAACGACCTTAATGTTCCTAACGTTTCAGATTTAGCCCAATACAGATATATATCCTTCCATAATAATTTTCAATATCATCCCAATCCTCTCGTTTCTTAACTTGCTTCCTCTTTGATTCCTAATAACCCACCAAGAAGTGGGTCTGAAAAGAAGATAGCTCCGTGATCTTCTAACGTAGACATGCTACCAGTGAGTAGTTTCTCATTAAGTGTTTAAAACATATTTATTTTTTCATAATTCCTAGATGTATTTTTATTTGCTAATACAGTTGTAAATATCATGAATAAAATTAAAAGAAAAAAATATTTTAAAACAATTAATCAATGTTTTGATGGACAATTACGCAGTAGTCAATAGCTTTGTTTGATAATTGATAAAGAGTTGGCTTTTTAGTAAGGAAGTGGAAAGATTATACGAGTCTTTAAGTTGACAGAATGATTGACTCCTATTTCAACATTTTGCAGTAGTGTTTTTTGTTGAAAATATATTACTTGTTCAAAATCCTGCCAGAAGAATGAGTATTTGATGAATAATGGTAAACATTTCTGTCACACTTTACCAAAAAAAAAAAAAACATAGTAAAAAATTATCTGAAGAAGAAACGGAAATATAATTCATACTAACAATGAAAAAAAACTGTTGAAATTGGAGTTAGCCATTCTGTCAACTAAAAGGCTCATACAGTAAACCTAAACAATACCAGATTAGTCTGAATGAGAAGGAAATATTATATTGTCAATAACATGCTTCCAGACTTGCAATATAATATTTACATCCCACATACTTGCAATCGGCCACACTTGCAATAGCATTATTTGATGTTCGAAAATGTTATGATTTTTTTTTGCTCCAACACAACAATATTCAACATGCCCTTTATAATTAAAACATTTTAAAAAATAAACCTTTAGATGTAGAGCCATGAGCTTCTTAATATCCTTTTTTAAAAATTAATTTTAATTAATTTTCTATTAGTATTAATATATGCACAAATGTTATCCTGCAACTAACGTATAAATTCTGTAATATGAGAAGGAACAATTAACTGTAATTCAATTTAACTTTTAAAACGCAAGCTGAAAATGGAACAGTTTAATCCCATAAAGCGGCGGTTCTATTCATTAGATGGAGTTTAATCAACAAAGGTTTTATCCCAGTGGACAACCCCTTATTTTTTAATTCTGATAAATATTATTTAATTTATTCCCTGCAAAGTCTACAAAGCTGCTCTCTATAAACGTACGATTATATATTTATGATATAAAATATAATTATGATGAGAGCTATAAATATTAACTTTTTTTCACACATATCTTTCCACATTTTTTAAAACAGTATTTCTATTGAGTGCTTATTATTCTTTATTTTTTCATAATTTAATTTTTTTTAATAAAGAGATTATTTGAGTTCATCATTCAGTGTATTACCACATCCGTCTTACATTCCATACAATTGAGTTTTAAGCTTTTTTCCAGATATAATAATAATACCTTATTTATTCTGGGACGAGTCCCTTTAGAATAATACTGAAAGACAGAAATGTGGGCTAAGGAGCCTCAGAGATACATAAACAAAAATACAGAGTAATTGAACAGTCATAGTAAAAAAATTATAAGTTACTTTCTAATTTTAACCAGTTAATAATAAAAAAGAAATTGGAAAAAAAAGATGATGTAAAAATAATGAAGAACTAATAATTTATATACATATTTACAGTGGTATCTATTTACGGATTTGATGGATAATAAATGATTGAACAGGCGAGATTTAAAGGTAGGAAGGGAATTGGATTGACGAATGTGAGAAGGGATGCAGTTCCAAAGGGATGAGGATCGGATAATAAACGATCTGTCGAAAGCAGCGGTTCAAAGAGCAATTATATGTAGATCAGAAGACCGGGAACGAGTATTGCGGGAAGGAACAGAGGATTTGAATTGAAGGAGCTCGGAGATGTATGAAGGAAGGTGGAATTGGATGAAAGAGAAAGGATATAGCCTATAACCTTTGAAAAAAGGTTGATCAACTTAATTTTATGAGAAACTTGGCTTTAAACTTGCTTAAAATTTGGTAATTTTAATAAATTTGGTACATTTAGGTTCAATACTTTCGTAATAAATTTTAGACAGTTTAGAAATAAGGACTTATCACTTATGAAAATGAACTTTGAAAGCACTTTTTGAATAAGTTGAATTTAGTTTTGAACAGTTTCACGGATCTGTTCCCTTTTGGGAAACTTTATTCAGAACTTCATATTTCAGCATAATTACGTTCACTGAAAGTATAATATGGTTGCTTAAATTAAAAAAAAAAAAATAGAAGTTGTAATCATTTAATGAAAGTTACGCTTATCCGATTGATGATTTTGATTGATGATAAAAAAACTTATCGGATTAGTGATTTTATCGAGTGCAACAATGGACAGTTTTATGCACCTGTTGTGCCGATAGAAGAAAAAAAAGATGATAGTTTTATCGAAAAGCTTCAATATAACAGCTACGTTAAATTATAACTTTTTTCTGTGGCATTTCACATCAAATAATGTACTTATACAAATATATATAAGTTTCATAAAACACTTTATTATAACTAAATATAAATTATATTGGAAATGGACGTGTCTAAGAAAATTACAAATATTGATTACTTGTATAGCTAGGGAATAAAAGAAAAAAAGAAAAGAAAAATACATTCAGAGAATTAATGAAATGGAGTGTGAATACTCGATTTTTAAATATATATATAAAGGAAAGACAAAAAACATTTGGAGAAGATTTCATGAGCCTCCGAAGTAATATAGACTCCTTGCATTCTTCAAAGATGTGTATCAGTATTTTTTTTATTGAATATTAACACAATATGCCACACTAAAGGGAAATAAGCATTAGGTCTGAAAATATCCACTCACACAAACATTCAAAAAATATAATTTTCATCTTTTCGGCTCCAAGAGCCATTTTCAAAAATCCTTTTTTTTATAAATATATATATATATATATATATATATTAGTCCTATAAAAATATTATTACCGAAAAAATTCTTAATATATATATATTAAGAAACTCCATCCTGTAATTTGACAACTCCTTTATATTGGAATAGTTAAAACAACTTTTATAAATACAAAAACGCTATTGAATTTTACTAATTTTTTTTTTGAACAAAATATATTGAATTACTGAAAAAACACGACAAAAGACCTAAAACTAAGAAAGAAATAAAAAACTTAAAACTTTTAATTTAATTTCTTTCCTTTTTGGTCAACTGAGCTCTAGTTTAGACTGACTCACTAACAATAATCAGGCGCCCTCTATTTTGTTTTATTTTTAATTTATTATGTTTATCAGGTTTTAGAATTAATTTTATCTATTTACTTTTTTTAAAATGTCTGCATAATGTTGGCTAGAATTTTTTTAATCAGATTTAAAATGTATTACATTTTATAAATTTTCCTTAATAGTTATTTTCTCTTATTAGTTATTATAAATAAAATTCTTCTAAAACCCATCCACACCTATACACGATAGAATATTGAGCAAAACTTGTTTATTATAACATTAAAAAAAAAAGGATTTATTTACGCCTAGTAGCATTTATTCTTTACGGTTTATAACAAACTTAGTAGGAGCTAAAAAGGTTAAATACTTAAAGTTTAAGACCCTATGCTTAGTAAGGCTGATGGTACAGAGATAGGATCTCTTATTGCCTAAAGACATTAAGACCAATTTACCAAGGCTGCGTTGGGTCCTTAGCACGTCCGCCGCCCAATGAAGACGCAATGTTCGCAAACTGTGGGCCTGTAATCTCGGATTAGGTGACAAGGGAGTCTAAGCATTCCCCTCTCTTTCTTAAGTTCTCTGGAGTTTCCTATTTTCGCTTTTTAAACTCTCACTTTATTAGCTTGTAATTAGGTGTTCTGAGTCAAAAATGGATAAAAAAAATTCGAAGCCACCTTTTTCCAAGAAATCGTGTCTTGAAAATTTGTTGCAGTTAGTGGCAATGACCGAAAAAAGCATAGAATGGAAAAATGGTTGAATGTTATGAAAAATCAAAAACCTATCTTTTGGATCGCTTTGTTTTTGGTAAGTACAACATTTGTTTCTTCAGCTGCTTTATGGCCATTTTAAGATTTTTGAGTGTCTTTTTCTGGCAATTTTTTTCTGAATTTTTAAACTATGTTATTTCTTAAGTTAATGTTGCAGAAGAAAAAAACATGTATGGTAGGTACTCGCTTATCTGGATCCACCCTATCTAGATGCAAGATTATCAAGAATCTTTTTTCCCAATGAAGCGGTTAAGTATACATTATTCCAACAAAATTTTTTTTTTAATTGAAAAATATTACAATCTGTCTCAAGGACATTTATAATAGTGATCAGATATCACATTCACACTCTATGTACAGCAAATAAAATAAATTATACAAAAAAATAATATATATACAATAAATAAGAATAAAATAACCTAAAAATAAATAAATAAACAGAACGCATACATACCTATATACAATATTTACAATCTGGTGAGAGAACTCCAACTTGAACTCCAGACTTGTCCCTCCAACTGTGGAGGGAAAAGCATGACTTTAGGAGATCCCTGCACTTCTCTCTCAACCGCGTCACTGGGACTAACCCAGTGGAGATTAAGCAAGAGCGCTTTTTTTTTTTTTTTTTTTTTTTTTTTAGTTAGTTTAATTTTTAATAAGTACCTAATTTAAGATTCATTTTTTTCAATACTTCGTATTCAAATTCAGCAAATGATTGTTTTTGAGAAAAAAGGAGTAGACAATTTTTTGACAAAGCTGTTGAGTTTCTAATCTCTAATTAGACCAAAAATTTAGTGTAATATTATCTCATGTATTGTTAAATCCAAGTATTTTTTTCAGTTTCTTATATTATAATTTATGAACTCTATTGTAAATGTCCTTTATTGAGACGGATTGTAATATTTATCAATAAACCATTATAAATCGTCAATCAATATTATAATTTATAATCTCCCCATATTCCAGAGAAAAAATTAATGAAGAAGAAGAAACATTATTTGCAAATAACTCAAAAATTATACATTGTTTGTGGATTGTATCTAAGATTATTTGAAAGATTACTAAAGTTTCTACAAAACAAAACGCTGCAAATTATTCCACAATGGTTTATTATTTCCAGACAATTATACATCTAAAGTAATATTACCTTCATAGTTACAAAGAAAAATAAATAAAAGGTGCTTCCAATTATTGGACTAAACGTTTTTTAATATGCTAAAAAAAAATAGCATTACATCAGTAAAACCAAACAAAGGATATAACATTTGGAGTAGAACATTTAAAAAAAAAAAACCGGAAACCATATCTTTGCTCCTAATTGTCCGATTTTAACGATTTTTTTTTTGGTTTTTAGGAAATTTCGTAAACTTTAAAAAAAAACAATATCAACAAAAAAGTATAAAATTTTCGAGTTATTCGGAATTTAATTTTATCATCCCTCGTAACTTTTTTCCAGCTTCTTTTCGTTGAAGTATCTTATATATATATATATATATATATAAATTTAAAGGGCGTCGAGAAAATGACTTTAGCTAAGTTTCATTGAAATCTGTACATTTGTTTAGGAGCTACAGTCTATAGCGACGCAGGTTTTTCGGCCGCCATTTTGAAAGTAAAAGGCGGATGGTAATGTCGATGAAGGAGGATCATCCTCGAGTGACCTCTGATCTTATATACAAATTTGAAAAAAAATCGGTCCAGTAGTTTCGGAGAAAATGCGTGGACGGCGGACGGAAAAAAATTTTTTATTCGTTTTTCGAATTCTACGCATCCTGAAACGTGAAACCTCAAATTTTGAGAGGGGATTGAGTTTTCGAATTTTTTGGTCGATCACAATAGTTGATTATTGAAAATAATAAACCAAAATAAATCATTGAAATCGATTAGAAATTTGAAACAATTTAAACATTCCGAAGGAGTGAAAAGTGGATTAAAATATTTTTCAAAGGACAAACACAGTTGAGATTTATATATAACACCTAGAAAAGCATACATATACGATTTTTTATAGCAATCGAGAAATAAAAAAACAGTTTGCAGCAAAGTGGGGTATAGGCTCAACCCTATTTTTTTTTAGGTACTAACTTTAACTTTAACATGCTTTCAGCTATCTACATGAATATTAGCTGGAATTTAGGGCCAAATAAAATACCATAAATGACATAAATCGAAAAATAAAAATGATGTTCTAGTATAGGAAATAATATATGAATATAAAAAATAATATTCTTATATCGAACTGAAGATTTCCATTGAACTAGAGAATCCCATCAAGTACTAACCAGAGTATGAATGTCAAAGATTCATTTCTGAGAGCCAACTAGGAATAGATATTAACTGATTCAGAAGGGAATGGAATCTGCAACGTGCCGAACAAGGACACTGTAACATCACCCTAACGTAGCTGAGCCCACCACCACCACCTCTGTACTTATTTTTGTACTTTAATATGCCTGTAAGCATATTATTTTAGAATTGGTCCCAAAAACCAGTTTCCTTCCTTTTTTCTATACTATACTATTAAAAACTCGTGGTAATTTTTGACGAAACGGGAATATTTATATAAAAGAAATGTAGAAAAAAATGGGTCTGAAAAAAATGGAATTAGGAACTTTAATATTTGACTAAAAACGTTGGAGTGGAATTTCTTAAATTTTTTCGACTAAAATTACCAAGGTTTTTGAAAACTGGAATGTCTTAAAAAAATATACACATTGATCAATGACAGTTGAAAATCTTCTTATAAAAAGAACATTTTATTTTGGTACATTATGTCAGTTATATTACAATGGCTGTTTACTGTGAATTTAATATTATATAAAATGTTAAACAAACATTTATTTACGCTCGAGAGAATAAATCACACGGCATGTTCTCCAAATGACTGTTGAAGTCACCAGCAATCCTGCCGCTTGCTCCGACCTGATAACTCCGAGCCAGACTAAGCCGGCAAACTTTGAAATGGAGCTCGGAAGAGGAAGGTAATCCCTCCGTTGGGCAACTTCTTTAATGGGATTCCTCCGGAGCCTCTCAGGAACTGTCGGGAATTCGATTAGGGAGAACTATTTTAATTCTCAATCCGAGGAAAACCAGGAGGAGAATCAAAGGTGCTGAGATCTCACTTATGAGCTAAGCTTTTCAGTTGCTTTAATTGTACTTATGAAATGATGGAGTTGATAAAAATGGTGATTTGGTTATAAAGTGTAAGAATTCAATACCAAAATATTAAAAATTAATATTCCAAAAAACGATAAAAAAAGAAAGAAAAAATATTGAACACCTGACAATCACAGGATAGAAAAAAAATTATTGTTCGAAAGTATACTCGCTGGAATTCCATTATGAAATTAACAAAAAAATATTAAATAAACAAAAAATAAATAATTGAACAATTAGATAGGACACGTGGATAACATTAGTTCCGAAACTAATTTGACAGATAAAACTTTTAATTGTAAAACAAGAGAAATTCTTTTATAATATATAAAGCATAATACAATTTCACAGTAATTATAAAAAACAAAAATATAATTTTTAGTTGAAAGTTTTAATAATTAATTTAAAGATCCGTTTGTTTGCTGTTTATTGGATGTGATATAAATAGGTAAACGTTTTTTTTATGGACAAGGGTCAGTAACTTAATTTTCATGAATGTCGTACGATAAACAACTTTTATAGAGAAATCAATTTTATGGAATGGGAAAGGACATTTTACGATCGAAACTTAAGAATATAAACTCCTGAACGACGACTCACTAAATGCTATAGCAATAATCGATAAAGGTTTCCTGAGAGCTTTGTAATATATCTCGAAATTTTAATTACTGAGGCGACCATTTCATTTCTGTCAAGTACATTATAAAATAGGGATTACTCTTCGACACTATATCATATTTTGTGGTGTTTGATGTTTTGTAATGGTTTCGTTATCTGCCTAAAAATAAAATAAATTTGAGGCTTCTAGGAAATTATTTATACAGCTTTGAGGATCGTCCTATATACCTAAATCTTTTGAAAGGAAATTCCATATATAAAAACATAAACAAAATGTAGTTTATCATCTACAGTTAGGCGACCTGATCTTCACACAATTTTAAGATAGAAACTAGCAATCCATTTCAGGAGCAATTATTATTTAACTGGTTACTAATCACTATATCATCATAACAGTCCTTTCCCTCTGAGGCTGTGATAAAAATATTTCATATAAGATGTTTTATATAACCCTCTGTAACTGCCTACTTCATTGCGTCGAGATGAAGCCAGGAATTTGAGTAGATTTAGACCGAATAGATCTATTAGATTTTTATCTCAGGTAATTGTGAGAAAAAATTAAAAAGTTTTGTAAAACAATGTGGATCTTATTTATTGATTTTAAGTGAAAGTGTTTTAGGCGATGAATGAGTTTGATAATCCTTGCAAACTCACTATATGTATAATGCGAAATATAACCAGCGGTGTCAAAGCCAATAGCAACCTTCATCGCGCATTTCTTTTTTAATATTAACTTTGGACTCAGCCTAGGTGACACTTTAGCTACGCTGCTGTTGAAAATTGTCATAAGTCATCATGTCTGCAAAGTGGATATCGGGGGAACTATGTTCCACAAAAGTTACTAAATATTGGCATAAGCAGATGGTTTCGTGATCACTGGATGGTCTCTCCAAAACATTAAAGAAGCATTAGAAAGATTCCAGCCAAAGTCTTAGACCTTTGTTTATTTACAGTTTAAGGTACCACGTACAACAAAGGTTAGAGGCACCGTGTTTCTGTTACATAATTTAAAACATTTTATGTAGTTTGTTATCCTTGACAATTTTCCGTGATGTGCTCGATGGTCAATGGTATGTTGCAGCTGTTGCATCTAGGATAAGGCTTCCCTTCAAGGAGGTGTCCATGCGTCAGCCTAGTATGTCATTTTAACAATCTACAAATTATGGTTTGCTCCCGACGGTTCTCTATTATCTGAGGTAGTGGTTATGTATCTTCATAAATATTCTATATTTTTTTTGTTCTTTGAGACCTTGGACCAAAAGTAGCGCCATGCTTCTTTGCAATGATTCAGCATTGAAGTCGTACAGCACTGCGTCAATTTTAGGTTCTGGAAGTATGGTGCAGGCTTCCTTGGCACCTGTGTCAGCCAGTTCATTTCCAGGTATACCAACATGGCTAGGGACCCACAGAAATTTTATTCATTTGTTTGTTATCTGAATTAGTTGTGTTATGGAAAGTATTGGATTGTATTGGAGAGTTGAAAATTTTGTATTTCTTTGAGGGCCGAATATGAGTCACTGCAAATTAGAACGTGAGTTTTTTAATTCATTTATAAGACTTACGGTTAGATAAATGGCATACAACTCGGATGAGAAGACGGAATAAATGGAAGGAAGATTAAACCGGATGGTTTCGGTGGAAAGCATAACCGAACACCCACACGATCTAGATGTTTGGTTTGGTTTGATTAGACATTTGGACTTCAAGTAAATGAAGAGATGACAAAGATACAGGTTATGAGAAGATAAAACATGATGAATCTAATATGTCACCAGTTTTGAATAAATCACCATCACTAGTGAATTATCGTACTCCATGGCGCATTTCTTAAGAATTGATAGATTGATCAGTCACACTACAAAACGTAGAATATATAAATCATTAATAAAAGCACATGCGATTTACGGTGTGTTAAATGGAGCAGCACCAAGAAAATGAACAGTTTTGTGTGGAAATAATTAAGACATAGCCTAAGTTCAAACGAAAGATAGAATGGAGAGTGAGATTCTCGGGAAAAAAAATATTTTGGATTTTATACTTCATAAAAATTTAACCTTTGAGATGACCTGGCCATCAAGCCAAGATTAACAATAGAATGACTAAGAATCAGCACTCTTGCCATACAGAGGAGTGAGAACTTGAGGGAGATGGAAAGATAGCACATCTGTAGCTTGACTGGAAAAGGACTTTTCCTAAGATCAAGAAGCATGAGGAAGAACGTCAGAGCAGGACCGCCTACTGCGTTTGTTTTGCCTATGAATGTTAGGTTTATAACAGTTTTTATTGTATCAGTTCTTATAACCGGTTACAAAGTTTATCATGTGTCGTATTCATATTTGTTCCAGCCAGTTAATGTTTAGTTGTTCAATAAATCTAGATTATGTAAAAACCTTTTCTATTAACTTAATGATTAGTCACGAAGATGGCAAGAAAAATATCTCTGAATATCAGATTGACTGAAAAAGATGAAAACCGTAGCTTTCAATAAAATTTAGAACATTAAGTAGTAGTATGAAGGCTTCCCGATGGGTTGTTTCGTTCTACTTGTCTCGCTCTTTGCTTTCAATATCATGAGATATTAATTTACAAGTTTCATTATTGACCCTTATCCATATGTTAGTACTCTCATACAAGATAACTCCAATTTTCGTGCGGAAGATTATTCTCTTAAATCTTTTAATACTTCTATCTAGGATACTGACTGGTGTTCAAGTCTAGCAGCTGTATATCAGAGCTGACTAAACAATAAGTTATGGGCTTCTTACCATATTTAACTGAATATAATTGGAAAAATAGACCATTCTGCTTTGAGATGAAATTTATACAAAGTGAAAGTGGAATTATTTATGATATTGCAGAACATCAACGATATAAAAATATTTACTGCTCCTCATGAAGTAATAAATTCGTTTATTGAAAGGCCATAAGCCACATAATAACTTTATTGTATGGCGTAGTTGCCTATAGTCATAAATAGACAGATGATCTATAAAAGAGGTTATGGGAGTTAGCAAAATTAAATCAACTGATGTAATTTGGTATAGTTTGAAATTCTATGTCACGACTACATACTCTTGTACTAAGATGTACAACAGCGAGATGTAAGAAATCTTCTTTATTTAAATATAATATAGGATCTAGAATTATTAAACAACAGTAAATGTATTTAAGGTTATAAACATATGCTTTATACATCCATGAAATGATTTCATATTTTACTTGTTCTTTCACACAAGTACAATGAAAATAGTTTCATTTTCTTGATTAGGTGGATTTTAAATATTTTTTCAAACTTAAAAATATTTTAAAAAGGTTACATTAAGTTAGTAACTTTTACTTAATTTCCTTGAAAACATGTGATTTACTTTAATTATTATTAGTTTTCAAAAATTATTATTTATAATTTTTTGCCACTCTCCGTTACCTCCTACAACATTCTATATTAGATATTGTTTTTATCTAAAATTCTCTGCTTTCCAACGATATATTATACGCATACCTTCTGACTAGTATTTCCGAAGATTCATTTTCTACCTGAATTAGCATTTTTTTTTCTCTTTTATTTAATTACCAAATTCTTTCAAAAGTTATATTTAGCATTTTTCGTAACTCTTAATAATGAGAGATAATTAATAATTCAAAATAAACCATATTAAAGGTACTTTAGAGGAAGAGGCATATGGGCATTTAAGCTCTGTAAAGTGACATCAACGGTGTTAAGACCTAAAAGATATTAAAGACCACGGTGTATACAATGATACACCGAGTTTAATCAAAATTGTTACACAATGTGTTTCACCATTGATATAAAGTGACACGGTTAGTCGATTTTAAGGGAAAAGTCGCAGTCACCTATCTTAAATACGTAATATCAGTTTCGCACGACTTTAAGTTTTTGAGCTAGAGTGCTAACACACACACGCACAGACACACAGACCATTTTTCGGGACTAGGTTGTTTGTTCTCAGGGGACCTCAAAACGTGTATTTTCGTTGATAACTCAGATTCAAAAATTTTCACGATCGCAATAATTACACTTACTATGTATTACGTATATAGGTAAGTGAAAGTAAAAATAATTATACGGTTTGTAATTTTTTTATCCCAAAATCGTTTTTATCAAAAAAACCACGATAATTTATTTAAAAGCTTTAATTTTTTTTTTCTGTGATCTGGGATGATTCTAATTTTAGTAATAATTTTAGTAAATTAATCACAAAAATACAATTTTTTTTTTAATAGAAATAGAAAAATAAAATGTTTCGGCACAAATTTATCAATTTCGTATTGCACAAGTGTTTTTATGTAGGTCTCTACCACAAGAATTAACCGGAATTAGCCATAATCAGGCAAATAAAAATTTTATGGCAAGGAGACATAGAGGGCAATGATACCGATTTAAAGTTACTTATTATTATTAATTAACATAACTGAAAAAAAATCTCACAGTTGCTTAAATTATCTTCACGAAGATTTAAATATTAAGTAAAATAAAAAAAAAAATAGTCGATAACTTAGAAGGAGGATTAATGACAGAAATGTGTAAAACATATGAGCATTTCCAAGTGTTTAACACTTTGAGTTTCTTCTCTACTCGAAACTGTTTTTTGACATAAACTCAAATTAAGTAGATTTACAAGGACAAAGTTATTCTTATTGTTATCACTAAAAAGTGAGAGAGACATATTGATAAGGAGACAGGATAGGGGCCCTAGAGTTATCAGGTCAAGGGTCACTTCACCCTATAAAACTCCTCGACGTGCAAAATAATAAGAGCTTCCTCTACTCCTTCCGCCTTATTTGATATCCTCTCGTCACTGTTTTACCTTCATTATCACAAGGATATATTTTTTAACATGCATCATATGATTTCATTGTTTTAGATACGGAAATGAAATATATTTTAAATTCCTTTATTATAGAGGTTGGCTCTTTTGAAAAAAAAAACAAAAAAAAACTTGAGAAGTATCTTCAAGGTATATTGGAGGTATTGGCGATGAACTAAACAAAATAGCTTAACTTATCCTGGTTAATCATTTCAAATAATATTTTTAAACGGGCCTAATTATTATTACATTCCTTAAACAAATATGTAAAAATATAAACAAAATTATGAGATTCACCTGTAGTAGTAATAAAAAAAAAAAAATTATCTGCCACCAAAAATATACGTGTTTTTAGAAAACGTGACTAAAATTAACTGTGGTTTTTCTTTTCCTGTTCTCACATGATTTGGGATGTATCACAATAGCAATAATTGCCTAAATACACATTTTATTTACTAAATAAAAGGTAAAAATAATGATTTTTCAAATACTTTTAAACATGTGAAGTGGTAATAAACCAGTGTTTTTCTACTAGATATCAGTCGTACAAACTGATCCGTTTTTATAAGTGACAAACTAAATCTTCCTGATCCTAATATTTACGTTTTCATGAAAATAATTGAAGAAATCACCCAGTTTCTTTATTTTAAACGTAAATTTTTAGAATAGAAACATTTTGTTTGTCATCTATAATAGAGATCTTGGTGAAAACACATTTACATAACCACTTCACTTGAAAATTATTTGATAATTTGTAAGACTTGGATTTTGCATGTTACGATAAACCGAAAGATCAATGACCGACCACCTAAACAACTTAACACACATTTTCAAATCTTCAGAACAAAAACTGATAAATCGAACGTATAAATACACCAACTCTTATACTTCTAACAGCTTTATTCCATAGTTGAAAATACTCGTAATTAACTGACCTAAAGAAAAAAAAGTTTCTCATTCCCAGTATATTTTTTTTTTAAGTGAGTATCACTTCCTACATTAAAATAAATAAAGCAAACACAACGAAATAATATTGCGAATAATAATAAAATCATCTTGGACCAATTATCTGACCAATAAAACTTTTTTTTTTTAAATTTCTTTATTGAGTATTATAACAATCTGTCTGTTGGACATTGGTTATAGTGAGGTAGGATGACATTCACACTATATGTACAAACAAATAAAATAAATAGAACAAAATAATAATCAAAAGTATATACAATAGACAATAAAATAAAATAGCCTAAAAAAATAAGAAAATTAAAATTAAGAAAAAAAAAACACATGCATACCTATATACAATCAGGCGAGGGAACTCCAGGAGAACCCTGCGCTACTCTCCCAACCGCGTCACTGGTAGTAAAGCCAGCGGAGATTGGTCGAGAGCACTTTAGCCAAATACACACATGTCTTGAGTGAAGAATCTGGCCATTGTCAGAACTCCAATTTATACAATCTACAAAAGGTCGCGAGGCCACTGCCGTTTCAACCTTCTTGGAGGATTATAGGGATGGGAGGTAAAAAATAAAACTTTAAAGACTGACTCCAAAACTTTAAACCCTAAGTCACCTATCAATTAATGCTTGTTACGGTTGGAATACCAAGGATTCTCGGATGATATCGAAAAGGAGCTTGGTGTGAGCCTTCTCCAGTCAACTACAATAATTAAATTAAAACTGAGATGTGCAGAGAGTAGAGGATAAGTAGATAGGTAAAGGGGCTGTCCTTTCAATCATCTTAAATGCCATTACACCATAACTATTTTGACAATGCACTGATGGTTATTTTTAGGGACGAATTTAAAAAAAATAAATAATTAAAATGATGATGTTAGGGCTCACCATTTTTCTGGGTTGAACTTATATTTATTTTTATTTTTAAATCTTCGTCCTCATCTGTCAATAGTATAATAATAAATGATATTGACAATTAGCAGATAATTTGTATTAAAAATAAAAATTATATAATAAATGATTTAATTATCTAATCATTTTAATCTGAAATCTCTAGAAGTTCAGACAACTTAATTACGTTTTATATTATTTTTCATATTTCAGCTCATTTGCTCAGTGGCGACACAAATTGAATAAATCAATATTTAGAGCAAAAAAGCGAACAAATATATATTTTATACATAAATTAGGCCATTATTCACCCAATTTAATTTTTAGCTATTAATTACGACGTTTTGACCATACTAAGTCTGCATACCATACTAAGTCGACTATTTTCAAGTCTGCAAAATTGTAATATCATTATTAGTTAACATTTAACATTTACAAAATGATTTCTTTATTACACATAATTAACTTATCTAACGATCTATGTCATAATATTTTCAATACACATAGATTTATACAAATCTATACAGTAAAAGTATCCACTTTATCTCATAAAAAACTTACATGTACGTAACTTTACTCATTAAAAACAATTTGTATAAATCCATGTGTATTGAAAATATAATGACACAGAGATTTAGATAAGTTAATTATGTGTAATAAAAAAATCTTTAGTAAATGTTAAATGTTAACTAATAATGATGTTACAATTTTGCAGACTTGAAAATGGCCCTTAGTATGATCGAAATGTCGTAATTAATAGCTAATAAATAAAATGTTGGTGAATAATGGCCTAATTTATGTAAAAAATAAAACCTCAAGACACCAATATTAGGAAAAATGAACAGAACAAATACATATTGTTATATGAAGTCCCAAAAAATAATCGTTCTGGATTGGTGTCATATTATTTTACTTTATTAAAAAAAAAGTTTCAATTCGTTTACTTATTTCAACAGCTATTCTAAATTTTAAAATTTGAATTAGCTACTGATAATTATTTCTTACTTCAGATGATAGTTATCCAATTCAATGACTGTGGTAAAATTATCATCAACAAGTATGAAATAATAAATGAAATCTGTTCTAGAATTTCATACATATACACATGCTTAATGTGTAAGCAGAATAACTATATAATTTGTTTAGAGAACATACATCTTCCCTCCTTGACAATAAACAATTTATACGCAGGTGCCTACAACACGACTTGGCTTCTTCGGCGAACTCGAAAGAACTCCTGTCTGTTCTCACCCCATATATCATCGTTGAAAGTTTGAAACCCACCTACTCCTTCTCTCGAAAAATGTATGTTTGCGACGAACATCAATAAAATACTGCGCATGTAAGAGTAAGACGAATCTAAGCCCAACGACTAAGACTTCTTCTCCCGAAATTAATTAATTAATGAAGGTGATTAGATGAAAGAGGAATTAAAATCATAGAGGAAAGATGGTTGGGTTACTTAAAGGTTTGTTTAGCGACTTCTTAAGGGTTCACACCTCCTCGCACTAAAATAACAGTAAAACAAGCAACAACAAAACAGAGGTATAAATGTTTGCATTAACGCTGATAAATTTACAAAATTTTATGAATTTCTTTTCAAATTAAACCTAGCGTAACACAATGGTACTTTACTGGCTACTTTTGCTGACGATACCGCAATCCTCAGCTCAGATAACAATCCAGTTCGAGCATCAACCACTCTTCAAAACCACTTGAACGATTGCTGATTGTGTCACAAGGTGGAAAATTAAAATGAATGAAGAAAAGTGTGTGTATGTAGTATTCACTCTTAATCAGACACCTTCCCTCGGAATATATTTTAATAACATTGTAATCCCAGTCTCAGATGTAATTAATAAATATTTGGGTTTTTACCTCGACAAACGACTAACTTGGAAGACTAACATTAAACAAAAACGAATGAAATTAAACAGACCATACGGTGTCTTATCTAGGTTACTTGATAGAGGTTCAAAATTATCTTTAACTGATAAACTAATCCTATATTAAATTTTACTTAAAACAATTTGAACTTATGGCATGTAACTGTTGGGTACTGCTAAAACTTGGTTAAATAAAAATCCAGTCTTTCCAGGCGAACAATTTGCAAAGGATAGTTGACGCACTGTTTTATTTAAAACCATAATCATCATAAAGCCTTAAACAACTCAACAATTTTAAATACTCCATCTGAAAACTGCAATAACTTTTACCAAAGACTAAATTACAACATTAATCCTCTGACAGAAAACTTTGAACGAAGAAATCCGTACAGCCCACCTCGGCGATTAAGTGGGAGGTGGCCAAGAGACCTACTGAACTGATCTATTTCCTGAACGTTGTGAAGCTGCCACAAAATTTTTCATTGCAAAGCAATTAGCTGATCACTGATTTAATTTGATGTTCAAGTTTATGCTTATGTAATAATAATAATAATAATAATAATTTTAAAAATAAGAATAGCTCTTTTGATTCGAACTGTCACGAGTTTTTGTAAAAATTACATTAAAAAAATCCATTACCATTCAGGTGATTAATACATAAATACAGAATACACAAACAAACAAAAACCTCGGTTAAAATTTGTCCGACAATACCTATGTTTATAACAATCCAAGTAAAGTTATAGATAAAGAAAAAAATCTGATGTATATACGCTAAAACAAACCTACCTATACATCTAGCAAATCTCGCATTTGTAAGTCAATATGTCCGTGTATGTTATTATGAAATCATTAGTAATGAGACCTTATGCGTTCGTTAACTATTACCAGGCGAAAGTCAGTAAGTAAGGTTCTTTAGTTATTTTTATTTATTCATGATATTTACAACTGTACTAAAAAATATATCTAATAAATTTATACAAATTGATATAATGTCATGAAACACCTGTTGAGAAACTACCCACCCACTGGCAGCACTCTAATTCTTTAGTGATAAGTCAATTTTTATCTACTCATCTCTATCGTAAAAGATCTTCAAATTAAGTCTAATGATTGATTTTCATGATCCAACATGAAAATCCTTAAATAAATCAGTTTGAGTTAAAGCTATAAAACACAAAATTGAATTTTTCTTTACTCTTCGAAAATGAGTGATGTCCGTCTTTGATAGGAAGCCACTCGTATATTGATCATTTTTTTTTTTTTTTTTTTTTAAATAAGTTTACGTATTGCTGATAGTTTTAAACAAATTAACTTCTGTGTATAAATGTATAAATTAAAAAAAAAACCAAACGAAGCTTCCGATAGCCAAGGAGACAAGAAAAACGTTTAATATTATTAAAAAAAAAAAAGATATTTTGTTTTCTAGCACATTACATACCAATCGGTAGTTCAAATCATGAAGTAAGCTGAATTCCTTAGCTATACCGTGTATCTAAGAGGATACTGCCCATGTAGTTTTAAATATAAGAACGTATTTAAATTAAGTTTTAAAATTATCCATAAAGTTCTTAATGTTCCTTATGTTTCAGATCTGGCCCAATCCAGATACCTATCCTTCCATAATAAACTTCAGAATCATCCCACCCCTCTCGTTTCTAACCTTGCTTCCTCTTCAATTCCTGATAACCCTCCGGGGCGTCTGAAAAGAAGATGGCCCCGTGATCTCCTAATGTAGTCATATCATCAGAGTGCTACCATTGGGTAGTTACTCAGCAAGTGTATTCATGTCATTATATATAGAAACATAACATTATTATAGAAACATAACTCCCACTTATTAGGAAAAAAATGAAATTGATATTTTTTTAAACTACGAAAAACCATTAAATACGAATTTTTTTGCAATACAATTTTTTTTTTGTAATATTTTTTTATTTTGCACAAAATATTCGTCTATGCTTGGTCCCTTGGAAACTCCCGACAACCACAAAAATTATGATAACTTCAGGGCAACTCCACCGATCCACACGGAAATTATAAGAGAATATAGATACTACATAGAGGCTTTATATACTAGACAAAATGGTACACCCTGACTTACGTAAACAGATTAAAATTAAAGAAACAAAAAAGAAATTGCGAAGCTATTCTTAATTTCAAGCACGTTTATTAGATTAGTATTAAACTACTAATGGCTAGTTTCTCTGTAAGTGTTCTCATGACATTGTATTTCTTTATATCACATTTACAAGACATCTATTTTTTTTTCATATAGCTGTAAATTTCATGAATAAAATTGAAAAAATAATATCTAGCTTACAAAGGAATGAAATATAAATGTTATTGGTGTATTCTGGAAAACAAACAATTCAGGTTTATAACTGTAGGAGTAACTTCGAATTTTGAAAAACATCCTGAGAAGTTATGAATACTTTAGTTAATGGTCAGGAAAAAATTGTTTAAGAAAATCAAATTCTAAAATTTGAATTATTGGTTTCCATAAAAATTCGTATTAATGAATTTCAAAGGATCCTAAACACGAAAGAAAAGTTGAATTGTTTCCTGGAGGAACCTTTTTGTTTTTGTGATTTATGATGCATAATATCTTATTTAATATCATAGTTAATATTTTCTTCTTATTTTGCTCTAAAAAAAAACTTTGATTGGTATAACATACAAGATATAGAAACGAACGCCGGAAAATGTTCAATATTTTTAGATGTAGTTTAACCACAAAAAAAAAAAATTCGGAAAACTTCGCTTGTAAGTTGAAATTAACATTTTATTTTTTCGCACACCATCGATTTTACTTTTGAAATCTTCAAAAATATATAAATATATCGAATGATGATATCGTAATCTTCGAATTGATTCATAATTTAGTAAATATTTTGTAAGCATTATCGGAGTGTGAAGGAAAAGACAAAATGTTAGTTTCAACCTTGAGCCGCATGATTTCGGCTCCTAATTTACCAACTAATCGTGTTTGAACTATTCTTCATTTAAATGCCGTAATATCCAGGGGCAGTGAAATGTGTTCGATTTTCGGATGTGAACAGACTGTCAAGTTGTGGCTGACCTAAGAAACACATCTTGACACTCCATTAATTAATTCATATTAGTTTAGAAGAAACATATACAAACAGAATAAGAAATTTAAAAAAATCCAATACAGGATATCACGACACATTTATTTTCAAACTGCATTGTTATGAGTTCGAATAATAACATATGATAGAAAATATATATTATGTCCGAATTTACTTGATGTATTTATGTAATACAGTTGTAAATGTCATTAAGAAAAAAAAAATTAAGTTCTATTTTTAAAGATTCTTAAAAAAGGGTTTGAAGTAGTTTGAATTATTTATTATTGAACCTAAAAATTAATATGAAAATACTAAACATTTTATAAAACGTAAATAAAAAAAAAAATACTAAAAGATTAAAGATACAAGTTAGTCGTCTCCCTCATCGCATGTTAAGAACCCCGCTCAATCTGGCTAAGGCCGATAGAAACTTTTAAGTAGCCTATAGCAAGTTCGGGGTAAATAGATTTTCCAAACCCGCTGCTTCACCGCCCAACTTAGCTCCTGTTCAAAAACTGTAGTCATTCTTTTCATGCCTCATCCCGCCTACAGTCGAAGAATACGAGATTTCTGATGCAGCCCAATTTGCAAGTATAACGAGTTTGGTGCCTGAATAATAATTTTCACTAACTTTTTCAAAGGTGCTTTTTACTCTCTCGTGTTTGTATACTGAGGGAAAAGTTATAAAGATGTTAAAAAAAATAAATATAAAGAGTCCATTAAGGTTGATGGTAGAAGCATCTATAGATCATACATTATTCATTCACCTGTAAGCCAGGTATTGACTAAAAATTTCAATCACAAAACAAATTAAATATCATAAAATTTATATGAACTCGAATCTAAGTGTGAATCAGTATCAATAGATCCAACGCAAATAAGCAAAGAGGTAACTTTTTCATGTTCAGGATACATTTTGTTTGTTGACAATTTTGTAAAAGATCATTCTACTACAGTTTTAATAATGTACATTGGGAGCTATCCTTTCAGCCTACGAATAATCTCTATTTTTCCTTCGGCAACCTGTTATCAGAGGTTTAATATTTAAGATTAAGGTTTAATATTTCCAGAAATGTAATCATAAAACTACCTAACCTCTTTCCTAGAAACATAACTCCCACTTATTAGGAAAAAAAATGAAGATGATATTTTTTTTAGCTAAGAAAAACCATTAAATACGAATTTTTTTGCAATAAAATTATTTTTTGTAATAAAAAATTATTTTTTTTGCACAAAAAATAAAGAGACCAAGCATAGTCCCTTCGAAACTCCCGACAACCACAAAAATGATAACTGTCGGACACCTCCACCGATCCACACGGAAATTATTAGAGAATATATATACTACATAGAGGCTTTATATACTAGACAAAATGGTACACCCTGACTTACGTAAACAAATCAAAATTTAAGAAACAAAAAAGAAATTGCGAAGCTATTCTTAATTTCAAGCACGTTTATTAGATTAGTATTAAACTACTAATGGCTAGTTTCTCTGTAAGTGTTCTCATGACATTGTATTTCTTTATATCACATTTAAAGATGTCTATTTTTTTTCATATAGTTGTAAATTTCATGAATAAAATTTAAAAAATAATATCTAGCTTACAAAGGAATGAAATATAAATGTTATTAATGTATTATGAAAAGAAACAATTCAGATTTATAACTGTAGGACTTTTTTTATTTATTTTTTATTACTTTCTTTATTGAATATTAACACATTCTGCCACATTGAAAGGCATTAATATCAAGGCTGCATGATTCATTCACACAACATGTACATACAATTAATATCAACAATAAAGAAAAAGAAATATAAAAAAAAAAAAAATAAGTAAACAAAAAAAATAATGAAATTATAGATAAAAGCTAAATGAAATTAAAGTAAATAAATCACATTCACTCCTATGTACAATATTTACATTCACCCAGAGGACTCTGAGTCATGCCTTATTCCCCGACGTGGAAGCCAAGGCAGGACTCCAGGAGATCCCAGTGCTTCTCTCTCAGCCGCGTCATTTATTTGAAACCAGTGGAAACTGATGGAGGGCACAGACGCTCATGTCTTGAGTGGAGAATCTGGCCGTTGCCACTACTCCTATATTTACATATTTACAAAAGGTCTCGAGGCCACTGCCGTTTTAACCTCCGAGGAGGATTGTATTTATGGCTGGAGCTAGATAGAGATTGCGCTACAGGATTTGGATGATGAGTGAGTTTCTGGTGAAATTCGGAAAATGTGTCTGGAATTAGGTCAATAACAAATGCGATATGAAGGTCATTATGGAGGGTTTTGTTGAATACATAGAAGGGAGCATCGACTAACTGTAGGACTAACTTCGAATTTTGAAAAACATCCAGAGAAGTTATGAATAATTTAGTTAACGATCAGGAAAATTTTTTTTTTTAAGAAAATCGAATACTAAAATTTGAATTATTGGTTTCCATAAAAATTCGTATTAAGAAATTTCAAAGGACCCTAAACACAAAAGAAAAGTTGAATCGTTTTGTGGAAGAGCCTTTTTGTTTTTGTGATTTAAGATGCATTATATCTCATTTAATATCATAGTTAATATTTTCTTCTTATTTTGCTCTAAAAAAAAAATAAATCGATTGGTATAACATACAAGATATAGAAACGAACGCCGGAAAATGTTCAATATTTTTAGATGTAGTTTAACCACAAAAAAAGAGAAAAAAATCGGAAAACTTCGCTTGTAAGTTGAAATTAACATTTTATTTTTTCCTACACTATCGATTTTACTTATAAAATCTTCAAAAATATTTAAATATATTGAATGATGATATCATAATCTTCGAAATAATGCATAATTTAGTAAATATTTTTTAAGTATTATTGGAGTGTGAAGGAAAAGACAAAATGTTAGTTTTCAACCTTGAGCCGCATGAGTTCGGCTCCTAATTTACCAACTAATCGTGTTTGAACTATACTTCATTTAAATACCCTACTATTTAGAGCCAGTGAAATGTGTTCGATTTCCGGATGTGAACAGACTGTCAAGTTCGTGGCTGACCTAAGAAACATATCTTGACACTCCATTAATTAATTCATATTAGTTTAGAAGAAACATATACAAACAAAATAAGAAATAAAAAAAAATCCAATACCCGATATAACGACACATTTATTTTCAAACTGCATTGTTATGGGTTCGAATAATAACATATGATAGAAAAATAAATGCCTCACAATCTTATTTTTCGAACACGGAAAGATCTTACATGCTATACGCAACTCTTTCCAGTAAGCGATTTCAAGTCAGAAATCTCCTTAATAGAAGCTGTAAAGCTTTATAATCATTCAGCTAAGCATCCCAATCTGTTTCTGACCCTATTCATTGGTCAACACTCAAGAAGTATTCAATTACAGTTAAGAATCCATTTCTGAAGAAGAGATCAACTGGTTTGACTCGCAAGTTGACTCTACACTGACAACTTCCCTTCAAAGCAATCTAAACTTTGTCGTCACTGGGCAACTTACTTCTTAACGAGAAACCCTCTAAAAACTGCCGCATCCCGAGTGTAAAGATTCCTCTCAGAAATTCAATTCCTTGTACAAATTGACAACTTCTCGTTCACCGAAAAACCGGAAAAAAATTGCAAGTATGTTTTAACTGTGGATACAAAATTGTGGAAAATTGACTTAAACTTAAAAATATTCTAGAGATGAAAGCAAATATAAACTGTTATGTCTTACTCAGTAGCAATATTTTTTTAAAACTTTTTATAGCACACAATATTATTAGGCAGGTAATAGAACATTTCGGAGAAACCGGATAGTTTTTTTTTGGTAGAGCACTACAATATATTTTGAAGAAAAAATCAATAAAAATTACAAAAAATTGAACGAAACGAGAGGAATATAGATCATCTCTTTTAAGCAACGATTTGGATGGAAATTATATGTAAAATTGCTGGAATATTTTTACATGTACTTATATGAAACACGATGCTTATAATGTATGCTTTGTATAAAGAATTATTTATCTAATAGTGGCAGTGGTAAAGGACGGAGGTGAGACCACCAATTACTTAGTTGGAAGATTTTTAACATTTTAATTAACTCAGATTTAGGGAGAGTTGAGCTTGGCGAAATTGCTTTTACCTTGGCTGTGATAAAAAGCTTACTCATTTAGCTCATAGCCGCGGACAAGTCAGAGATGAAATACATTTCCATTTCAGAGATGTTTATAATTCGATGCGACTTATAGTGTGTTCATCATTTACGTAACGGAAAATTAAAAATGTTTTTATACGTTATGGACCATAACGGCAGTTAAATATAATCACATAGAAAAGATGTACAATGAGGAATTTAATTTTGTACATTTGGAGTTCTAGCAATGGCCAGATTCTCCACTCAAGTCATGAGTGTCTGTGGCTGTAGCGCTCTTACTCATCCTCCGCTGGTTTAAAACACCAGTGAAGTGGCTGAGGGAGAGGCGTAGGGATCTCCTAAGCCTCCCTTTTCCCTCCACATGTGGAGGGGACAGGATTGGTTCGGAGATCACCTGGCAAATTGTAAATAATGTATGTTTTATATAAGGTGTTTGTTTTACTTTTATTTCTATTTTTATTTACTTATGTGTATATATATATATATTTTTTTTTTTCTTTACTCTTTTGTTCTTTCTTCTTATTCTTTTGTTATTACTTTATTTATTTATATTTTTGTATATACGGTATGAATGCAATCTCTGAACTCTATTATAAGTGTCCTTAACTGTGACAAATTGTAATATTTCTGAATAAAGTGTTTTAATAATAATAAAAAAAAAAAATTTTGTACATAACCCATTCGACAAAACAGTAATAAATGCTCATATCACAATCTAAAGAACATATCAATATTAATTTAAAATAATGGCTTATAATTATTAATAGTCGTTTCTGAAAAAAACAAACGCTTATTGAATTATTTTTACGTAAAAGCAAATATTTAAATCTGGATAAAGAGATAGAAAAAATTAATTTGTCACTTCATGGCAACATCATAATTAGATATATTCTTATAATTCAAATCTGTGTGAACTGATGCACTTTAATTTTAGATTGTAGTAGGTTTTTAATTTTTTTTTTATTTAAAGATAAATATAATGTATGATTAATTAATTAATTTAATTCAAAGAATCTCAGATCACAAAAAAAAAGAGAAAGAAAGTTTTGTCATAATTGAATGTAATTGTTCTCGCTAAAATTACTGTCACTGTATAGAGACATAATATTACAGGAAATCTTTTTTATTTTTATACTAAATCTTTTTTATTTATTTTTGTACACTACTTCAATCTATGCTAAATCTGAAAAAAAAAATTAATTCAAACAACTATTATGGATTCAAAGCTTATTATACTGAAATATTGGCCCAAAACATTCGTAAATAAAATATATATCTATATATGTACACTTTTTTTTTACTTACTTATTTATATTTATTTTCCTTTCGTATATAGTTTCATGCTTCATGATCTTCATTGTGGCAGATTGTATTAATACTCAATAAAATTATTGAAAAAAAAATCTTTTTTTCTACTACCTATATATTTTATTATACCAATACATAATTTTTTTAGTATCACTTCTTTAAATATTTCCTATTATTTAAGGAAAAACCTGTATAGTTTAATTTTGTAAACCGCTATATGGTGAATGTATCGGTAATAGACAATTCAAGAGAAATTTTCAACATTAATATGAACCACATCTTTAGTTTTGACCGTAGAAATTCGAGTTAATTGAATGCAAATTTGGTCTTGTATCGATTTTTAAAAAATATACAGTCAATTAGTTAGCTATTCACGAAAAACCTAAGGAATCTTTCGCACCAGCATTAGACACGCAGTTTTTTAAGGTCAATAGGTTTTTTTTTTCAATTAATTAAAAACAAAACAAAATATCTCTAATGTTTTAAACTAATAGTTTAACCACAGATGAACGAATACAAATTTCAAACTTATCCCCTATAGAGAAGTAATAAGGAAGCCTTGTTAAAAAAAAATCCCAGCTTAGTTTTATTAAAAAAATAATTGGTAATCGCCTATTACATCAAATCATATCATTTGAGGTTCAGGTATCACCATCTTGAGTGTTATAACTGCGAATCTATACGTATTTGCACTCTCTTTACGACATTTAAAGATTATAATCTGTCAATGAGTTGAAAACTGTCTATTACTTGTACATTTACCTTAAGTATATTTTTTTCTCGAATCTATCTTCACAAATACTTGGCAAAACAAAAACGTACCGACTATCATCAACCAAAAAACAAATAAGTTCACGAAACTGTTAAGTTATCGTAATTAAACGGTAACTTAATTAATCGCTCTAGTAAATTAACAACTGTCAAATTAAGTTGGAAACAGAAGCCTATGGAAAGGGCCCTCATTAATGCAAAGCTATTTAAGTCGAGACCCAAGCGGCCTATAGGGCCAGAGGGACAACTCGAGATAACTCAGGTCCATTGTACATGGACTGTACATGGGGACACTTTAGATAAGTCTAAGCCTAATTTAGTAATATAATATAATATATACCATTTTAGATAACTATACCTCAATTATTAGGCGAAATCTACAGTATATATAATACGGAAGAATGAATCCCTTTATCACAAACGGCTCTCCGGAGCGATGATTTTTTTTTTATGAATGAGCTATCAAACAAAAGGGGATTTCATGGAAGTTGGCACATTGCAATTTCGATCCATAAATCCCTTCGAAAACTTTAGTAATAGTCATTGAAAACAATGGGAGGTTTCAAAACCAGATGGTTTTAAAGTCAACGAATCCAGGCAATAGAGGAATAGAAGAACTTTATTCTGGGACGTCTCTTAAGAATAACAATGTTGTTCTGACCATCTGGCCAAAAGATTTAATTAATAAATGAAACAAATAATGAGGAATTTAAAAATAAAATGAATTAAAAATACATAGAATCATGTAAATAGGAAAATAATAAAAACAATAAAAACTAACATTTTTTTTTCTTTTCTTAACAATGCTATGTCAAAAGTGATACGGATTTTTGTTTCTAATTTATAAAAAATAAAAATAATGTAAAAAATAAAATACATCCAATCTTTTAAATTGAAAAAAACCCACAATTTCTTCTTTTTTATCACAATGTTATGTCAAAAGTGATACGGAATTTTTTCCTTTTCATACAAAATAAAAAATAATTGCATTTTAAAGATTTCGACAATTAATATTAATTAAAAGTCAACGGAGTTAGTATTAACTGTAGTTTTTTTTTTCTTTTTCTTTATTGAGTAATATAAATATTTTATCACACGAACTATGGTTGTGGTAATGCAAAATTACATTCATACTATATATAAAGATAAAAAATAAAATAATTATAAAATAAACAGAATAAAAATAAAAATTAAATACTAATGATAAAGTAAAAAAAAAATGTAATTACATTTTTTATGTATTAATAAATCCATTCAAGTTGAAATAATAAATTACCTATTCTAATACATTATTGGAATAATAACAATAAAATTTATTATCAATTTAAACATTTTATTACTTTTTTATTTGATAAATACAAAATTTAAAATATCGCTATTGTTACTGCAAAAGGTCGTGTGTAAAAATTGATTTTTTTTAAAAACAGGATAAAAAATGATTATTTCTTTTTGATTTATTAGTATAATTTCATATTTTATTTCCCACTGATAATTTCCATTGTAACAGCAGACTGCTTATTACAGTTGTAGACTACATAACGTAGCCTATAAATAGCATAAATAGAATAAACATTTAAAAATTTTATATACAGTAGCAATATGTAAAATTAGCAGGATCAATAAAAATATTAATTATTTTTCTTTTAATTTTAAAAGTTATGTTGAAAAGAGGTATACAATACCCTACCCTCAGGACAGTTCGGTCTTGCGGGCTTAACATTTAGTGACCCTTAAGGGGTCGGCCCGAGGGAGGCAGAAAATTTCTACATTATCCTATTTAATCCTTATAAAATCGATAAATAAATTATCTACGTGTGTTTGTGTGAATATACATTATGAATATAAATTAATTTAATGAAACAAGAGAACGTGAAGCGTTGTAGTCATATTTACTTTTAAAAGATGAAAAAATTTATCAATGTTTTATTCTTCTGACATTATATCAATAGATGGATCTAAAATGAAATTTATTGTTGTTCGGTTCTTATTCATCTCCAAATCATAACTGACAATACTTGAACCATGAGATTTTTTTAAAATAGTAAGTACTTATCCTATTCAAGAATACTTGTAACCCAATTTTCTATATTTTGTGAATCGATTTCCTTTTGTTAAATGTAGTCCAGTTATAGATATGGGACGTGTGAGTGAGTTTCTTGTTTATAATAAAAGTTATATATCGCATTCAATTATATAGATTGGAATTTTAAGACACCTTATATGAAACTTGTTTCAAAAAGCGGCCGTCTATACATTGAATACAGATAATTTTTTTCCTCAATGATGTTTAAGTAAAAGCCATCATAAAAGAGTTCCAAATGGAACCTAAAGTTTAAAATATGCAACGTAGGGTGAACAGGTAATGTTCCATTTATCAGGCATTAATGATTTATTAAAAGCTATTATAGGAAATATTGGGATAGGAATTTATTTTATTTAATTAACTTTTAATAAATGAGTTAAGGTCATCATTCAATTTAATTAATTAGTTTTTAGTAGATGAAGTCAGCAGTTATACCCATGTTGTACAGTTACAATTGTTTTAATTATTTATATTAACACCTGACTGCATCATATAGGATTTTATATCCATTAATATTATAATTAAATATTGCCATGGGGATTTATTTTATTTAATTAACTTTTAATAATTGAGTTAAGGTCATTATTTAATTTACTTCAGGATTCATTTTAATTAATCAGTTTTAGTGGTTAAAAAAGTCAACAGTTATACATATGTTGTACAATTACAATTGTTTTACTAATTTATAATAGATGAATGACTGCTCGTAATGTTTTTTTATTTTTTTTTTGCCGCATTCATAAATGCCACCTTTAACATTAATAAATATTATATACATTGCGAAAAAGGAGAAAATCAATATTTTAAAGTAAATTCTAAAAAAAAAAAAAAAAAAAAATACCCTGGGTAAAATTTAATTAAATTTGTCATCACTACCTAAATACAGCGGATGATTTATATGATATACGTGTGTATATGTATATATATATATATATATATATATATATATATATATATATATATATATATATATATATAATATATATATATATATATATATATATATATATATATATATATATAATATATATATATATAATATATATATATATATATATATATATATATATATATTATATATATATATATATATATTATATATATATATATATATATATATATATATATATATATATATATATATATATATATATATATATATATTATATATATATATATATAATATATATATATATATATATATATATATATATATATATATTATATATATATATATATATTATATATATATATATATATATATATATATATATATATATATATATATAATATATATATATATATATATATATATATATATATATATATATATTATATATATATATATATATATTATATATATATATATATATATATATATATATATATATATATATATATATATATATATATATATATATATATATATATATATAAATAAATGTTACAAACAAATTATAATATCGCCTCTGTTACTGCATTAGTGTGATTATGTTGCAGAAGAGTATAATAATTAATCATTTCTTAATGATAAATTAGTATAACTTCATATTTTATTTCTCTCTTCTATTTTCCATAGCAGCAGACTACTTATATAGTTTTCTATGGGTCAAAGGTTACGCGAACCGATATCCAAGTAAAAAAAAAGAAAAAAAAAAAGAAAATCCTTATTCTAAGAGTTTAAGAGTAATGTTTCTGCAGTATTTCAATAATATATATAAATATATAATTTAAAGAAGTTAGTAAACTGTTTTAAATATCATGGGTGAGTCTAACAAAAAAAATTTAAGATTTTTATTGTTACCGACGTTTCAACCCATGCAAGTTGGTCGTCATTAGGGCTCACGACTTGTTGGCAGCACTAAAGGTGTTCAAGTTACTTTACTTGAACAACTTCAGTACTAGTAATATCCCCTGAAGATGACCCACATGCTGTTTAATCCAGGGTTGAAAGGCGGCAACAGTAAAAATCTTAAAATTACTGAGTTTTGACTAGTCATCACCAAATATATATGTAATTTTTCTGACAGAGAGTAAGGTAGTTATTCCTAGTATCAGAGTATACTATATAAACCCAGTAAAGTGATTTCATTTGATTAATGAAGTGTTTAGAATGTTATAGAAATAATCAGAACTTAAATATTTCGATTATCCATTAAACCAATCTATGATCTTCTGTCCTACAGTATCCTTTAACAATTCCCCACTTATCCCAGTTGAACAAATCCGTTACCTAGGACTCCATCTGGACAAATGACTCACATGGAATCCTCATACAAAATTGAAATGACAAGAAACCGCTGAAAGTTTCCGACTACTCCAGCACTTACTAGACAAACGCTCTAAGCTTTCAATCAATTACAAACGACTCATATATATGACGGAATTGAAATTTGGGGTTCTACTAAACCATTGAATTCCTCTCATATCCAATCCTTTCAATCCAAAATCCTTCGTAAAATCCTGAACGCTCCTTACCTTGTCACAAATAAAATCATCCATAAAGACCTTAATGTTCCATATGTTTCCGATTTGGTCCAATACAGATACCTATCCTTCCATAATAAACTCCAGAACCATCCGAACCCTCTTGTTTCAAATCTTGCTTCCTCCTCGATCCCTGATAACCCTCCGAGGCGTCTGAAAAGAAGGTGGCCTCGTGATCTTCTTGTGTAAATTTATTATTTGAGTGCTATCAGTGGGTAGTTTCTTAACAAGCGATTTCATCTGATTATATTGCTGAGTCCACATTTACTAATTGTATTTTTTATAAAACAGTAGTAAATATCATTGAATAAAAAAAACTTTAAACCTATATACAAAGAACACATTAATCAGGTATAATAATAAATTCGTTGCATCTAGCTGTTACTATTATTTTATCAATATATAGGCTGTGGTAATCATAATGAACCGTTGTGAGGTCTTTTGCAGAAAGAAGTAGCGAAGGAGGAGGGAAACCGAGAGCAAGACTCGACAAGTTACTGCATGTAATGGGATTAGACCTCGATAAAACCCTTTGCCGCGCCATGATTGGGCGGAACTGGGGAAAAAAGGATAATTGCTACCAACAATAAAAACTGAATTTTCTTTTCAGTCAAAGGGAAAAGAAAAATGCAATTACGATTGAAAATTGGAAATGGCCGGTAAATGTAATCCGGGATCATTTGATCAAAATACAATTATAAAATAAATAATGCCTTTTATTAGAGAGAAGTT
Organism: Nezara viridula; assembly: GCA_928085145.1. Lineage (NCBI taxonomy): Eukaryota > Metazoa > Arthropoda > Insecta > Hemiptera > Pentatomidae > Nezara > Nezara viridula. The sequence goes on along the minus strand of OV725077.1, from coordinate 129,375,093 downwards.
TCTATCCAATTATTATAGGTTTCTCCTTGGTCGTATAACGTATTTTTTATCAGTTTTTAAAATATAATAATGTAACTATTCACAAGAATTTCATTAAATGACATTTATAAAAAGAATTACAGATTTCATATGGAGTAGGTTGGCTCAGCGATAGGGCGCATTCAATGATCCAAGGTATCAGATTCGAATCTCGGCTTATGGCTGATAAATTGTAGTATTTGGCATATTATAGTATTAATATTGCATATGCTGTGTGATATGAAAAAGAATTTTTATATATTTAAATATGTGATTAAGTATAAAAAAATGCTATGTCCAAAAAAAAAAGAGTATGCTACGTATCGAGCAGCCCTATATAGTAAGGGAAGCACTGCTTTAAATAAAATATTTCTCTCTCATTTTCATTAGCCGTTGATCGTCCCTGCGGTTGGGAGACCCGCCTAGGGCACACCCAGCCTCTATAAAGTGGGTAATTATTAATGAAATCCTCACTCAACTTTCCTCACTTCGATTATGGCTGTCTTATATACGGCGGACTGTCTGGTGGGCTTGAGATCATATTGAAAATATTAATGAATGGTTTCATTCGATTTCATTTGATGCCCCAGGCGCTCCCACGTCTTCAGTTATTATGCTGAGTTGAAGTGGCTCTATCCAGATTTCTTAGAAGTATTCCTTTTCCGAACCTTTGCAACCAAAAAGCCATCTTACGTTATTGATTTGTTTACAATTTTTTCCTCTGTTCATTCGTTTAAAACGCAATACTAGTCCATGAACCTGTTTGTAACCTCTCATAGAACCGTTTCCTTTAAAAAATTCTTTATCATGCGTGCTAACTTTTTTTGGGATTCCCTACCTATCTTTATATGCAAATCTTCTTCTTTGGCCTCATTTAAACATTTATTCTTCCACCTCCTTAGCAATCAATCTTCGGAATACATGTAAGAATAAAATTTCGTAATAAAGAGTTGTCACTCTTATTTGATTGTTAAGGTACTCATAAATCATCAATATTGCTAATAAAGAACACACACATTTATATGTATGTGCAAATTAATATATTTATTGTACTTAATTTATTTTAAATATAAGGTTAGATTACTATGTTATGTTAGCTAACATTTTCTTACTTTTTTTTTTTTATAATTCCAGACAATTTTCATCTTTTTGCTCATTATAATTATTCACAGGGAACTAAATGTCCCAGAATAAAATTTATTTTTCTTCTTATTCTTTAATTAATGGGGAAAACCTGATGGCTGAGCTTGATATCGGTCAAATCATCTCCTTGCACAATCGTTAACCTAGAAACAGTATTTTCCCTAAATAGTACTGAATCCATGACTCTTCATGGATTGTAGTGGTACAGGTTTAAAAATAAATTTTTATAAAAATTATGTATTTCTATGCAGAGTTATTTTCCAATTTAAATATATAAAATAAAAGCACAACTCATTTCGAATAATGTATCTCTGGTCAGAAAAAAATTGTCTTAATAAATTTTAAACAGATCACTAAACTTGAGGTCAAGAATTAGAGCTAATTGATATCTTAATGAAAAAAAAAACAACGATATATTTTTAGGAAAACTTCATTTTTTGGACTTTCAACAAAGATTGGTGGAAAATATTTTTATCGATCCTATTAAATATTTCTTAACCTTCTCAAAAGATGTAATATGTAGCAAAATGAAAATTCAGTTGAATGGAAGTGATTCTTTTATTTTAATAAACGATTGGGCATTGCTTGAACCATAAACGCGGTCTTGTATTTATCAATAATACATCGACGTAAATAGGAAGTTTTTTGTTTTGTTTTTTAGAAGTGGTAGCATTCAGATGTCTTTATTTTATTTATGACTAAAACATTATCATACCACAATCAAGAAAAATGCTTCTAAAACGATGTAATTATTCAAATTATTCAATTATAAATGGTCTATGAAATGAAAACCTGGACATATATGGTATAACCGAAACAATAGATCAAACTTTAAATGAATATAATCAATAGAACGGAATGGTCAATACTGCCTAGATTTGTTGATGGTGTTTCAAACTAGGTCAAATTAGACTCTCTTATTCAACACCCACATGCCAAAAATAAAGGATGACTCTCAGAAAATGACTAAAATTATTGAACATTTCTCATTTATGATATGGTGAAACGTTTAATATTTTCTCTTTCGAGCACTAAATAAATCGTCTTATGGAAATAATACATCATCATTGTATGTCTCTTCAGTTATATCATTAAATTTTAGTTATCGTTTATATACTTATAGTAAATATATTGTCTGCATACTATGAATCGCCAGTTTATTGTATAAAGTCACTCGGTACATTTTTGATTTAGGCTAACTTAAAGTATGTTGTTTGTGAATTAAGACCCAATTTGTCGATACAAAAACAAATAAAATGCATACGAATGACAAAAAATATTTTATTTATCATCAATAGTTAAACTAGGTTCATAATTTTCTGATTTTACATGGAAACATTTCATCAAAGTGGCCATGGCTCTGTAATCTTAACACCACGTGACACAAGCCTTCCCTTCAAAAAAGAAAAGCTATTGGCTGGCAATCCACGTGGAACCAAGAAATTGAAGGAACAGAAATAATCAGTAAAACCGTGGTCCACCTCGAAAGAATAGGGCATACAAATCTAACGCATTCTTATCTGATAAGTAAACCGCCTACACCAAAATGCCAACACTGCTACAATACTCTCACAGTCAGTCTCATTCTTGAAGAATGTCCTAATTACATATCAATTTTAGCCAAATCAATTTTTAGGACTTATTAAAAAACTATCAGTTATTTTAAATATCTAAAGTATTCGAAAAAATTCTGTTTCGGAGTTTAAATTCACTTAGACTATTTTACGTCATTCCAAGTTTCCAGTACGGGTTCAAAGAGCATCATTCGACTATTCAGCAATGTTACTGCGTTGTAGACTACATATCTTTCTCGCTAGAATCAAAATTGTACTGTCCTGGCGTCTTTCTTGACATGAGTCAGGCTTCGTTACATAAATTAAAAACGATTATTCCTTCGACGTATTACTTAATTTTACTATCATATCTAAAAGATAGATTTTCCCGTGTGAAAATGGGGACTGAGTTTTCTGCCACCAAACAAATAAAAGCTGGAGTACCTCAAGGCAGTGTCTTGGGTCCAACACTTTTCAACATTTACTGTTCAGACATCCCACAACATTCTGAAACACTGTTGGCTACAGTTGCTGATAACTCGGCAATATTAACATCTAGCAAGGATGCTAAGGCTTCTCGGGTACTTCAAGAACACCTAGACGACATAGCTTGTTGGGATGATAAAAGGTGGGGTAATAAAAATAGGGTAAAAGGTGGAGAATAAAAATAGAGTCTAAGAGCCAATTTGTTTCATTACCACTTAAACATGACTGTTGTCCTCCAGTGTTCTTTAATAATATTGCTCTACCACCTTTAAAAACTGTACGATATTTGGGTCTCCACTTGGACAAACGACTGACATGGACATACCACATAAACAAAAAAGAACTTAATCAGCGATACGGACTTCTTTCTAGGCTACTTGACAGACGTTCTAAATTATCTGTGACTAATATTTAACTAACATTAACTATTTACAAAGTACTCATTAAACCACTTTGGACATATGGGATCGAACTATGGGGAACAGCAAAGAAATCAAATATAAAAATCATCCAGTCATTCCAGTGAAAAGTCCTTCGGAAAATTGTAGACGCACCATTTTATGTTTCAAACGTTACGTTACACACTGGCTTTAACACTCCTTTCATCGCAGCAACTGCCACAGACTGCTTTAATAATTTTCATGACAAACTGACTCTAAACTCCAATCTACTTACTCAAGCTCTATATACTGCCACAAATCCATATAATCCGCCCAGAAGACTGCTGAGGCGCTGGCCAAGAGACTTATTACGAAATATAAGACTGTATTTCGCTCAATGGAAATCGTAATGTCAAACGTAAATCAGGGAGAAAAGTAATTCAATTTAGTCATTTCGTCACGTTTGTAAACTTTACACTGCTTAATTAAACGCAGTCAAACAACAGTGTTGATTTCAATATATTTAATGAACAAATAAATAAACGATAACATTTGTTAGCTTTATTATTCAAATATAATTGAAGCACAAGTCTAATATTATTTTTGAACAATGATTTTTTTTCATAACCTCTTATTTAACTGTAAAAGTCAAAGGAAATTCCCCTTTTCTATATGTGTGCATTTTAAGGAGGTTTATTTCATATTATTGTTTTATGGAATAAATCTTGATTTGTATATAGCGATTAGTTGATGGGGGCTCACCCCTTTGTTTTTGTATTGAACTTAAAAACTAAAATTTAAAGCTATAATTTAATTTTCAAACAAATCCTACCAGCGTTGAGGAGGTCCAGAAGGATCAAATTAATTTGATTAATTTGCTGATTTGATGAATTTGGTATATCTTTCATTAATGAAATCCTTGATTTTGGGTATTTTAAATTTCTCGTGCAGTTCTAACACTTATTCTTTTTTCATAGTCGTCTCTTTAACTATTTTTCTTAATAATACATTTTGAAATGTTTGTAATCTTTTTCAGTTGATTTGTTCATCATTGAAAACGATGGTATGCGATAAAATAAAGTAGGACGTATTGTAATTTTGTAGATTAAATGTTTATCATTTAAGATAGGTGCGTAGAAAGAAATGTGAATGATAAAAAATGACTTAATGACGCAAGGTATATCACTAAAATCTTGAGATCATGAAGGGAATCTTAAACGCCTAACAAAGACAACGCCTAGATAAACAATTTGTTTGTAGAGTTTATTTTTGTAGTTTTTGATTTTTATTTTTCTCCATTTTTAGAAAATTATTCATTCACAATCAGGAAACTTTTTTTACCCTAGAATTACAGATCCTTCTGTTCAGCTTAAAGGATTTAAACAAATTAATACACCTAAAATTCTTTATTACATCACGGATGGGGATAGGAGTTCGAAGATGGTTTTAATAACTGGAAAAATAAAAAATAAAAAAATATTTATTTATTTCATTTCATTTCTTTTTATTAAAAAATTAAGGAAACAGGTCGTAGCAAACAATCTACAGATGCATGATAAAATCCATATTAATAAAGAACAAAGGCGATAGTATTAACCGTAGTTTTTTTATTTATTTATTGAATAATATAATATTCCATTTATTGGACAATAGTTTTAGTGAGGTAAGACCACATTCACACTGTATATACATAAAAGTATAAAATAAACCTAAGCAAAACGACTAAATAATAATTGAAACGTATAAACAATAAATAAAAAAAAAAATAACTTAAAGATAGGTAAATTAAAAAAAACAACACATATATACCTAACTGTTAATTTTACAAGGTTATTAACCCATTTAATATACAAAATAAATTACAAGATGATCCAAGATCTCATATGTACGTAGATTCAGGTAATCGAAACCTATAACTCTTACATCGACAAAATATTGTCGCACGGCATCATATATTTTCATGAGGAGTTTTCTAATTATGAAGACGGAACGCCACCGTATTAATAGATCATGTTCATAGCACATGCATATTTATCACTATTAAAATTTCCTTTAAATAATCCTAAGTTTAAATAAATATATCTCTCTTTGGATAAAAATTAGCTGATAGATGAATAACAGTAAATGACTAACACACACGCCAAGAAACATAGTGCAGTGTTCCCAATTAACCGAAGATAAACTTAGATCAATTTCGTTAATTAGCCAGTTAGCACGATAATGGTTGGTAAATTAATTTATAGGGCATCGCTAATCTATAACACGACAAGTGACATTAGCTCATTAATTACAGAATCTATATAATGGAAGAGTTTAATCTCTTAAAGAGGTGTTTCAGACATGTCTCAGATGTACGTACAACGACCGAATGCACACATATAGTAACTCCATGCAATATCCAGTAATGCTTTTTCGAAGCAAATATGTACATAAATAATAATTGTATTACAAAAGTAATTTGTAACTTAAAGAAAATTCATTGGGTATTCCGCCATGATGAGAGCCACCATTCAGATGTGTTATTTGTCCTTAATTCTCTTTTTTATAACTGATTCCAGTAGTATTGAACAATGTCTGACAGTATTTAAACGATTAAGAGAAAAAATAAAATAGTAATATAGAGGGAACACCTATTGGTTCAGCTCCCCGGATAGCTGTTAAGAATTGGCGAACAGTATAGGCTTGCCTGTTCACACTGTGAGAATTATATACACTTATTTTCTGCTAAATAGTTGTGAGGTAATGATTGCTATATGGTACAGAATACTTCTTTTTCAAAAATAATGAATACATTAAAACAGAAACATTTTGCATGAATACTTATTAGTAAATTCAATTTCTGGACTACAATATAATTTTTAATTCATTTCAATATTAAGATGCTGTGTTAAAAAAAAAAGAGTAAATTACTTTATGGCTGGTAACTGCAAGTTAAGAAGGGAGTGGGGTAGCTCAGTGGTATGGCACTAAGCTTCCAATGCTGAAGGTCCCAGGATCGAATCCCGGTTCATGGCAGAAAAATTATTTATTCTGTTTCATTGGCAGTGGGGCGACCCTGGGGTAGCGAGACCCTCCTGGGGCACATCCAGCCTTTGTAAAGTGGGTACCTTTAATTAAATAATTGATTAAGGGAGAGACCTGGCGGTTGAGCGTGATCCTGATACTTTCCCTAAATAGTACTGAACCCAAGACAGGACCCTTCAAAGGTTGTAGTGGTACAGGTATTTTTGTTTTTATTAACTGCAAGTTAATAATAATTTAAAAAAAAAGTCCCATATCCAATTTAATAAATATTTTAAAATAACAAATAGTTGCAGATGAGTGGTTAATTATTTTTATACCATCTATGTATTCCATCCTAATATTACCTAATCAAAACTTCGCACCGAAATTGAACTTATTTCCCAATCAATTAATACAACTATAATTTACCGATGCAAATTTCTTATGATTTATGCTCCTGAAATGAATCAATAGCAATAAAAAACATTTTATGGGTGTTATCGATCCGATACAGAAAGCTTCTTTCAAACTGTACGAAAATTGGATCCTGCAGCTGTCAAGACATCTTACATGGATCATATGTCAAAATAGATTTCAGATGTCAGATGTCAGAAACCATCTATCTGACCATAAGTAAACGTCCTAAACGCTTTGTAAAACCTTGTCAATCTCTAAAATAAGCATTAATAAGTTACTTATTTTTAAGAGTGATGACATTACCACCCTTGCGGGGGGAGGGGTGGCAACCGGGGCAATTGCTCCAGGGCGTCGATCTAAATCAATTTTAGCCTATAAATAATGCAACTGTGTTAAATAAATATTGAATGAGATAAAGTTCAAATATTACACAATGTACATAAGAACATTTTAAAAATAAATTATTTATTTTAGGGGAGCAAATGTCTTAGGACAGCATTGGTTGATGATGTTCGTTCAGTACCTTATGAGTAACAATGAGTCAAAAGTGTCTGTCTCAATGAGTTTAAGTTGGCAGATCTTTAGGGATGACATTTTTTTACAGTTGTAAAAATGATTCTATAGTTAACCAAGGAATAAGTTATAAAGTATATACCATAAGTATATATCTACATGAAATATATAAATAGTTAATGAATGATTAACTATTTTTTTAATTTATGAAGAGAAGAATAGTTGGGGTGATCAGTCAAATAAGAAGGCAAAAATAAATGATAATATTTATTTTGACATTTGCCGACGTTTCGACCTGAAGTTCAGGCCTTCATCAGGACTGCCTCAACCAGTATTGAACGGAGAAGCCAACAGACAGCCCTGATGAAGGCCTGAACTTCAGGTCGAAACGTCAGCAAATGTCAAAATAAATATTATCATTTATTTTTGCCTTCTTATTTGACTGATCACCCCAACTATTCTTCTCTTCATTATTCACGACAGTCAACCATTTTACCCACAATTTTTTTATTTAGTTTATTTGTTTAATCATTATTAGTTTTGAGAGGAAGAACCCAATACAAATACAGTCTACCGTAATATAACGAACATTATTATCCTTATGGTGTTACAACTATTTTTTTTCCTTATTATACTAAATTACAGATATATAAGTCAACATTCTTAAGGACAAATTAAGAATAATACTTGGTAAAAATCAGACAGTTAAAATTGTTCCTATTATTAACATTAATATAAATTCTAAAATTGTCAACGCAATACACAATAACAATTAATACATTTTATTCTTCAAATATTTATGTTTGATAATGTTTTAAAATGAAATTTAAAGATTACTCATATAAACAAAGGGAACAAACAAAAATCAAGACCTGGACAGATTACATGCCGAAGTGCAATATACATTTTTGCCATAGTATATTCAGAGGACGGAGTCATTAACAAAAAACTTCTATTCTATATTCCAACTTCTATTTCATATTTCTTTTATTATATATTATTGGGAACCTTATGTATCGTTCGACTATCGATAGTTGAAATTCAGTAGCTTGGGATTTCTTGAAGTTTACGAAGATGATTTTGTAATAACGAGTAATATATTGGAATGAAAAATATGAAGTTTCTTTTAAACTTTTTATTTAGCCATATCTCTGTATGCCTATCCAGGTATAAATAAATATGTGAATGAATTTGTTTTCAGCTATAAAAATTTGGATAAGATAAAGTCGAAATTTATTTTCTGTAATTTACGCGTATAATGTAAAAATAGTTAGTCTTGTTTAGGATTTTGAGGGTTGTTAAAATATGTAAATAAACAATGTATGTCGCGAGTACATACAATATACAACGAAAAAGCCGGTAGTGAACCTTGAGTACTCTCGCTGTATACAGTATTGAAGAAATTTTTAAGTGGACTGATCAGTCCGTTGGAGAAGACTGATTAAACGATAGGACAGTACATCTAGGGTAGTATGGTAATGTATAAGGACATTTATTACCGTTAAGGCAAATAGTTTTCTTTGAAACATAACGTGTAGAAACTATTCTCTTACAGACATGATAATTAAAATTGAAAGCAATTATTTATACCATGGATATTATTATAAAAAAAAAAATCGATGGAATTACATAGCGGATATCACATTTCCTAGTACTTTAACCGATTTAATAGATCAGGTCCTAGAAATTAAAATTTATTTTACAAATTATTACCATTAGATATATAGTTTCTGTGATTTGAATAATTCAACCGGTATTTACGGTTGGTTGTTATGCTGCAAAAATAGGAGTAATTCGCTTGGAAGAAGACTTTAATCTTAACTTAGTTCCGACCTTTAACTTCAACAAAAAGTATTAACCGAATTCTTCAACTACTTTCTTTTTCAATTCAAAAGTTTTCTTCATTCAGTTTTAAGAAGTAGCGTTAACCTGAAGTAATAAAAATAAAAGTATTGCTTTTCCTAATGAATACATTCAACACAAAAAGTTACAAAATAAAAAAAAAAACAATAGAATCTTCTGCCTGCACTAATTTTTATTTCCTTTGGCTATAATTTTTACACATTTTAATCACTGAAAATTTGAGACTTGAATATTATGCGGTTTCTAAACACACACCCCCCCCCCACATATATATATATATATATATATGTATGTGTGTGTGTGTGTGTGTGTCATTGCAATGTCCTTAATTTTCAATTTAATATAGAACCTTTTGATGAATAATTAATATAATAGAATATCTTCCTTTGTTTTTTTGTTTTTTTTACCTATTTTGGATATAGTGGAGGATATTTTAATTTTTCAATCTCTATCACAGTTATAATAATAATATTTATATATTGTGATTCTAATTTTTTTTACTAAATGAAGTTATCGCTTATTTCTCCGAATCATTTATTTTGAAACTAAGATTTAATGAAACCAAAACAAGAATGAAAATTTATTATATAAATAAATTAATTTATGATTTAAAAAAAGGAAGTTTGTTTCGGATCGTATTGTTCGTAACCATGTTTTAGTGGTACTTTCAGTAATTTTGTGATATTTGGAATTGGTAATGGATAATTAGTATTCGGTATTTTGGATTTAATATTCATATCCTCATGTATTTAGCTACTGAAAAACTATTGAACAGCAAGTAAAGTAAAGGAAATTATGCCTGAAAGAAAATAATTAGATGAGTGATATTATGAAATAGTAACTTTTTATAGGATAAAGTAGCATCATTAAAATGAATAATTACATTAATTTTGATAGCAAGAATTTAATTTTTTTATTTAATACTGCTAGAACATGAGGAAAGTCTTAATTAGTAAATTAATAAAAGCAATGAAATTAAAGAATTTATGTGAAAGCGAGCAGAGAAATAATAATTTTATGTCCGGATAATTGAGTTTATATCTTATTTTCTTCATTTTTTTAATCACTGGGTGTAAGAGATTACCTCCATTAGTAAGAAAGATAATTAGGTGGGGCACAATTAAGTCAGAGAAATCCATTAACTGAATTTCTTTTTTTAAATTAAAGTGATTTATTTTTTAAATCACAAATGGGGAGTCAGTGTATTACACGCGTTTACAGGCGGTTTATTAGGTTAAACCGAAGATTGTGAGTTCAAATCTGCGTACCGGGGGGGACTTTTAACTATTGCTCTTTTCTGACCAGAAGAAAATACGACATTGTACAAATTCATAATACTGCAGAATACTATAAGATTTGTTTTAATATTCCAAACAATTTGCACTTATCTGCGCATCTAGCAAATTTGATGAACTGATTATTTGATGCGAATTTGCATCATTTGCTATAATATAAATCAAAAATAAATAAACTAGGTGCTTGTGATTTCAGGGTCATCTTCAAAAAGTAATAGTCTAATTATTTTCAACTATTGTCTAGAAAAAGCAATTACTAAATACGTACACGGGGTGGAGAAAAAGTTCATATTTAAAAGCTGTTTTTTTTTTATGTATATATTTAAAATGTTCATTACTTGTTGGGATTCATAAAATATTTTAATAATTTCAAATTGTGGGCGACATTCTTAATTTCAATAATAAACGTTAGTTATCGACCAGGGAAAACACTATATTCCTCTCTTTGAAATTGAGCCTTGACGTTTAGTGGTACATAGAATACAAAAATCTAAAAATGAGTATGATAAGAGAAACTTCTCTTCTTATAAGAAACTAATGTTAGCATTTCTCTACCACTAGAAATTAAATCTTATTAATTCATCTATCCTTTTTTTCTTTTTTTTTTTTAGGAAAGAGCGGTCACGATGTAATTGCCCAGGAGAGGCGCCAAATGCATAAATATATTTTAAATAAAATATTCGACAGATAAATTTGAGGAATAAATATTTTTTTTTTTTTTTTTTTTTTTTTATTATTTCAATGGAATTTACAACTGTATTACATAGAGAATACAATAAGTAAATGAGAAATTTGTAACATGGCATGCACAACATGAAGAGAAACTACCCATTGGTAGAACTCAAATTAAAGTTCTATATTAGAAGATCCCGAGGCCATCTTCTTTTCAGACGCCTCGGAGGGTTATCAGGGATTGAGGAGGAAGCAAGGTTTGAAACGAGAGGATTCGGATGATTCTGCAGTTTGTTATGGAAGGAAAGGTATCTGGATTGGGCCAGATCGGAAACATATGGAACATTAAGGTCTTTATGGATGATTTTATTTGTGACAAAGTAAGGAGCGTTGAGGATTTTACGAAGGATTTTGGATTGTAAGGATTGGATACGAGAGGAATTCGATGGTTTAGTGGAGCCCCAAAGCTCAATTCCGTAAGTCCAAATAGGTCTTATTATTATCATATATACGAGTCGTTTATAATTGATTGAAAGCTTAGATCGTTTGTCTAGTAAGTGCTGCAGTAGTCGAAAACGTCGGGCGGTTTCTAGTCGTTTCAGTCTGGTATGGGGGTGAGGAATAAATATAAGAACAATTTTAAAAAATCTATTAGTTGGATTCAATTATAATTTATAAAGTCTTAAAGTTATTTTTTCGATCATTCTTTTAATACCGTTTATAAATTGTTTCAACTACCTAATTTATTTATTTTACGTTGGTAGTAAGATATTTCTACCCAGTTTTGCCCTGTCAGGATTTATTCAGAATAGAGATACATAAGAAGTTTTGAAGCACTATTTATTTGTTATGTATTCAAAGCTGTGTAATTTACAGCGACAGAAGGCCATTTGAATATTTGTTTATGGGCGCGGGAGAAGAATGGGCGGGGCAATTGAGGCTACCATTACCATGATCTAGTGCTGGCCTCAACCTCCTCCATCTACCTCAACCTCACCGCTATTTCCACAAACTAATAATAGAACTGGGTCAATCATCTGCAATAGGATCCAATAACCTGGTTAAATTTAATAGTTAAAAAAAAAAAATTATTTGTTGAAACAGTATAATATATTTTAATAAACAAAGTTAAAAAAAAGAGTTATCATTTATGGCGACAGTTTAATTAAGTAGTTGAAAATAAATTATAAGAAGAATGCAAATAGTTAATTTATTATATATAAGCTGGTTAGAATTCTTATCAGTATTAATCATTGACGAAATGTTTGATCCTCCAGCTCATTAATTTATTTCAATTTACATATAATAGAATTATTCAAGATCAAGCCCTTATTATTACCTCTCAAAAAATAAATAATTTTTGACTTAACCAAGCTCTTGCATTACATTTACTATCACCAATACCTGTACACATACGTCCACCTATGGATCCAAATTCGCAAGATCAGCCTAAACACAATCCTTCCAATTTCGTTTTGGCTGCCCTATTAATGTGTTAGTCTTGGCTCAGAGCTTACTGTAACTAACCAGCTATTTTCTCTTATCCATATTATCTCTTATCCACAGCATCGGTATTCTTAATAACGGTGTTCTGTTTCGAATACACTTCATATAAGTATATGATATTATATTCTTGAAGTTCATTTTTACTTAAATTTATTATTTTACTAAAATCTGTAAAAAAATCTAGATAGCCATTCATCTTAATGAATGACTAAGATTTTTAAAATTGAAGCTTCAACAACTAAATTAACTTATTACACAATACATTTGTTTACTCACCCAGAAATAATCGGGTTTGAAGCCGGGTATCTTCTTGTGGGACTGTCCTATCTGGGTGAGGAAGGTAAAGAAGGTGTCGAGGTCATCAAGTTCTTTGATTCCTTCGTCGAGGGTATTCATGACTTTGGTGGCGTGTTCCTGGAGCTCGAGGCTGCTCGCCTGCTCTTCCTTCGTCCGCAGCTCTTTCAGCTTCGCGAAGAGTTCCAGCAGCTCCTCGTGCTCCTCGAACAGTCTGTCAATGATAAAGATATAATTAGTAAACATTTTAATTATACTAATCACAAATAAGACTAAGAAGCGCAGTGGGAAGGCGCAAACGAAGGCTTATTAAATATTTCAACAATCGTAGTCTGTCAGAAAACTACATATCGAAATAATATTTTTACATGACTCGGCCTTGGTAGGCGAGTTAAAACATAAGTAATTTTAACAGCTCTCAACTAGCAATCATTAATAATGAAATTATTCTTGAACTACCCAAAGTAACCCCAAACCCTCCAATTTTTTTTTTTATAGAAAAACATTATTTCTGAGGTTTCTAATTGCATTAATAAATACTTAATCCAACAATCTTTAGTGAAATTGTTTACAATATAACACATAGGAGGAAATTCGAGTCGGATTGTGGATGCTACTATAGCGGCAAAAGCTTACTGCGTAAAAGTCACTCCCTTCCCCTTCGTAATTGGTAGAATGAGTATCAATTAAAATAATTCTGCAATCGATATAATAATAATAAATCACCAAGTATCGTGGAGTAAGAAAAAAATAAGGAGGATATATATTTTAATTTTGTTTAATTCCATAAAAAGAAACTTTTATCTTTTTTCAGAAGAAATTATTTGGGGTGCGGTAAATAAATATAATATTATATGATAGTATATTTATTGCATTGTGCAACGTTTAGACCTACGACTCAACAGTCGCCGTACTGTCTTCAGCAGTGCTAGACCGAATACCCAGAATAAGACTAACAACGTAGGTCGAAACGTTGGACAAAGCAATAAATACTATTATATAATACAATATTTATTGACCATATCCCGGACTAACTTCTTCTAAAATTAGAATCTACGGTCAACCATTCCCATAACATTAAAGAAACTTGTCGATTATTATTTTGTCAAAATTTTTTTTTGTAATTAAAAGATGTACTAAGTTACATATTTTGTATAATTATTTACACCAACCTGCAAACTACCTTGAGTATATGGCCAATTCCCTCTAGTTTCGGTTTTGGGTCATAAATCAAAGGAATCTTGCGGCAAGTTACCGCAATTATATTATTCCTATATTAATACAATATAGGAATAAATATAATTTTTATTTCATTTTCCTTTTTTTTTTTTTTTTAAATTTAGTATATTTCATTTTTTATATGTTTGTAAAATATATTTAGTTTTTTTCATTTATTACTCTATCTGTCTATTTTTAAGTGTTGATAATTCATTTTTTTTCTTTCTTAAAAAGAGTTTAAGAACTCAACAGATAACAAAAATAACTGACTCACAGGCGTTGATGGCCCTAGGGTTTTACGCCTTAAAGCCTAAACAAACAAACAACTATATACGCATTTTTGTACTTTTATATTTTTATATATTTGTTTCTTTTTTAAAATTAAAGGGATTGAGTTCTACAAATGGGTAGTTTCTCTTTATGTTGTACATGTCAGGTTTCCAATGTCACATTTTACTTACAGTATTTTCTATGTAATACAGTTGTAAATTTCAACAAAACAAAAAAAAAAATAAAAATTTAAAGGGTTTTGAATCAAATGAAATAATTAGTTCGGCATCCGTGATATACAATCTTTTTGATATTATCTAAGTTTTTTAAAAGTTTGTTTATCAAATATCAGTCGATTTTGAGACTTGCAGTTTTTGGCAAGCATCTGGATATACTTTAAGGTAACGAGAAATCGGGATTTTAAATGTAACTGCCCATTAAATCTTTAAATCGATTTTAATTTTTTTTTTCAAAACAAACTTTTTCATTTGTACAAGTAAGTCGATTATTGAAAAATAACCAGTTATAAACAATGCCAAAAAATAAATGGTAAAACTGGTTAACCGAAATAAAAAAAAATTACTGGTTATATTCAGGATAAATATAATAGGATAACTGAAGTTTTTTGGACTGAAGTCTTTTAATAAAGATATACAATTTTTAAGATGGCATATATCTGAATAAATACAATATTTTATTAAAAATATTCGTGAATATAGCTGAAAAACAGTTATGGCAAAATATATAATGAAAAAAAAGAAGTGCTTTTACGAAATCAAAACAAAATATAGAAAACACATTAAAAGGTACTTTCATCACTGCCAATGTTGGTGAGGAAATAAATATCCAATTTACATTCTCTTCGGTCTCTAAATGTATCGAGCATTTTCCCTTTGCAGGAATTTTAACACCATCATTAACAACATTCCTCTGTGGATCCGTCCAACTGGGCATATCCTTTTTTTAATCGGGATCAACATCAAATAAATATTTAATTGATTTTTCTTCAATTTTATTAAAAGTAACATTTGCTGTATATTTTCCTACATGACTCCAAATAAAGACTATATTTTAGACTAATATTTAGGTTAAAGTCTACAAAAAACTTATGAGTTTAATAAAATCAAAAAAATATAGTCATAAAAAAATTTAATTCATTTTTTAAAATTAGTTTGACCAATGATTCACTTTGTATACGGGTATTATGACAATGGAATATGATCAAATGGTTTTCTTCTCCAAGAGTAGTGGATAAAGAAGAAACAAAATTGACGATGAAATCGGACTGGACAATAAACTCATACACACACACACACACACACACACAAAAGTTAATATACATTAACTAGGGGATTACACAATGTCCGTCTAACGCCAGACCAAACCCAATTTTACAAATTATACAACTGTAATTAATGGGACGATGGATCCAACTAAAAAAAAGGCTTGCGAATTTATATTACGTGCAAACATTAGGAGTGATAATTAACATAACATATTGTAAAACGAAGAATATAATACTATACCTAAACATAAAATAGTATATATAGTAAATATATTTTTTTAAATAAATATATATTTTTTTTATAAAGAAAAGTATTCATTAATAAGGTTGTGTGAAATATTTGCATTGACTTTTGTAAATTAAGCCTGTTCATTTTAATAAACGTGAATATTGTCGTATTCACTTGTACAAGTGTAAATATAAAGGGTTGGGAATCTATACTACTTACAAACATTAGGAGTGATAATTAACATAACATAATACGTTGTAACATAATTAGCATAACATATTGTAAAACGAAGAATATAATATTATTTACAGAAATAAAATTATACATACAGTAAATATATTTTATATATATATATATATATATATATATATATATATTTAAATAAATGACAGTATTCATTAAGAAGGTTGTTTGGAAATATTTTTATTCACTTCTGTAAATTTAAGCGTATTCATTTTGATAAACGTCAATACTGTCGTATTCACTTTTACAATCGTGAATACGACCGTATTTATATATATATATATATATATATATATATATATATATATATATATATATATATATATATATATATATTTTTTTTTTATGTATATATATATATATATATATTTTTTTTTTTATGTATATATATATATATATTTTTTTTTTTTTAACATTATTTTTATGAACAATTTTTATTGAGAAAAAAATACATTTTGCTTCAATTAAGGGCATTGAGTATTTATGATGAATGAAGTACAATCATACCATATATACAATAAAAGAACAACAAGATTATAAGAAAATAAAATAAAATAAAACTTGGAGTAACAGAATAAATCAACACATTATATAACAATACAACATTATATAAAAACTAAAATAAAAAAAATATAATAAATAAAAACACATACAGTTTACAATAAGTATTTATATTTACAGCCGTGAATACGTATCATCTGTATTCATATTTCTTTTTATGAATATAAATATATGTATAGTTACATTAATAAGTTCTATAAATATAAATGGTATTCGTGTTTATATTTTGAATATAAATATGCCCATGCGAACACTGCTGGTCATGCGATCCAGCGGTGGGTGCAGAATCCACGTCAGTCACTGACTCATGTTATTTCTGCGCTCAACGATCGAAAAAGACGTCATGTATTTACGGAACTGCTCAACGTGGTTCTTACAGTCAACATGCATCTTGCCTTACTAAGTTTCTTTTCATGGAAAACAATTTGTAGTATTTTTTTGACTGAAGTGGTTTCTCCACACACCGATTCAATTATAAAGCTAATAGGAGAGCTCCTACTCTCCTAATACTAAAATAAAATAAAATATGAAAGTCATTAGAAACTTCTTTATATAATAGAGAAATATTTTCCTTCAGTATTAATCAATTGAGCTGAAAAGATTAGAAGAAGAAAAAAAAGACTGAATAATATTTTTAGTTAAAAATAATTTGGATTGGAGGAAGAGGATAAAGTTGTGGTACTCCTGAAGAGACCGGCAAGATAATTCGCTTAACGACCAACTCCTTATTGAAAGCAGCTTTTGTCAGCCCTCTTTCTTTGTCAACGGATTTCAGAGCTAATCTATTGGAAGCGTACACCACTTTCTACAATCATGAGGAAGGTAATTTTCTGAAACTTGTATTGCAAAACTTTAGAACTAAGTAATTCTTTTGAAATATTCCCTTTACTTTTAAGTCAGGCTTAAATACTTAATCCATTTATTTCTTAGTAAAGGATAAAACTAGAATATAATAAAAATCTCATAAGCGAAAGCAGCCTAAGAATTAGCTATAGATTATTTTCAATCTTAGATGTAGGTAAACTCCTGTATCACTACCACTAATTTCCTTAGTTGTGATAAACTATAATATTAATCAATAAAGAAATATTCAAAATAAGGGAAAATATGTCTCTGGATTATGGTCTTGATCAATTATTTGCACTATACATTTTATTAATGCAAGTGTTTACATACGAAACCGGAATTTCTCCATAGATTGCTCTAGTCATCAATGTAGTTAAGACAAGTTTTTAAACCCAGCAAAGAGATCATTGATCAGCAATTGAAATTCATCAAATCTTTACTCAACTCATTGATATAACACGGGGAAGTTTCTATCAGGGTTTGAAATTGATAATTAAAAAAATCAAATCTGATTAATATTTTTAAAATTTTCAGTAAGTGTGAGTTTTATTTTTGGTCATAAGTGATAAAAATCATATCCTCATGATAACGTTTGAACATACCTTTTACAATTAACAATAATAATAATTCGTGAGTAATACTTTTTTAATCAGAAATAAAATTTATTGTAATCTCTAAGATATATTTCAGGTCTGGAGTAGTAGTGAAGAATTTCGTTACATCTTTATTTCCGACATAATTAATTTCTGACATTAGTTAGAAATTTTTTCTTACAAAAAAAAAAAGAAAAGATATATATATATATATATATATATATATATATATATATATATATATATATATATATATATATATATATATATATATATACATATAAATATTGTACAGGCACCGCATGTAAAATTAAAGTGATTTCAGAAATATAATATTTAAAAATTTGTATATTAATAACGTATATATACATATTAATATTTAATTTAATTTGTATGTTAAAGGTGATTTTTATTTTTTGATGAACATTTTTTTGTATCAAAATTTAATCACTATTATTTATGTAAAACCATATCAATCAGTGAGTAATCATTATTTTTAATCGAATCAATAAACATTAAACATCAATTTTTATTTACAAATCAGGCATGATTTTTCTATTAAAAATCAAGTATAATTACTATTACATGATTTTTGTGGAAAAAACAATTATCGATTTCAAATCCTGGTTTCTAAAGTCAGCGCTGAGATAATCGATGAGCATCAAAATTTCCTCAATGGATTAGTGCTGAGTTTAGACATGTCTTTATCGTTAGTCATTATTTGCACCACTTCACAACTTCGACAGTTGACAAAGATTTTCAATCCATACATACAAGATACAAGCTCTTATAACAGCATCGTTTTAATATTGTTGAATACGTTGAGCTTTATACCTATAAAATAAAATTTGTGGACAGCGTTAGGTTAATACTATCGTTAAAAAAAAAAAAAAAAAAAAAAAAATGTTACAGAATCGCAATAAATGCGTGTCGAAGCTTTACGGGGACCATGCTCTTGGTAAATCACAATACTTCGAGTGGTTTAAGAAATTCGAATTGACGATTTTCACATAAGAAATGAAGAACGGTTATGATAGTCTATCATACGCCCAAAAACCTGGCAAAGTTATTAATAATGATGAACGCTATCGAAAAAATATGATGAATTTGAATGAGTATTGCGTGGAAAACGACCAGAAAACACACAAAAAACAAAACAACACAAAGTAATCATTACGAGTGATAATTAACATAACATAATACATTGTAACATAATTAGCATAACATATTGTAAAACAAAGAATATAATATTATGAATATAATTCATAACATTCATCAAACCCAGTGAAGCGCCAGTGAGGCGTTCAATTGCGAAATATTAGCGCATTCGGTTAAATCAGCTGGCTCAGCTCAGCCCGACTAATATTTATTTGCGATGGGGCACTTGCGTTAAGATTAAAAAAATAAAGATTTTGTTTTCATACTTATGCATAGACAAATATTCAAGGGACAGCTGGATAAACAAGTGATAAAGCTGTATCGTATTAACAGTATCAAAACAGTACAAGTTATCCGAAAAAAAATAATAGTGCTCTGTAACGGGTGGGGATTTGAGATGCTTTTCGACATTTTTTCTTCTATTAAAATGTCTCTACTCCAAATATCACCGTGTATGAACTAAAAAAATTAAATAATCACTGACTCTTACTGATTTCAGTCTATGATGGACGAAGCCTCTCATCGCAGCAGTCCAATTCTCATTTATACATATTTTGAATACCAAAAAAATGTATATCTAGCGGCTCACAATCAAAATTATACACCTGAATATTGATAGAAATTAACGAATCAATAAATTGTTCAATTTATATTACATTGAAAACGATAATTTATTCTAATCTATTAATTTTCTAACGATAATTTTCTATTTAACTACTCCATTCTCAATGTCTTAATTTTACTATTTATTTTCATTCGTTATATAACTTCATATTTCTTTTTTATGTTTTACATTTTATTCAAAGATTCCCATTTTAACACTTATGTCACCCTTTTTGATTATGCCTACTTCATCATTCCACACTTTGTAACGGTTATTATTATTTATCTCTTAGTTATTAGTCATTATTCTAACAATTTCATTTTACTTTATATTTACTTATTTATTTATTTTTTTAATATAATTTTTTTTTTACCATCACTATTTATGTTTCTCATACCTTGTTATCTGGTTATTTTTCTTAGCCCTGATGAAGGCCTGAATTTCAGGTCGAAACGTCGGCATATGTAAAAATAAATATTATCCTTTATTTTTGCCTTCTTTTTTTCTGACCACCCCAACTATTCTTCTCTTCATATTGTATTATATATGTATATATAAACATTTTGAGAAGAAACTTGAAGGAAATAGCGGAAAATCTGGGGATAAAAAACAAATTTAATTTTTATCAGGATAATGACCCCAAATACTCTGTAATTTTAGTTAAAGAATGGCTGTTTTATAACTACCCCAAAGTTATAAATACTCTACCACCAGATCCTAATGTGATAGAACACCTGTGGGCAAAATTGGAGATAGAAATTAGAAAACACGAAATTTCTAGCAAAGAAGATTTAAAAAAATATCTCTTCCAGGAGTAGAACATGCTAAGCCAAGAACTCACAAAAAAATTGGTCGATTCCATTGCAAACAGACTAAAAAAGTGTCGAGTCATCTCGCAGGAGAAGGTCGAGTGGTACCCCTCCTGCTAAGATCTTTCGTGAGAGACACTTCGGTATGACTTGGTGACACGCAACAGAGCCGTACGTTGAATTGTCGCCAATCTGTTTTTCTGATGGTGTGAGAGATTCTGAGACCACCCAGTATCATTCCATTGTAAATTGTCCTCGTAGCTGGATATCCGAGGCCCCAACATGCACCCCCTAGGCGACTAATGTCATTCAAGGCTAGGGGCACCCTATTTCATAATTAGTCCAAATGAGGGGTCATATTAAATCCTCATCTAAACCTTATGCAAAGGTAGATGGCCACCTCTCCTGGACGTACTGTAGATTTCTGTATACATAGATCGATAGGGTGTGCCCTATCCGTCTTTCCCTTCAGCAGAATCTCCTGGGTCTTTGATGCGGCCATTCGTAACTTCATCCTCTCACACCATTGTCCGCTCAGCTTGTAGCTTTCATATATGTAGTTAGTTTCTTTCTTTCTTTTTTCCGAAGTAAATATCTCCTCGAAGAGTAGAACAGGCGAAGCCCAGAATTCACTAAAAAATTGATCGGCTTCATTGCAAACAGAATGAAAAAGTGGCAGAAAATAGTGGCTCGCCTACAAGATATTCAATTAAATTAATATTATTTAAAAGTTAATAAGAAATGAGGTGCATCATTTTGACTGTGAGGTAAAACAATTTTTTTTTTAATAATCACAGTTGAATACTTTAATTTCATTGAGCTTACATATATTTAAATTAGGATTATAAATAGATCTATTGAAGAGTTTTGGGTTTTATTTGGTTACTGTAACCATTTAAGTATTTTTTAAATTTTTCTACGGGGTTTATCAATTTCTCTGAGAGCCACTGTACATATTTATCAAATAAAACTGTTTTTTCTATAAGAAAATCACGGTTTGATATTTATATACCTTTATGCTATAACTGTATTCTACTAACTTCGTAGTATGAAAAATATAGTTATGAGGAAATCTAACTGGAGTTGTGAGAAGAAAAAGCTAAGGGGAAGAACAGTTATAGCGATGAGGCGAGGATGACACAAATGAGACGGACAGGACAGCCTTGTTAATTAAAGAGAGTCGTCGAGCCTTCACAAAGGATACCCTCCGTCCTTCCGGTTTTAATTTTTCCCTTTACTTCCACCATCGGATCCGTTTTCTCAAAGCTTCTTTTGATATGGAGGGCCTCCCCCCACTACACTCAGCCAGGAAGTGATTAGGAGATGACTTTGTCGATAGGAAAACTTTTTTTTTGTATACCCTCTCAAGAAAACAAAGGTATAGAAATAATTATACGGTAACAATTTCAATAGAAGTGGGGTGGTAGAGCGGGATAATGCTTGTGTACAGCACCGCGCCTTGCCCGGCAACCTCATAACCTAAGTTATACATGATAAAATAACTACGCGCGTTAACTCTGGCATTAATACCCCCGCCCTCTGCTTCTGGCCCTGTAAAACCCCGTATAGCCTATAAAGCGAGGAACGGGAGAACTTAAAGAAATTCAATTTCAATTCCAATACAAACGAAATAATAAAATAAATGATAATAAAGGCACAGCCACCTGAAGGAAATAGCGAAGAGATTTGGCCTCCATCTGAAAAAGCTGAATACATTACCTGTAGTAACAAACGAGCACTTAATTTCATGGAAACAAAATATAACAGAATTAAGAGAGTCTCACAATTTAAACACCTTGGGGAAATAATTCAGGTAAAACAAATTGAAAAAAAAAATCTAATGAGGCTAGATGAAAAAAAAAAAATTGGAAACAACCTATCATCTCAACCAACATGTCTACAACTACGATACTACAATTCACTAATCATGCAAGAATGGTTCCATAGATCAGAAGACTTAATTATGAACATGATGAAAGACATTGCAAATATGAGAAAGTAATAATAATAAAATAGACCCCGACCGTATCGCCTGAAAAAATGGATGGCATTTTATGACAACGGGAGTAAAGCGGCAGCTGACATAAGATAGATAAGTAGGATAAAATGAACTCTAAATTATTAGCAAGTAGACAAGTATTATCATTATATTCAAAACAGAAAACCTTTAGAACGGTATTTCATATTTTGCAGATTAATCAGGAATAAGTGCAAAAGAGCACAGGCGGATCTATAAGGGGGGAAGGAGCTTCCAGCTAAAGCCCTCCCTCCCTCAAAATTTAAACACAATTTCATAAATTTACTTATTTATTTCTCCCTTCCTTGCCTTTCGGCTACAGATTTTGCAGGGATAGCATATCACACACGTCCATTCCTGCTATTAAACGACAAATACATTATCAATTTTGTCTTTTATTTTTAAAAACTCTTCTTTTTCATTATGTTCTTTTCACAAGGCTTTCCATTAGCAGGTCCTCTTCTTCTCAGATTAAAGTGGGAGGGCCACAGAGCAGCATTCCACCCGTACACAAAATCTTTGTAATACGGGTAGTTCTGCTCCGCCACTAGCAGGGGAAATTCATCCTCCGTGAGCCCATAGACTCCAATTTTTCTCCTCATTTCGACCACGAGTCCATCAAAGGCGGTACAGTTGGCTATGATGTGCTCGTCCGTCTCCAGTACTCCACAAGTGTGGCATAGGGGATCTATGTATTTTCCAAAACTATGTAACTTAGCGCGGAAACACCCCCATGCCAGTACGGAATTGAGAGACCCAGTAGTCTGGGAGCATCCAATTCGCATTCAAGCGACTTCGAACGGTGGGGAAATAATTTCTTAAAGTTGCTCCTTTCGAGGTAGTTGCCCACCGCCGATTCCACTCATCTGTGGTATCCTCCCGGATAATCCTTTTCCATTTTCTTGGGTCTTCTGCATTCCTCACCCGGTTATTCTCCGGAAGACCTGCTGAACCTTCTCTATGTAACTTAAATATCAACGAGACTTCTCGCTGGAGAAGGTCGAGAGGTACTCCTCCTGCTAAGATCTGCACCGCCTCGTGAGACACACTTCGGTATAACTTGGTGACATGCAACATAGCCGTACGTTGAATTGTCGCCAATCTGCATTTCTGACGGTGTGAGAGATTCTGAGACCACGCAGGAGAGGCGTACCTCAGAATACCCAGTATCATTCCATTGTAACTGATAGTTGGAACGGAAAGTCCTCATAGTTGGAACCTGAGGTCCCAAAATGCACCCCTTAGGCAACTAAGGCCATTCAAGGCTAGGGCCACCCTATTCCCTAAGTAGTCCAAATGAGGAGTCATATTAAATCTTCTTCCAAACCTTATGCAAAGGTAGGTGACCACCTCTAGTTCGCTGTATAAATAGATTGATAGGGTGGGCCCTATCCGTCTTTCCCTTCAATAGAATCTCCTGGGTCTTTGATGCGGCCATTCGTAACTTCATCCTCTCACACCATTGTCCGATCAGACTGGCGCACCGCTCAACTTGTAGCTTTCATATATGTAGTTAGTTTCTTTCTTCCTAGGTAATTATCCTAATATATACATACAAAAAAAAATCTTTATGGCTGAAGGCCCCTAAAATTAAATCCTGGATCCGTTAGTGCACTTGATAAAAATAAAGGCCCCACCACATTGTGAGATATGTGACGAAATCGAGGACCCATTACCCATTACCCATTACCCATCAGGAATATCATGTAAGCGTTTTAGGAAAGAGAGAAGGAAATATGTCGAGAGGTTGTTCCTAAAATATTCCTAAAATAATAAAAGGGCAATATCGTAACGGACTAAATAAACTTAAAAAGTTCATTAGAAAAATAAAATTATGGTTTTAATAATTGAAAAATATATATAAATTACTGAAAAATAATTGTTTTTATAAAATCTTAAATAAAAAAAATTAAAAAAAGGACTACCTTTGATTGCTTTTACTCACTGAAACTCAATAAATAAATACTAGATAGCCTGGAATCATAAAAGGTTTTAATGTCCAATTGAATCAAGTTATGGCTAGCTTGGAATTGCTTCGATTCCCTTAAGCAATTAACTAGAGGCAATAAATCCATCCTATTATTTACACCTAGTCACAAAGGAATCGAAAGCAATAAGATACAAAGCAACCCTATCAAAAAAAGGCTCAGAAGGCATAAAATTTCAAAGCCTCTTTTAACATTCAAAATATTTATGTGACAAAGTTTATTTTACCTACATCCAACATATGAAGATTAGAAGACAGTAGCAGTTTTTTTTATATGTTTAAACAGCTTAAAATGAAAATAGTATTACTCTACAGTTCCAAAATTACATTTTCCACAGTTTTCATTAAAACCAATTTCTTACATTATATTTGACTCTACTTCTAATTTATCTGTGATTTTGATCTGAATGAATAATCTTGATGAAATAGGCAGCGTAATTATTATTTTTGTAAGAGACAAGTGTTTTTACTAGCCTTTCCTGCAGATTATAAAGAAAAATTCCACAAAATAATCATCACATTACCTGAACATCTTTTAATATTCACCGACGGATCCAAATCAGATATATTTACTGCTTCAGCCTTTGTCACCACTGATACTACCTACAAATATAAATTACACCATCTTTGTAGTATTTACACAGCAGAGATTAACGCTGTAGCAATGAGTCTCTGATACGTCATGAAGAAGCCAGTTGCAAATGTGGTTGTGGTATCGGATTTCCTAAGTACTCTGAAAGCCATGAATAACATGTATCCAGACCATCCAGGGATGCACTGCATTCTAAGTCTTATAAAAATGCTTCATGGAGTTGGAACAACGGCACATTTTATCTGGCCGCCTGGCCATATAGAAATTAAAGGAAATGAAATGGCTGATAGAGCAGCAAAAGAAGCTCTTACTCTTCCAGGCCGCGGTAAAGTTATTTAGACACCTTCTGAACTTGCACGACCTCTGAAAGAAACCATATTCCAAGAACGGCAAAGATGGTGGGACAACAGCTCACCTAGCAAATTAAAAACAATAAAGAAAGAGGTGCAACCGTGGACTAGCTCCAGACGCAGCAGTCGTAGAGAAGAGGTCGCCTCACGCGGCTGAGGATTGGACATAATAGACTGACACAGCTCCACCCCATAACAAAAGATCTTATTCCTCGATGTCAAAAGTGTAACCAATCACTAACTATAAAACATATTTTGGAAGAGTGCCCTTTTTACACCGCAAGATTAAAAGATCTCGAGTACCCCAAAATATATCAGCATCCCTGGGAAATCAGGAAGAAATCGTTACCAAAGTCATCAAGTTCCTGGATAGGGAAAGACTTAAAAAACATATATGACAAGCTTACAATAAATGACCCTTTACATATTTATTATTATTATTATTATTATTTTATTTATTTCTATTTTTTAAATTTTTGTTTATTTCATTTGTTTTATTTGTGCATTTCATTTCATTTCAAGTTCATTGGTTTATTAATCTCAATTCATTTATTGATTTTACTGCTATTTTTTTAATGTTTATTTATTTATCTATTCTATCCTAGTATCTATAAATGTCTATTATTATCCTTATTTATTTATTTTATTCTATTAATCCATTTCTTTCTTTTTTTTTTTTTTGTACCAACCATAATAACTGGTGTTAGTTAGTTGATCGGGCGCTTATGACCTGGATGTTTTGTTCCTATACATCGAAACAAACAAACAACTAGCCTTTCCGAAAGTATTTGAAAGTACGAAAATATGTAGTGTCTTAAACTGTTGGTTTTATAGGTTTAGTGTCTGCGTTCTTTTCCAGTGAATTGTAAATGATTCTATCTAGATATTCATTTGTTAAATCAATACTTGTAAAATAAATCAGTCTAAATTGAGTGTTGTACTTTTTTTCTTAACCCCACGGGATGTGGTGTTGAGAACTGCAGATAAGTTGATGATTAAATATGGGACTTCTTTTATTGCACAAAGTGCATTTTAAAAAGGGGTACTAGGAGTACTGTTTATTTTTATCGTAGTTATGGAGTCAACCTTTATCTAGTTTCGGGGCTCGCTAGTGTCATGTAAATGTCAGTGTTGTATGAATAATCGAGGTATTGTTTATATTTTAGTAACAGATTGTTTGTATGGAAACCTTCTACTAAATGGCGAGGCACTCTAACCCTTTTCCCTTTTGAGTGCATGAACGATTTTTTTTTCCTTCTTATTACCCATTTTATTTTTCAACTATTACAATATATAAATATATACAATATATATATATATATATATATATATATATATAAATATATACAATATATATATATACAATATATATATATATATATATATATATATATATATATATATATATATATATATATATATATATATATATATATATATATATCTTTGTCCTTACACTGCCTGAAAAAAAAATTAACTATGAATGTTAAACTATATTTTAATCTGCTACATGACGAGAAACGGGAGAACCAAAATTAATATAATTAATGTTAATTTGTTAGTAGAATTTGTGTAGAAGTCTTCATCTTCGTAGGATATTGATATTGAATGCAATAAGTTTAAAACAGTACGTATTGCAAGACGCGGTGACGATGGTCAACACAAGAAAAATAAATAAACGTTTGAGCTTCCTCAGGTTCGGAAGAAAAGTAAAATTGTTTATTTTACCTCTTCGCCTCCTAATCTTCTCTGCACCTCTTTCTGGAGAATGATTTAATCTTCAAATCGGTCATTTTCCAGATATATCCCACAGGAAAAAAAAAATAGTGGATAACTAGTTAGCCTTGATTCTGGCATATAGTGCAATCGAGTCCGTGCAGATCAGGCAGACTGCTCATGAATTTCGGGAATCCGGAATATTTTTCAATAGACTTCAAAAGCATAAATTTGAGCTTGGATAGACGATGCATTTAACGCCGAATAATTAAAAAAAAAAATCAATTATTTTTACAGAAATACAAACAATTACTTTTTTTTGAGCTGGTTATATTTCTTGTTGCCCAAATGCGAGACCGAAACGATTGTTGGCCTTGGAAACTCAGTCTTAGTCTAGGTCTTGGTCTTGCGGAAGAGTCTCGCAACAGTCTTGCAGTTACCTATTAGCTTATTACTAGAGAGATATTACTGTATTTTATTAGATAGGAGAAACCTAACTATGTCTGAATGAAAAATTAGATGAGTTAAATGCAAAAGTATAAAGGTTAAACCAATTCTTTACATACGGTAACTAAAACTGTCAAGTATTAGTAACTATTTTGCCTCATTTTTTATTTAAAAAATCGATTTTTTTTCACCAGTCTTGGTCTTGGTCTTGCAACAGATAGACGGTGTTGGTCTTAGTCTTGCAAAGAGCAAGACCGACTTCGAGCAACACTGGTTAAATTCGTTTATAGTTGGATTCCTTTATTTTATTTTATTTTTATATTATGTACTATTTATTTTAAAGCTGCTAAATATCAAACACATACATCGCTATTCTTTTATTATCCAAAGACAGTCATGGTATTCTAAATGAAAATAATTAAATTTATTTTATATGCTTCAAAATTTTAAGATCGATCATGTTAAAAATATTTAGGTAATTAGTACAAAATAAATAAATAAAAATATACAAAATAAAAAATAATAACATATGTTTGTCGCAAAGCATTCTGATTGTTCAATTTAGCTTAATGTGTGTAAATATATCGATTCTACCTGTCAGAAGAAGCTAAACAAAGGTATTGTGAGTTAAAAAATGAATAGGTATCTGGAATCATTAAGCTCGAAAACGACCATAAAAAATGATTATGAAAATACATAAATGTGGGAAGATAATAATGAGAGAAAACTTCAGGAAAAATCAAAAAAGAAAAGAAAACCTCAGAACTCTCACTAATATTTGTTATTGTCTAGTTCACATGATTGTTGTTATTTGAGAGTTGTTTATTATATGAGCCATACCGTTTCTATTTTATATTATCTTAAACAACTTTTTTTTTCCTTTTTTAAAATAAGACTACTTTGTGATATATGTTATATATTTTGATGATAATTTTAAAACAAATGTTTTATTAATCACAAATAAGATTTCCTACTGCAGGAATAAGTTCGTTTGATATTTAATTAAAACCCAACCCTTGTATTACGACAATGCCGGGCTGTTGCAGATGCAATTAAATTCCAGTAGTAGTGTATGTGCTGTTAGCATTATATGCAAATAGTACTGGTGATATACAATTACATTCAACTAGGAAATGTTAGTAATTGAAAGGAGCCTAGTAAAGTGGAAGTATGGCGTCACCAACTGCACGTTCGTCTCTCTGTCCGTTCACGCGATAAGATAGTTTAAACAGTTTCCCAAGAATCACGTTTATCTCATAAACGTTCAAATCCATCTAATAAAACTAAACTTTTATCACTTAATTATAAAACTTTTATAACCCAAATTTTGTCACATTATTTTGGGAGTTTTTAACTTTCTATTTTAACTCCAATTTAAAAAAAAAATTATAATAATACTATTATGTTATGTTTATTCTGTTTATCAGTATTTTTTTTATTATTAGTGAAGAAACCATGATATGTCCTATTATCTTTTTTCCCTTTTGTAATAAACCATTAAGTGATGGACAATTACATCCTGCCGATATACGAACTAGGTGCTCGAGTGTCTGTAGGTATCTAACATTTTCATATTAACAAAGAAAGGATAACTAGGTCACCTAAGTATAAAAAAATTTAATTGATCATTCTGTGGCTGTCAAGTGTCGGATCTTATTACCCTGGAAAAAAAAAAACTTGCGTTCAATTTTCCGGTTGGGGAGCAGGGCAGAAAAATTATAGAATATTTCCTGAATATCCCCCTCTAGAATTTAAGGAAGCAATCAAATCTCGCCAGGAAAAATAGCAAGCTGCTGGATAAAAAAAAATTAAATATCTGCCCAAGTTGGTTTAGATTCAGAAAAAAATTATAAATCTGATAATTCCATCTTTCAATGCCATTAATATTCTATATAATTCAATAACATAATACATATCTTCAAGCAGAAATTTCGTAAATTTTTTACGATGTAGTACCCACCTATGATGTAGTATTTTATAGCACCAACAGAGAACATGTAAATATCTAATATTTAAATATGTGAATAAGAAATAAAAATAATTTAAAAAACATAAAATTAAATTTTTTTATTTCTTATTCACGTCTTAGGACAACTACTAATTTTATTTTAATTAAAAAAAATATATGATTTAAAACTAGAATTCTATTGTTTTTTTAAAGAATATTAGACTGAAAGGTTGGATTCTGATATTTATAACATCTATTTTGATTTTCCATTAATTGCGTTTAGCTATTTTTTTTTTACTTTTTTACTTTCACTTACCTATATATGAACTATAGGATTTCCAAGTCAATTTCGATCTTTTCCAAATCAAATTCAACCTTTTGCAAGTAAAATTAAACATTTTCCATTTCAAATTAAACCATATCCAAGTCAAATTCAACCTTTTCCATTTTAAATTCAACTTTCAAATTTTTATAAATGAAGGCCACTTGCTAAATTATTGAAGGCATGGCTTTAGAATAAAAAAATAAAAAAATGTGATAAGGCATATGCATTTATTTTTACTTTTTTCGATATAATATATCCATATCATATCCAGTTTTTCCAAGTCAAATTCAACCTTTTCCAAATTATATTCAACTTTTTCCAAATCAAATTCAACCCTTTCCATCAAATTAAACTTTTTCTCATTCAATTCCAACTTTTTATATTTCAAATTAAACTTTCGAATTTTCTAAATAAGGGCTATTTTACAATATGAGGGTCTATTATTATGCTATTATTATGATGTATTCTTTAAAATCCTTACATTCTCCGTTGTAATCATTGTGAATTTTTCTACTCTTCCTAAAGATTTTCAAATACAAACAACCAAACCTGTTATTCTCTTTTGGAGAAATGCGTCAATTCTATATATTATTTCTACCCAAACATTTATCTCTAAACGAAAACGGGCTATTCTCATTTTAATTTCCTAAGGTGCCAATCAATTCTCATCAGATAATTTTTACACACTTTGCCGTCCATCTACTTCGTGAAGAAGAGGTAAATTTCAATTATTGTTTTTACGGAGTGTGAAAAGTTTTCGGCCCAAATGTGCCGGACTGTGTCTGAGTAGGGAAGAGGAATTGAATTAAAAAGGATTGGCGGACAGGATCTGCGTCGAAGAGTGAAAGTTACATGTTTGCATTTTGATTCATTAATTTTGATGCGCCAGTTGTTGCACTGCTCAATGAAGGAGAGATGTCTTTGCAGGTTCCGGGACGCTATTAGAGGATCCGAGTGGGATGATAGGATGGCAGTATCATCAACAAATGTTGCTAGGAAGGTATCAGGACTTGAAGGGCTGTCAGCGGTGAAAAGGATATAGAGAACTGGGCCCAAGACACTGCCTTGTGGAACACCAGCCTCAATTGGATAATGTTTGGAGAGTTCAGTGCCGCAGCGGACTTGAAAGGAGCGATTTGAAAGGTAAGATTTGAGGACTAGGTACAAGGGTTGAGGTAAATGGGTTTTGAGCTTGAAAAGCAAGCCATCGTGCCACACCCGGTCAAAAGCTTGAGCTACGTCCAGAAAGGCACCAGTGCAATATTGCTTGTTTTCAAGTGCAGAGGATATGTGGTCCACAACGCGAAGGCCTTGTTGGACAGTGGAGTGTCTTGAGCGGAATCAAAACTGATGGGAAGGGATATTGTGGGATTCGAGTATGCGTAGGATGCGTTTGAGAAGGATTTTCTCAAAGATTTTGGAAAGGATCGGAAGTAAGCTTATCGGTCTATAGGATGATGGACAATTAACAGGTTTACCTGGTTTAGGAAACAGGATAATTATGGAGTGTTTCCACACCAGAGGAAAGTGGGTTGTGCGGAGGATACAGTTGAATAGGTAAGGAATATAATTGCTTTTTTGGGAAGTTGTCTGAGGATCTGGGAAGTAAGGAGATCTTGTCCTGGAGATTTGAGAGGTTTTAGGTTCTTTAAAAGGAATTTGACCTCAGAGGGGTTGACGGCTGTAGGAGAGAGGAATCGGCAAAGAGAGGAATTCTTTAACTTCAGCAGTATGGGAGGGATGGAGTTCAGGATGAGGAGTGAATGTGTACGATAGATGTTTAGCAAACTCTTCTGCTCTATTCTCATCTGACGAAGCCCAGGAACCATCATCACGGCGGAGGGGGTGGGAAATGGATTGGAATTTAAGGATTTTTTTAGTTACATTCCAGAGGGAGTTATCACTTGCAGATAGTGAGGAAAGATAGGAATTATAGGATTGGGATCTAAACGTAGCCAGTTTTTGTTTTACCTGCTTGGAATAATAGTTATATGATTTGCGATCATCAGGATGCCTGGTTCTTTGCCAGATGGTCCTAGAGCATCGTTTTCTATTAATAAGGTCCAGTAGGTCTTGGGGTAGAGGATTTATTTTGCGGTATTTTTTAGAAGGATCAGGTGAAGATGCAGTCCAAACTTCTTGTTGGATCAAGGTAGTCATTTTTTCAATCCTAAACCTGTTACTAGTAAAAACTTTTAGAAAATAAATGATTGTTTAAGATTTTTTAAGAAAAAAAAACAAAAAAAAACATCGTCACTAATTGAACGCGTTGAAGCAATACAAGTAATTACTTTGATAAAATCCCTTAATTAATTAACTTTACATAAATAAGATTTAAAAATCGGATTAAATCATAATAATAAATAAACTGTTGGAAAAGTCTGAATCTTTAAAATCAACCCCTTTTTTGTTGAAAAAAAATGTGGTTAATATCTTAATTTGAATCAAGTTATATATATAATTAAACTAAATATTTCTTTAGTTATCGGTTCCTATTCAACAATAAACACGATTTAATTAAAAAAAAAACTTGGATTTCTTACTATTCTGCTAAACATTTACCAATTATTTACATGAACTTTTTGGTAATTATTGAGGCGTGCTATCACTAGTACGGCGCACGTTGTATATTCTTTGAATGAAAAAAAAAAGTTCGACAAAGCGAGGTTGTCGCAGTATCCTTATTTGTCACTGGGATTATAAGGATGACTTGGAAGTATAGCTTGCTAAATTGTTAATCTAATAATTAAGTGTATTAACTTAACTAATAAATTTATTATTAACTAGTAAAATTTATGTTACTTTTTCTTGCAAGTGTTTATGTAGGGTGTACCAAAATTAGGCGAGATTTAAATTAAATACAAAACACATTTCTTTCTTCTTTTTTTTTTACTCTTTCTTTGTCAATTTAACTGCTGATAGTTTAGGATTGATACAAACGGAGCGTTATAAGGGCGAAAAATGTGTTTTCATTGTTGAAAAATATTTTTAAAACAATGAGTTAAAACAAATTGTGTACAAAATATGGTCGGAATAGTGATTTAACATTATCAACTGTGAAGAGAGTGGTTGAGAAAGTCAAGAAGACTGAATCAATTGGTGATGTCAAGCAAAATGAATCAATTTTACACTTGTTAGATAGGTAAAAAAACATAACAAACTTCTAGCATAAAATAAAGACCAGCTGAACAAACAATTGTGACAATATTAATGAAATATTTTCATGCTTGATCATAAAAGAAAAAACTATCTCTATGGCCCAAATCACAATAAAAATAAAATAAAATAAAAACAACTTCTCTAGAGTCCCAATATGAAATTTATATATATAACAAATAATTAGATTATACAACGATGCGTGGACGAAGCAGGAAGTCCGTAAACCTCTGTCTCTATGCAGAAACCAATTGTAACTCTTCAATGAGCGTGCTCAAAACGAACTGCAAATGGGCAGCCGCGAGCACGACGAGAGAAGTACGTCTCTTCACAGTGGAACTGCAGTGGGCAGTGTTGAAGTTGGCAGTGCTCAGCTCAGTGGCGGGCGGAGTCAGACTGTCTATTGTCAATTCTACCGCCTTATGACTTGAACCTAGCACTTGTTTATAGCTAGTGCTACTACAATCCATAACAAAGTAGTCCAAGTATAAACTATTGATTTATTTAATATAAACAATATAAGCTATGGGCCTATAATACTTAATATACACATATCTTATACATAAATATACATATTATTAATTGATTTCA
Organism: Nezara viridula; assembly: GCA_928085145.1. Taxonomy (NCBI): domain Eukaryota; kingdom Metazoa; phylum Arthropoda; class Insecta; order Hemiptera; family Pentatomidae; genus Nezara; species Nezara viridula. Next base: position 129,341,005 of record OV725077.1, on the reverse strand, counting down.
CTGTGCTAAAATAAAACAAATCAACAATTAATCAAACTAGTTAAGTGTAAAATAAATTGAATTAACGCTGTGGCGTAACAACTTTCATTATTTTAAAAATATTTTTCAAGAATGAAAACACATTGTTCGCTCGTATTAACCATACTTTCATTAATCCTAAAATATCAGCTGATAAATTGAAAAATAAAAAGGAAACAAGAAATAATAAGAAAGAACTGTGTTTATTTTAAATCTCACGTTAATTTTGGGACATCCTATATTTGCTATAATTTTGAAAATTTATGTATTTCCAAGATCAAATGAAACTAAAATAAAATTAAAACTCCCCTAATTAATCATTGGTTTTGAAAAAATCACTGAAATGTTCTAATTGACCTGAAAATAATGTGATGTGAGCTTATTGGTAAGTAATCAGTGGTTGAATACAATCAAGTATTGGCTACGTGTGTATCGAACTGACCCTCGAGAATCGCTTTGTGTCCTGGCTAGTTACCCTCAACTATTGGCCCTTCAATAAGCTAACCTACAATAGGGTGCATCCCTTATCCAATAGCTAGCCTGTTCCAATCGGCAATTATAGCTCGAGTATGTTATTGTATGACCTCAACGTGACCACTGTTTGTCCAACACAATGCAACTCTACCTCACTCATGTCATACTCTAATTTAAATTAAAGGTGAAGAATTCTAACCTATATTTGTTAAGTTTAAATAATAATTTAAAAAAAACATTTGACAGCAGCTTCAAATACCAAGTTTTTTAACAATTGAGGACGTAGCTAAAAATAAGTCGTTTGCTCGAAATCCATGCTTATTATAGATGAAATTTTATAAATGGTGTAAACTTATATAAAACCAGCTCTGATATTGTTTTCCCTTGACAAACGCTTCATTTTAGGTTGAAAATTAGTTCAACATCGTTACTGAAGTAGTGAAGAAGAGTGATGGTCATACGCCCTTTTTCCATTCAATAATAATTAAACAATAAAACCCTAGAAATTATTACACAATGGAGTATTCCGAACAGCAACTAGTGTTGCCCAAATACGAGTCTTGGTCTTGAAAACTCAGTCTTGGTCATAGTCTTGCTCTTGTGCCATAGTATCACAACAGTCTTGCAGTTACATATTAGCTTATTACTATAGAGATATTACTGTAATTTTTTAGACAGGAGAAACCTAACTAAGCCTGAATGAAAAATTACAGCAGTTAAATGCAAAAGTATATTGGTTATACCAATTATTAACATATAGTAACTAATATTGTCAAGTATTAGTAACTATTTTGCCTTAATGTTTATTTAAAAAATCGACTTTTTTTAGTCCTGGTACTGGTCTTGGTCTTGCAACCGTTAGGTGGTCTTGCAAGTTCAATGTAAAAAAATTACAACACGAATCTTACCGAATATGACTCTTTTCGAGTATGATGTTTTTTTTGTTTTTTTCGTTTTGTGTATAATTTCAAACAGAAGCTTTCAAATACTCATAGGTCTGATGGACTAAAAATTGTATACTTTTTGGGTTATTCACAAATGAAATTCTGAATTCATCTTTACAATTTTTTAGCCCCTTTTCGGGAAAGTATGTTATATACATAAATTAAAAGAGGTTTAAGGAGATTTTAGCGGTTTAAAAAAAACAACTAACATTTACGTTTTTATTTATATACACTGTTTTCAATTTTTTTTGTTGAAAATACTACAGCTTCTCAATAACTACTAAAAGAAAAAAAAAACCGGTTGAGAAAAAGGTATTGGATTGTTTTTGCATATATATATATGCCGGATACTGGCATAGACCGAGATAAGATAAAGACCGGAGACTGGCGGTATCAGCCTTAATACTATCTGGTAATGTAAATAAACATGCTAAGTGTATATAAGGAGGCTTATGGAACGAATAAAGCAGTGTTTATTCAGAAGTCGTGTGTGTTGCATCTCTTCCCTTTTCCTTCTTTTTTTTTTATTTCTTAAGTCCGACGACGCTTAACTGGTGCCGAAACCCGGGAAAACGTCAGGGAAGTAATTTTTTTTTTAAGTATATATATTTTTTTTTGTTTGTTTGTTGGTGTTTAAGGAAAAGGCGAGATGCCGACAGGAGGCTTGATTAGACCGGGAGTACTAAGCGTACCGGAAATTCCTCAACCTCAGGATATTCCACAGATCAACCAGGTACCCCAGATCGCGCCTCAGGTACCTCAGATACCTCAAGTCCCTCAGGTAGCACAGATCCCTCAGATCCAGGAGATCTCTCCATTACCAAGGGATACGTTGGCAGAAGCACACGCCAATGCCTTGGAATGGATGAAAATAAGAGCAACAACCACGCAGGACTTACGGAGGGCCATTGCGGACCTAGAACGCTTCGGAGGCGAGGTAGGTGAGCTCAACCATTTCTTGAAAGGCGGAGATCGCCTCATGTCAAGAATCGAGGTAAAGGTGGCGGAGGACCTGGTGAACCTAGGGGACGCGGAAGCACTAAAAGCAGCTCTTGTGTGCCGAGTAAGGAGGAACGTCCTGAACCAGATCCAAGCGGACGAGGAGACTCCGTGGCCGGTGATTAAGGAGCGGCTGAAGAAGGCTTTTGGAGGAGGTAGGTGGACACCGGAAGAGGACATCTTCCAAATGTTTAGGGAGCGGCGGTCCCAACGACAGACAAGGGGACAATATGCGGGGGTACTCGTGGCGAAGTACAATCGCATAACCGAGAAGATGCGGGAAACGATGAGCGTGGGAGAGGTCGAAGCCAGGATGGAGTTCCTGTCGACAATATTGAAAGTCCAGCTGGCTAAAGAAACGGGGAAGAGGGACGGACTGCCCAGAGAGCGATCGTTCCTCGAATGCGCCCAGGAGATGATCGACCTAAGTGCCAGAGAGGAAGAGACACGGATGGATGTGGAAGAACAGGGATGGATCCGAGTGACGGATAGACGACCATGGACAGCCCCGACAGGTTGGAGGAAGAGGGACACAAGGCAGCCGAGTGGAGGAAAAGCCACGATGGGGGAAAGAAGATCTGGACAGCCGTCGAGGCCGAGGAATGGGCCCCGGAGGGAAGAGAGAAAATGTCACGGGTGTGGGAAGCCGGGACATTTAGTAGCGCAGTGTCCGCGCACCAGATGCTTCGAGTGCGGGACGGAAGGGCACATAGCAAGACAGTGCCCATACATATTTCGCAGGAGGGAGAGACCTCAGGACGAACCTATGGAGGTGAATGTACAGAGGATGAAAAGGCGAGCCAGGGTACATCAGAGGGACGGATCTTCGGAGGAGGCAACCAAGGAGTCAGGAACGTCGGGAACAGAGACGGATGAACCAGGCAGCAGCGGAGGTGAAGGAGGTAGGCGCAGCCAACGGAGCGAGCAGCGACGAGCGGCGGCAGAAAGGAGGAAGCGGGACGACATCTGAGGAGTGTGTCGGCAGAGAGGCGACCGCACAGCAATATGCAACAGTGTCCGAGGTAAGCCATGCTGGTTGCCAATTATTGAAGTAGACGGGGGAGTAAGGTGTCTTGTGGACACGGCTAGCTCGAGCACTATCATGACCCGAAGGGCGTTAGGGAAAGTGTGCGGGAGCGAGAGGGTACTCCGGATACAGAAATGCGACTGCCAGCTGATCACTCTGGGTGGTCCCTGTAGTGTAGAGGGGGAGGCGATAATTGGGCTTGATCGGTGGACAAGGAAAGAGGGCGAACTAAGGGTGCATGTGGTGGAGAACATGACACGGGAATACCAGGTCATAGTAGGGTGCGATCTGCTAGGGCAGGTGGGGGCGAGTATCAGAAACCATAGGGGAGCCTGGAGTATTAGGCTTGGAAAGAGGAAGTTTGAATGCGTAGGGGTCGCGAGAGAAAGAAGGGTACGGATAGGAGCGGTGAACAAGGTAGAGGACTGGAGGAAGTCGCTACAAACGGAGTTCCGAGATATTTTCTTCAGGGAAGGCGAGGTATTGGGGGTAACGGGAAGGACGGTGCATGAAATCCCGCTGAAGCAAGATAGGGTAACCTACGTGAAGGAAAGGAGATATCCGCAGGCGCTGAGGCAGCATATTCGGGAGGAATTAGACAGCCTAAAGGAGCAAGGGATCATCGTCGATAGTACCTCACCCTTTAATAGTCCCCTGTGGGCGGTGAAAAAGAAAGCAGTGCCGGGGGATAACAAGGAAAGATATAGGGTAGTAATAGACTATCGGAAATTGAATGACAATACTTTGGATGAGAAGTACCCGATCCCCAGATTCGAAGATATACTTGATAGGTTAAGTGGGGCAGTAGTATTTAGCACATTGGACCTCAAAGCGGGATATCACCAAATACGAATGCACCCAGAAGATCAACATAAGACGGCGTTTACGTTTGAAAGGGGGCATTATGAGTTCACCAGAATGCTGTTTGGTCGCCCATAACGTTTCAACGTCTGATGGACGAGTTTTTGAGGGGTATCGATGACGCGGTATGCCAAGTGTACATGGACGACCTGCTCATCTTCAGTAAAACGGAAGCCGAACACGTGGGACATCTGAGATCAGTTTTCGAAAGGCTGCGGCAATTCGGGCTGAAATTGTCGAGCGAGAAGTCCCTGCTGGGGCAAACGCGAATTAATTTTTTAGGCCACACTATCTCTAGCGAGGGGGTTAGACCGGATGCAGCAAAGGTGGAGGCTATCACACGGATGGCGGTACCACGGGACGTAAAAGGGATCCGGAGGCTTCTCGGGACGCTCAACTATTACCGAAGATTCGTGCCCGAGATGGCAGAGTATTTGGTCCCTATCAACAATCTGCTCAAGAAAGGTGCGAAGATTGCGGTGACACCGGAAATGGAGAACAATATCCGGAAATGCATGAGTAGGTTGCAGGCAGAGCCTGTATTGGCGTTTCCGGATTTTGAAAAGCTGTTCAACATAACCACTGACGCGAGCGAGTATGCGTTGGGGGCCGTTTTGTCTCAGGGAAGTAGTGAGGGGGAACGTCCGATAGCATACGCAAGCCGTCGGCTTACGGGTGCGGAATTAAGGTACAGCGCTTTGAAGAGGGAGCTACTCGCGATAGTATGAGCTATCGCGTGGGCGGGGTAGCCGAATGGGCTAAAGCGTGTGCACTGCACCGCCGTTGCCTGGCAACCTGACATATGAATACAAAGATATAAAAATAGTCACGAGTTCGCGTCCCGGTGCCGGGGGAGTCTTTTAAATCCCCGCCCACACTCCCTGGCCCGGGAAAATCCCGTATAGCCTTAACGGCGAGGAAGGGAAGGACCCAAAAAAAAAAAAAAAAAAAAAAAAAAAAAAAAAAAAAAAGTATGAGCTATCGACCATTTCAGGCCATACGTATTCGGGAGAAAATTTCGAGTCCATACCGACCACAAACCCCTTCAGTGGGTAGGAAAACTCAAGGAAACCTCAGCTAGGGTCACGAGATGGAAGGAGATCCTGAGCCAATACAACATAGAGGTAGTGTATAAGCCGGGAAAGGAAAACGTGGTGGCAGACTGGCTCTCGAGGGCCATCATGATCAACGCGGTTGAAGAGGACAGGGGAGGACCATCGCGGGACGTGCGTCAATTCTTGAGTGAATGGACTCCCGATGGCGAAGGGGCAAATGATACCGCAGGTATTGAGGACAGGGGAGAGTCCCCAGAAGAGGAGAGCTCAGCGGAGGAAAGGGCAGCGGAGATGGAAGAGATAGAGGAGATCGTGAACGACAAACACCGTCAGGTGATTTGGAAGACATGAACAGCCGGAATCATGAAAATCGATTTCAGAAGGTACGGGAGAAGTAGGATCCGCGTCATTTGGTCGCAACCCGGGGTAAGCGAAGAACAAATCTGTACGGCACTGAGGGACGCCTCGGAAGCGGGTAAAGCGCACTACCTATACGTGGGAAACAATACGGTATGGGATAAGATAAAGCGAATGTGGAGGTCCGAGCGAATAGGTGTGGACAGGACATTCATCCGGTGCAAGTATGCTGTGGAGACGGTACAAGACGAAGAGCAGCAGCAAGCAATCACAGTAGCATACCACCAGGGGAAAACCAATCACCGAGGTGTTAACGAGACGCTGCAGGCATTGCGTCGGAAGTATTTCTGGTGGGGCATGAAGAGGTCCATCCAGGAAGTCATTGGGAAATGCGAGATATGCATGCGCACAAAATACGATCGACACCCCCCCAGAGGAGTTCAGGAGGAGACACCTACAGAGAATATGCCGCTACAGGACCTTCAGATTGACACGTTCACCTGGAAAGGGTTTAAGTGGGTCACGGTAATCGACATATTCAGCAAGGTGGCGATGGCACATCAAGTGATGGATAAGTCAGCCAATGCAGTTGCGGAAGCCCTACAAACCTGGGTGCAGTTCTATGGGGTCCCCGAGAGGATTACATCGGACGGTGGTAGGGAGTTCGACAATGCCGCGATTAGGGAGGAGGTGAAGCGATTGGAAATTGCGTGGCATTATAACACCCCAGGACATCCTAAAGGTAGAGGCGGTATTGAACGGTTGCACAGCACATTAAGCGACCACGTCCGTGTATATCAGGGGGAAAAAGGGTTGGAGCCGGATGTGGCAATGAGGAAAGCGGTAACAGCCTATAACCACTCGATCCACTCCGTAACGGGATTTTCACCCATGGAAGTTCTATTCGGGATGCGCAGGCCAAGGCGGGATTATGGGGAAACTACGCTTACCGAACCGTTAGTGGATCAAATTCTCAGCAATAGGGTAGAGGTAGAGAAAACATGGGGAAAGATAACGGCGAGAATTAAGCGGGAAAAGCAGAAGCGGGTGGAAAGGCAGAATGTACAGGTACGCGACCAAATGGGGGAACTAAAAATAGGAACAATAGTTTACGGGAAATTGGGAACCAACAGAGGGAAACAATTGCTACGGTACGAGGGTCCATTCAGAGTGGTTGCTATTAGGGAGCATAACCTGTTAACTATTGAGAGCGTGAATGAGCCCAGAAAGAGGAGAACCGTTCATATCGAACAATTAAAGCTCCCAATGATAGAGCCGGACCATAGACCTACGGATTCGTAGTACCCTCACCGCTGTATATAAAAAAGAAAAATATGTTTTTTTTGTGCCTGTCAAAACAAAACAAATTGTGTAAATTTTTTTTTGTATTATTTCATGTAATTAGAATTATTAGCGATACTGTAGAGGAAATTGTATTATTTTTTGTTTTGTTTTGTTTTGTGTGTAGGTTATTAAGAGTTCTCAAGTGTTGTGTTTAGTTTCGGTGTTTTTAATTTTTTTTTTTTTTTATTATTTTTCCAGTTGAGTGGAAGTGTTTTATTTTATTTTAAGGATATACTGTAAAAACAATTGTAAAGTGTTAAGGCTGGTCACCGTGGGCTCCGATCTAGGAATATTTAAGTTTCCGAAAATCCTGTTCGTAAACTGGTGGGGGGGAGATAAAGACCGGAGACTGGCGGTATCAGCCTTAATACTATCTGGTAATGTAAATAAACATGCTAAGTGTATATAAGGAGGCTTATGGAACGAATAAAGCAGTGTTTATTCAGAAGTCGTGTGTGTTGCATCTCTTCCCTTTTCCTTCTTTTTTTTTATTTCTTAAGTCCGACGACGCTTAACTTATATATATATATATATATATATATATATATATATATATATATATATATATATATATATATATATATATATATATATATATATATAATTATATATAATAAATTTTATATCAGATGTCAACAAAATAAAATATTATTTATTTATTAACCAAATATAAAAGCTGAATATTAAATTAAATTTGTAATCTGCAAATTTCTTTGCAAGGAGTAATTTTTTTGGCAGCTTCACAGAGTCTCAACACATCCAGTATATAAATCAGATCAGCAGGTCTCTTGGCCGACGCCTATGTAATCGTCGTGGTGGGCTGTAGGGTTTTTTTTATGCGGTTAAGAATTTCTTGTATTAGATATTTTAGGATGTTTAAGAATTCATGTTGTAAGTCTGTCTTAGGTAAAAATGATTGTAGCTTTCTTTTTCAGTGTCTAAAATTGTTGGTACGTTTAGCTCTTTACGTAATATATCATTTACAACATAAAGTGGTGCGTCAACTATCTTTCGCAACACTTTTGACTGGAAGGACTGAATTTTTTTTAATGTTGGAAGTTTTAGCAGAATCCCGTAGTTCTAGTCATAAGTCCAAATTGGTTCAAGTAAAACTTGATAAAGGGTTAGTTTGTTAGTTAAAGATAATGTTTAACGTCTGTCAGCTAATCTGGATAAAAGACCGTATTGTCTGTTTAGTTCAATATATACCTAGGTATTATATTATATATTTTTTTAATTAAATAAAAGTTTAAAAGTAATTTTTTTAAATGCTTAGCAACGTAAGCAATTCAGGTTCGAAATAAATATATATATATATATTTTTTTTTCGAAACTAAAATACACCACGTAAAGATCAAAGCTGTTGGCCTTTCCCTAAAGCTACTCCGAAAGCCAGGGCACGAAATTCCGCGCGAAGGGAAATAAATTAGATTCCTGTTGTATTTCCTCCTGTAGCTTGGATATTAAAGCCATTTTATTCCCGACGTGCTTCCAAAATTCATAAATGAGTTTCGCGCTATTTCCCAGCTCGCCGGTCATCCGGAAGGTTCACTAAAAGCCTAGTGAACGAACCGTTTATTTAGGAATCGTTCGGGTAAGTGCCAATTTCATACAGAATTAGGCTTTCATTTCGTGTATGATAATTCTAAAACTTCACGACGCCATTACAAAATATATTTTCCCGAACGTGGATGAGATACACAAAACATAACAATTTCTCGCAATTTAATCAATAAATTATTTACAGAGCAGCCTGTTGTCGTTTTATTCCAGGAGTCGAATGAAACAGTTGACTCTTATAGTTAAAAATAAAAATTTAACTTTTACCTATATATGTACATGTATGTAGGTTTTTGTTGAACTTTTACTTTTATTAATACATACCATTTCAAAAAAGTTATTTTCTTAACTTTTATTTTCAAACCTTATTAATAAAAGTTAATAATAATCCTCTTTATATAGTTTTATTTTTTACTATTTGAAGATTATTTTTAAATGAATGTATGTATATACTGTTCGAATTTTCATTAAATTAATTTTTATTAAGTTAGCCTTTTGGTCGTTTTTTTATTAACTTAATTTTTTATGTCACATTTGTCAGAAGTTCCGACAATTAGCGAGTGTGAAGTCGAGATGTTAATAGATTAATAGCTCTTGGAATAGGCATAAGGGAGAGGAGTTCCCAGCGGCTTCCTTCCCGTTTTGAATTTAATATTTATAGTTAGTAGAGGAGATCCCTCATCCAGATTCTTTTAAGCCTCCTTTGGGTGCTATCGGGAATGTTAGTTTTGGCCATGCCTCGAATCAATTAGTTGGTATGTCCGTGTAAGTTATCATGAGATCTTTTGTAGTATGTTCGTATGTGGTCGTTAACTGTTGGCATTTGTAGGTATCTATGTAAAGTAATGTTACTGACGTACCAAGGGGCCTTGGTGATAATCCTGAAAGTTTTAGATTGAAAATTCTGTAGTTTACGTATATGAGTCTTTTTGGCTTTCCCATATATCTGTGAAGTGCAGGTCCAAATGGGCCTGAGTAGGTAAGTATATTCAATTTCTGATTAAGTTTTAATTTCGAATTTCTTCCAAGAAGTGAGTACAATAGTCATAATAGAAGTTTTAAACATAAAAATCAAGAAAATAATGACCCAAGTGGTTGAAACCTTGAAATAAAAAAAAAATTATAAAAATCAATGCTTTTAGTTTTCTTAATTTGTTTTTTCTTTCCATGTATACACACACACATATAAATATATATCTCTATATATATTTTTTCTCAAATTAAAACTATAAGTATTATTGAAAAGACCATTTTTATTATTTTAGTTGCTTACACATTATTTAAATTACTGTATACATTGCTATAATTTTTATTTGGTTAGTTTTTGGCCAGATATGTATTTTTTTGTTTTGTTTGTTCATTATTGTTGTTCTGAGGGGACTTTGTCCCAGAATAAAGTTTATTTTTTTATTCTATTGAAAAAGTTTTTGTACAACAGTTTTAATAAACCTATAAAACTTGTATAAGTTTTAATGAAAAAAAGTGATCTGCTTTTACGTTTTTATTAATGAAAAATATAATCATCAGTATATGTATTGTACATTGCTATACAAAACCTTATGATAATTATTCTATCCATTTAACAAAGAAAATATTTACAAAGTATGAAACAAGAGAGTATGTATTACGTTAGTTCAAAAACATTCAACCTTTTACTTTCCTAATAAAATCAGTTCTGATGAATTTTGCATTGTAAAATATTCTTCAAAGTTAACATTGAAATATTTTCAAGGATCACCGGGAATTGATCAGTTTTGCACTTAGTGCTGAGCAGTTTAATTATTATGAGCTTCTATTATAATTTTTAATTTTTTGTACTTTAATTTTAGAGAGAATAAGTAAAATTTTACTAAATAATTTTGAAATTTATATATATATATATATATATATATATATATATATATATATATATATATATATATATATATATATATATATATTAAAAACAAAAAAAATTTTAAGCTAGAACTTTTATTTAGCAATTTTGAAAAAGTTTTATGTTTAACCTTGTATTGACCATAGATTATTTCAAAAAGTTAAAGTTTAACTAATTTGTAAAAAAAGAAATAACTGTTTCAACTCCTCTTATATTCTGCCGCGATAGTCCTCAAAACGTTAAATAGAATAATAATTCAACCTGAAAATAAGAGGAATTTATTTATTTAAACAGCTCCACCCTTCCTTAAACAATGCTAATGACGTTTTATCAATAACATTTGTATTTTAAAATGGACTGAACACAAAATACGGATGGAGTGAGAAAGGTGATACTACTTTTGTAAGTGATAATCTGGATAAAAGTAGATTGGAATACTTGGTAGTAAATAATCTGTTATTTTTTGTCTCTATTTCGCGCCTCTACCCTCAAGGGTAATTGGCGTTTTACTATGATTTACATTCTTTTATAATAATCTATTAACTTCGAAAATTCAAACAAAGTATTGACTGTTTCTTCAGTATCTTGGAGGATTTCTTTTAATGTTCTGGCTAAGCCTGTTTTTTGTCTATAACTTTCTAATTGAGGTCATTCTTCCAGTAAGTGTTTTACTGTTTGCGGAACGTTATTGCATTTTTCACATGTGGGCGCTTCGAGACCTCTCAGAAGGTAGCCATGTGTAAACTGGCAGTGTCCTATCCTTAGTCGGCAAAGCATTACTTCTTCTCTCCTTGAACTTCTGTAGCTTGTGAGCCATTTGTCGCAATTAGGTTTTATTTCTCTCATTTTACATTCTTTCATATTCCCTCTTCCATTCTGTTTGTAGTCTTGTTTTTGGGTGGTGTAGCCAGTCTTCTAAGGTAACTTTCCTTAGTCTTATCTCCGCCGTTTCTTCTTCGCTTCTTGCTAAATGGGCTGCTTGGTCAGCTTTTTCATTTCCTGCAATGCCGCAGTGTGCTGGCACCCAAACGAACACTATTGACATTCCTTTGTTTTTTGCTTCCCACCATACATTTAGTATTTCTTTAATAATAGAATTAGTTGGCGATAGGCTGTCGATAGCGGCTAACACACTCCATGAGTCAGTTACAACGACCCAGTACTTTTCCACAGAATCTTTTATAAAATAAAGACCGTTCATGATGGCAGTCACCTCTCCTGTAAAAATGGAGCATTCACCTGGAAGTTTAAATAGTAGTTGATTTTCCTTATTTGTTACGGAACATTCTACATTATTTCCTTCCTTCGATGCATCTGTGTATATGAATTCGTAATTTGCATAATTTTCAGTTAGTTTTAAAAACGATTTCTGAATTTCAATCGGGTATATTCTTGATATTTTGGCCATAGATCTATGTATCGCTGGTCTATATTTTTTCCAATAAGGTATTCTTAATTCTGGGATGGGTGTAATAATGTTTGTGTCCATGTTTATTTTACTTAATGTTTCATAAATTTTCTGTTTAAATATGCTATTTTCGATATCTTTAAGTCCACATCTTTCGGCTCCTTCTTCAAAAAAATATGATATAAGAGGTTGTTGTAAAGATGATTTCAATTTAGCGACATATTTAAGAGATAAATATTCAAGTACAAGGACGGTTCTCCAGATTCGGCATGGATATTGTCGATTGGGGAGGTTCAGAGTGCACCAGTAGAGATTCTTAGGGCTGAGTTATGCACAGAATCTAATATTCTTAGCAATGTTTTACCGACTGTTCCATATATTTGCGCGCCATAGTCGATTTTAGTTCTCACTATATTTTTAATAAAGTCTGTCTATCGGCTTCCCAGCTGGAGTGTGAAATACATTTTAGAATCCCAAGCCTTTTCGTGCAGCCATCTCTCAAATTTCTAATATGTTTTATCCATTTCATTCTCTTGTCTATTGTTATTCCTAGATACCTATGTTCTTCTACATAGTTAATTATAGAACCGTTTAGTGATATTTGTGGGTTGTACTGGTGGCACTTTCGCAGCCTACAAATGTGCAAACATTTAGATTTAGAGGCTGATATTTTAAATCCAGTTACTTTTAATAATTTTTTCATTTTGTACATAACTTCTTGTAACTTCCATTGGATATAGGGTATAGACTTGCTACGGGCTGTGATTATTATATCGTCGGCAAATAGGAAACACTTAATCGGAGTCTTGATGAAGGACGATATACCATTAATGGCTAAAAGGAATAGAGTCGCACTAAGAGGAGATCCCTGCAGTGTACCTCTTTGTAAGCTATGGCTTGAAGAAAAAGTATTTCCCAACCTTACTAAGAATTCCCTATTGCATAAAAAATTTCTGATGTACGACCACATGTTCCCTACTATTCCCAGTTCCGCTAAGATTTTAAAAACCCGCCCTCATGCCATTGTATCGTAAGCTTTCTCGAGATCTAGAAATATTGTTATTAAGTGTTCCTTGCTTGAGAAAGCCTGTTGTGCTTCTAAGCTTAACGATTGTAGAGAGTCGATAGTTGAACGGTTTGGCCTGAAGCCGAATTGGTGTGAATAAAGGATCTGTTTAGTTTTTAGCGCATTATTTAATCTTATGTTTACCATTCTTTCGTGTATTTTCGAAACACATGAGAGTAAAGAAATGGGTCGAAAGTCCTTGGGAACGATGCCTATTTCTTTTTTTGGTATTGGCACAATGATAGATTTTCTCCAGTAGGAAGGAAATTTTCCACTTGTACAGATTTCGTTATACATGTTTAACAGATATGCTTTCCCTCTGGTAATTGTTTAATGAATTCTCCTGGAATTTCATCCAGACCAGGCGCTGATTTTCCCTTGCATTCATTAAGTGCAGAATTTAGTTCTTCGAGTCGAAATGGTCTACAGTATTCTTCGGAATAGTTCTGACCTACATTACATTCTTGGTGCATTCCATCAGTATCTATTGTTTCAGAGCTGCAGCTTGAAGGAGATACATTTCGGAAATGCTGCGCTAAAGCTTCAGCGATTTCTTCTGCATCAGTTATAATTCGTTCTTTAATATTCAGTCCAGAGATTACGTGGTGCTTCCTTATTCCTGTGATGGCCCTGATTTTGTTCTATATCTCGTTCATTGGAGTTTGACAACTCATGGAAGATACGTATTGCTTTTTTACTTTGTTTAATAATTCTATTAGCAATAGATCTCAATCGCTTAAACTCTATTGCATCTTTAATAGATCTGCTTCTCCTATAATGGTTAAGAACTCGTTTCTTTGCTCTTATTGCTTTATCACAATTTTGATTCCACCATGGTTATTTTACTACACAATAAACTACTGATATGCAAAAACTAATAAATATCCCATAAGTTTTTCTTAATGTGGCTTGATCGTCTATTTTTCAACCTAAGAAGAAAATTCAAAAACTTTATCAAACTGAGTATACAATTATTTAAAAAAAAAAAAGGATTAATGATTCCATGAGTCACTTACAAACAAGAAGTTCCTTGATCTAGGTAAAGTATCCAAGATATAACAAGAGATGAAAGTTGCACATCACCTAAATCGTGGTGCTTAATGTAACGCTTGCTAAAGCACCACGCCTAAAATGAAATGTTAACTTAGACAGCTTACCCAGAAAGCAGCTTAAGGTTACGAGGCGCCTCCAAGTTCTTATTTGATTAACAGTCAGCGCTGAGCTAATGTGAGAAAGGACTCAGCAATATGATTTACCTTTAAAATTGAATGTGCCAAGTTGGGATTTGAACCTGGTTCGTCCAATTTTGAGCGAGCGCTGTATCTGACTGGCTTTTAGATTTTATCTGCATTAGTTATTATGAATACTCTATTGTGTGTTTTAGAAACAGTGAAAGTTTTTGAAAAATAATACATTGGAGGAATTAAATGATGTTTTTAATTTTTATTGGAGTGTTACCAATGGGTAGTCTCTTCATGTTGTACATGTCATGTTACTTGTTGTATTTATCATTTAATACAGTTCTAAATTTCAATAATAATAATAATAAAAAAATTTGAATGCTAGTAACTTTTTATTATTTGCCGATAAATATTATAGGTCTAATCTTTTCTAATAGGTTTGTTATCGTAGATTGAAATACAATTTGAAATTGATACATTATTTTTCCCACCCAAGACCCTTCATGGGTTGTATGGGTTTTACAGAATATATATTAAATTATAGGTATAATAATATAGTAATAATATGCAAGCAGGCTTGGAGAGGAAAATATTTATTGCTTCTAGCCGTAACCTGAAGTGGAAGCGGAGATCAAAAAGGAACTCTATGAGATTTTTTCTTTTCTTCATCAAAGGTAATTGAAACAGGAGAGATTCTTTACTTTCTTATTTCTGACATGCCATTATTTTTCATTTGGGGATAAAAGTAGCTGATTTTCTCTAAAGTTTAGATATTTGATATAAATAATATAATATATATAAAGAAAACTAGCTCTAGTTTGAAACTAGTGTAAGTCCATTTTATTCTATTTGGAGATATTAAAGGTCTTGTATTTGAATGGTTTGAAAAATATTTATATGTTTTAATACGCTCATTTTATGTTTTAAAAATATTAAACTGATTTGATTTTAAAATCTAAAGATTTTAAAGTATAAGTCAAAAGAAATTCTCACTCTTAACGGCCTCAAATGACAACACTTTGAAATGCAAAAAAATTAGAAAAATCTAGATATCAATGAAATATTAAACACTTTTGTTGTTTAACGGAATCAAAGAACAATGAATTATATGTATAAGTGACTTTAGAGGTATTCAAAATTATTTATTTCAAGTAAAGTGATCGAACTTAATAACAATGCTGAGTTTTAATAGACGGAAGAGGTGACGGAATTCCAGTGAATGAAGAAAAATGTTTATCATTAATAGCGTAGCCACACATATAAATATGAAGTAGAGAAATCATGTAGTGTATTTTTTAAAATAAATGTTATCTCTATTATATCTATATATTATATTATATCTCTATTATTATGATAATTCGGACTCGAAAGACAACTTTGAAAGCAATTTTATTACACTAAGTACGTAAATTTATATTGACGTAACGATAAAAATGTTGGGGAATTTATTTATTTTTTTTTTTTTAGACCCTCTTACCTAAAGAAGTTCACTTTAAACAAATTATTTGTAGATAGATAGAACTTTGATTTCATTGACATAATAGAATAATTTTTTATCAAAAATTGCCACTAACATTAAACCACTTGTAAATAAATCGCTTCGTATGTTTTGTTTTTTTCAATAGAAAATACTGAAGCGAATTCGAAGATAATTCATAAAGCAATTTTTAACACAAATGTCTTCATCTAACATTATCAATATTTTTTATTTTAGTGAACACTTCTTTAGGTGTGTTTTGCAGTTTTTGATGTGGAGTGAATTAGAATGAGCTGTCAGATTTCCAATGTGTACGCTCGGGTAAAGCCGGCTCACGTGTTCTTATACCCTCTATTTTTATCTCTCTCTCTCGTATATTGGACGTTTAGAACTATACACAGGATGACTACCAAGGCAATTGAAGCGCTTAATTTGATCACAGCTATGAGAATTTTCTCCACTTATAGGAGAATATATTTAAATATAAAGGAAAATGGTAAAAAAAAAAAAAATGTAATAATTCGACTAATAACTCGAGTAATAAAACTTTAAAGAATTACAGTTCTTTTAATATTTGCAGATTTGTTAAAGATTATGGTTGAAATATTTTTGCGTATGGATTAAAATATCTCAGAAACTAAAAATCGGACATGCATATTATTAGCTAGGGAAATGTTCATCCTCTTTGTAATGCGCAATTATTCAAAATCGTATATTAACGCCATGTCAGGGATGCGAAAAGCGAAAAATATTATTGAAAAGCAAAACATATTATCGAAAACCAAAAGTTGACAAGTTTTATGGAAGAAATGGATAAAAATATCTCAGAAACTAAAAATCGGGCCTGTGTATTGTAAGCGAAGGAAATGTTTTCACACCTATCGTGTGGTATAAAGCACACAACTTAATTTTTTTTTACTATAATTTTTTTCATGTAATAAATTAAAAAGTTACCATTTTCGTCAACAAGTACTGAAGAAGGATCTTTTTTTAAATTTTTTTATTTCTTACTGACATTTACAACTGTATTACCTAAATACATCAAGTAAATTTGGACATAATAGATATAATGACATGAATACACTTGCTGAGCAACAACCCAATGGTAGCACTCTAATGATATGACTACATTAGGAGATCACGGGGCCATCTTCTTTTCAGACGCCTCGGAGGGTTATCAGGAATTGAAGAGGAAGCAAGGTTAGAAACGAGAGGTTTGGGATGATTCTGAAGTTTATTATGGAAGGATAGGTATCTGGATTGGGCCAGATCTGAAACATAGGGAATATTAAGATCTTTGTGGATAATTTTATTAGTGACAAAGTAAGGAGCATTGAGGATTTTGGATTGTAAGGATGGGATGCGAGAGGAATTCGATGGTTTAGTGGAGCCCCATAGCTCAACTGCGTAAGTCCAAATAGGTCTTATTACAGTCAAGTATATGAGTCTTTTGTAATTAATGGGAAGTTTAGAGCGTTTGTCAGTAAGTAAGTGCTGAAGTAATCGGAAACGTCGAGCGGTTTCTTGTCGTTTCAGTCTAGTATGAGGATTCCAAGTTAATCGTTTGTCCAGGTGGAGTCCTAGGTATCGGATTTGCTCAACAGGGATAAGTGGAGTATTGTTAAAGGAAACTGTAGGACAGAAAGTCGTTGGTTTACGACGAAGGGTAAAGGTAATCTGGTGGGATTTATTGGAGTTTAGAAGAAGGATCTTAGGTGTAGGTCCATGTTATATTAATTTATATTTAATAATATAAAATGTAGAATTTATGAAAATTCTTAAAACTTCATGTCAAAATGCCTGCCTCTTCGTGGAGGATGTAATATTAATAAATCCATGAAAGACATAAATCACTTTCTAGATATATTGCGCCGAATGTATCATCGAAGGTGTGAGGTGTGGTCTCGCTCCCCCAGGGCGAGCAGATATGAGATGCACTGATAGCAAGCCCCTAAGCACGGGGCATATATCAAGTCCAAAACGCTGGAGCAGGCTCGTAAGTCATCAGCAACTCCACCACGGATCCTCCTCAGGATTGAATCACTAAACCAAGTCGAGAAAGGTTCCTCCTTTATATTGCATATCCCAACTACAGCTGATTGATCAAAATCTTTGGCTTTAGGTGAGGTTCCAAGATCCAAAAGGTTTTTTATTATCTAAGCAAACGATTTGTAAGAATCTTAAGCAGAGGTCTCCAAACGACGGTCTTCGAAGGTTTTTTTGACTATATGGAAAAAACGCTGCAAATTATTTCATAATGCTTTATTATTTACCAACAATTATACATATAAAGTAACAATACCTTTATAGTAACAAAGAAAAAAAAAGTGATTCCTATTATTGGCCTTAACATTATTTTTACATCATTATTAATTTGCATAAAAAAAAATGTCTTACTTCAGTAAAACTTTCCAAAATCAAGAAACAAAACAAACGATATAACCTTAGCAGTTGAAAATATAAAAAAGTTCCAGACACCGTATCATTGCTCCATATTGTACGATATTTTTATTTTATTTTTTTAAAGGAAATTTTGCGAACTTATAAATAAACATTACATATATTCGTTTAGGCCCAACAGTATATAGCAACACAGGTTTTTCGACCGCCATCATGAAATGAAAAGACGGATAGTAATGTCGATGTAGAAGGATCATCCTCGGTTGAACTCTGACTTTAAATACAAATTTGAAAAAAATCGGTCCAGTAATTTCTGGGAAAATGCGAGGACGGCGGATGACGGATGGACAAAAAACATGTTATTCGATTTTCGAATGCTACGTATTCTGAAACGTAAAACCTCAAGTTTTGAGAGGGGTTAAGTTTGTGAATTTTTTAGTAGATTAAAATAGTTCCGTATTGAAAATAATAAACCAAAATTTAAAAAACATGAAATTTAGTCAATTGTGCAAACACAAGGGTATTTTAACATTAATTGCATGTGTTATTTCTCTTAAAAAGCACATTTAACTTTTAGTGTCATTTTTAGAACATATTCAAAAATATTGGGCCGCGGGATATGGATCAAACTATTCACTAGTTTAATTTACTATAATGTTACAAAATGATTTTAGGAATAACTCCAGTATACATTCCTTATTATATAAATATAATATCGGATCTGAACTGCGATAAGTATTTCCCATTTTTATATTTTGACTTTTATTCTGAATATCTTTTCACAATTGTTTATTAACCTTATGGATCATATGATCGATTGAAAAAGTAAATAACTTTAAAAATTCAATCTATATTAAAATTGAAATAACTCGATATCGATTGACTTCTAGACGAAAATATTGAAAGCAAGAAGTACTGGAAAACAAAAAGAACAGCTTTAAAAAGTTGATCCGGAAAGAAATACCCCCTCTTCAAAAAAAAAGAAGGTTAGTCATTTTTTATCAGGTTAGTAAGAAAAGAACTAACTAATTAGTATAAAAAAGTTCATCCCTCAAATAGCAAGTCACATTTAGACTTGCAGGATGACAAAAACTCAAAAACCTAAAGTTGTAACTAATAGAAAACGAACTCCTGCCTTCATAAACCTTTCTAAGCAGGACAAAACAGAAGCGTCTACTCGTAGTAGAGGGACTAACCAGAAATCTAACGTATCGTCTATCACAAAAACAACAAATGTTATCCCATCCAACGAATTACTTAAACAAACAAATGCTACTTCACCCAAAGAAATCGCACCTCAACCCGTTCCTATGTCGTCTAACAATCAGGACAAATTGTCAACCATCAATATTCCTAAACCCCCCTCTATAAATTTAAAATCAGTTAAAAACTTCAAAGAATTATGTCAAAATTTATCAACAGAAGTCGGACTTTGCGGGTTTTATTGTCTTTCTAACACAAATGAGACAAAAATATTTCCATCTACTCCAGATGATTATCGAAAAATAATAAAACTATTAAAAGCACAAAATGTAACATTCTACACATATCAATTACAGAATGAAAAACCATTTCGGGTTGTCATTCGAAATCTTCATCACACTACAGAAATATAAGATATCAAATTCGAACTCGAAGAACTAGGATAGAGTGTAAAAAATATTAGTAACGCAAAACATCCCAAAACAAAAGTACCACTACCGATATTTCTTGATTTCTTTGTCACAACCTCCTTACCACATGCACATTCCAACGTTTCCTCTCTCCTTGACCTTTCATCTGATCATAGCCCAATTTTACTTGAACTTTCGAACAACCCTTTCGTTAAACCCAAACCCCCGGCATTAATTAACGGTTACATAAACTGGGACGACTTTAAACATTTTTTGAGCAACAAAATTACGTTAAACACTTTAATTAGTACAGCTGACGACCTCGACAATGCAGTCAACGACCTAACAAAAAGTATACAAGAGGCTATTTGGCATTCAACGAGACCACCAAAGACATACACTAAATCTGCTTCTTACCTACCTCAGCCAATACATAATCTTATAAAAGAAAAACGTAGGATTAGAGCCCTATGGCAAAGAACTAGATATCCATCGTACAAAAAAGAACTCAACAAACTAACTAGAAAACTTCACGAAAAACTATTAAAATTTAAAAATGACAGCTATAAAGACTACATAGACACAATAAACAATAGAAATGGATCAATATGGACAACAACAAGACGTATACTAAAGAAAAAAGACCTTCAATACCCTCTCCGACGTACAGACAACACTTGGGCAATAACAAGCGAAGAAAAAGCCAATGAATTCGCTAAATATCTTGCACAAGTATTTGGGACAAACAGAATACAGGACAATAATTTTACTGACGCAATAGAAGAAGAATTGACAACACCACTACCCTTATCACTACCCCCACCGGCATTTCATCCAAAAGAAATTTACAAAGAAATCAACAGACTACCAAACAAAAAAGCTCCTGGCTATGATCTAATCACTCCCTTCATTCTTCGACACCTACCTCGAAAAGCTGTTTTGTTTCTTACACACATCTATAACTCCATTTTACGCACTACCTATTTTCCTCTCCTTTGGAAACTCTCCACAATCAAAATGATTGCCAAACCTTCAAAACCTACCACTTCTCCTTCATCCTATCGTCCTATAGCACTTCTTCCAATAATGGGCAAACTATTTGAAAAACTATTACTAAACCGACTAAAGCCTATTCTAGAATATAGTGAAGTGATACCAAATCACCAGTTTGGCTTTCGCTGTTATCACTCTACTGTGCAACAGTGCCATCGGATAGTAGATGCTATCTCTGTGACTTTTGAAAAAAAGGAATATTGCTCTGCCGTCTTTCTCGACATAGAGAAAGCATTTGATAGTGTCTGGCACAAGGGCCTATTATGGAAACTAAAACCGCACTTACCTTCCACTTATTTTTTAATTCTTCAATCCTACTTTCTTAATAGATTTTTCTGTACTTCCGTAGACTCTTCTGTATCTTCCTTCTTTCCCCAACACAAAGGCGTACCACAAGGTAGCGTCTTGAGCCCAATCCTCTATTCTATATACACTTCTGATATCCCTGAGCACCCTAATACCACCATTTATTGCTTCGCTGACGACACTGCTATTCTAACTTCACACAAAAATCCTACTATCGCATCAATTGCCCTACAAAACCATCTTCATGATCTTGAAAAGTGGTTTGAAAACTGGAGAATCAAAATTAATAGTACAAAATCCACCCACATTAGTTTCTCTCTTAGGAAAGCCTCATGTCCACCCATAACGATTGCCAATAATCCAGTGCCTTCAAAGAACTATGTACGGTACCTTGGACTCTACTTAGACAAAAGACTTACTTGGAACATACATACGAAATTAAAAAGACAAGAACTTACTAGACGATATAGCCAACTTTCACATCTTCTGGACTACAGATCTTCACTTAACTTACGAAACAAGCGACTTATCTACAACACCTTACTGAGACCAATATGGACATATGGAGCAGAACTTTGGGGTTCAGCAAAACAAACACACATAAACAAAATACAAACAGCACAATCAAAAATTATACGAAAAATTGTTAACGCACCTTGGTACATTTCAAACACTACTATACATAACGACTTAAACACCCCAACAGTAAAATCCTACATCCACGACAAATACACTACATTTCATTCTTCAACCCAAAATCACTCCAATCCTCTGGTTCTTTCTATCTCCTGCTCCCTGTTACCTGAGCAACGAAGATTAAGAAGAAAATGGCCAAGAGACCTACTACATCAATAAAAAAAAAAAAAAACCTTATGGCATATATAAAAAGATAAGGGGTATAAACAATCACCACGAAATTCTTTGAAAAATGATGTTACAGCATAAGTTGTGATCACACTCTCAACATTTTCTTTAATTAAATGCGATCTTTATTTTTCTAAAAATTTATTCGACGGACCTAATAATATGTATTTATAAAATTGCAGAACTAATTTATGTACTATTTATTGCCATTATTCCCCATTATAAATGCATGTAAATTTATAATTCTGATCCCTCAGCCAATTTTGGTTTCATTAGCCGTAACTGATCTGCGTTAAAACGTTGTATGATTGAACAATTTAATAAAAATATTATAATTTCAAAAGATAGGCCACTGATCAACATAATAATGAACCCAATAATAGAAAACATCTAAAAAGTTTAAAATAATATAAACGCAATGTTAAAATCGATAGCATCATTAAAATTACACCTTAAATAACAACAATAATAATAAATAGATAATGGATTCCAATATCAAAGACGTTTGCAATTAAATAAGATGTTCGCAAAATAATCACCCAGTAGTTGAAAAATCGAAAGGGTTTCAGAACCGTTTCGGCTGAATGCTTTTTGTAATCAGAAATAAGCCATGAGTATTATTTATACTTGACTAATGTATCGTTAGTCGTATATTTCTGAGTACTTGCGGTACTTAACGAGTCGAATAATGAAAGTAATATTCACATTTTCCTTATAAAAGTACTCGAATTATGATAAATAATCGAGTACTGCCAATCTGTGGACTGCATGTTTTTTAATTTGTGCCAAGCAAGCCGTGATCTTTTCAATCTGTTTATTTCCACATTCAAATAATAACAGCGTGATTAATAAAAAATTCAGATTTCATAAAGATTATTTCAGATAACAAGAAATAAGAAAAAAAATACACCGAATATCTTAAAAGTTAAACAATAAAATATAGTCAAGAATAACAAAGAGAAAATTGCTGGGTAAGAGACGAATCGATAAACAGTGAAACAACTGGCTGTGATAACAGCTTATTCAACTCCATTGTTCCCTAAGGCTTTATTGAAGCCAACACTCCATGAAAAGACTTCCAATAAAACAATACAAACTGACAACTGCAACATAAGTCTTTTTTTTTTTTTTTTTTAACAAATTCACACTATAGGGTGAAAGCACCAGTTATGGACTTTAAATGTAAATAATAAGCTTTCTTGTTGATTTAAAGGTTCCAATTTTTTTTAGATTGAAGAACAATTCCCTATATTGACAATTGTACGAAAGTTCCCAAAAGAAAATTTTAAAATGCTTATCATTGTTGATTCTATAGTGCTCTTGAGATCAGTATGTTTCACGGGCGGATCTACAGGGGGGGGGGAGGAGCTCTGGGGCTGAAGCCCCTCCCCCTCAAAATGGTAAAATATAACCATGTTTTATGGAAAAAAATATTAAAAAATTATCTATTAAAGTATTATTGTTCGTATAATTACATTTAAAAGGACTTTAGAAATCATTTAAACACCATATAGGCAGTTAATTTCTTTCTTTTTTCCCAAAGTAATTATCGTCATTTTTATGGAAAAAAAAGCTTTCGGACTGAAGCTCCCCCCAAAATTAAATTCTGGATCCGCTAGTGGTGTATTTCATATCTTCCTACTAACAGTTTTGCTAAGAGTAAGTTGAACGTTTTTGTTATATTATTTTTATCGTTATCTCTATAGTTAAATAAAGATTTTGGAATTTTTCTGAGGTATATCTATTACTGGTACAGACCTCCTGTCCATTACTAGAATAATTGAATTTCGATATTACAATTGAATTTCGAGGTGAACGTCAGTATTACAAAAAGGTCTATTTATAAAATGGAGATTAGATCTGAATTTGGAGAAGTAAACATCTAGTATGTGAATTTCCGTAATAAATATACATGAGTAAAATTTCAGAATATTGCAGACGATTTGTTTTTCTTATTAAATAAAATAATATGAATATTGTTAAATAATTTTGAAAAAATAAAAACTAACGAAATATGTTTATCAATACATTATTTTCCTGTTGAATCACAACTGCTGATTTTATGAGAGTCATAAAATAAGCTGGTAAGTAAGCGATAAAAATGCGGGAAAAGTCTATAAAAGAAACACCTCTACTTCTACACGCTAAGTTCGAATTGAAATAACATTTTCCGGAGCAAATAAAAATCATGGAGTAATAACATCCAAACACACTTAAAGACCTGTTATTGGAGGAGATTTATGGGGAAAGAACCATTGGACATTTATTGCTTATCGTTGGATCGGATTTGTACGATTAAGGCCGTAGGTTCAATTTTAATTTTTTTTTTCTTTAGTGTGGGAATAAGTGCGTAAACGTTTTTAGAGCTAATTGAGAAAATTATATTCAAAGTGAGTAAAAACACTCAACCTCAAAAAAAAAGAACCTAAATATTTAAAAAATGGAGTGAAAATGTAATAAATGTAATAAAACTTGCATTTCGTAAGTATTCTTTTTAAAAAGAAAGTAAAGAAGAAAATGAAAGTTAGAAATAAATTTATTTTATTGTAAACAGTTCTTTTTATAAAAACCAATTATTATATGTTTTTCCCATCTGAATTATACACAATTTTTTCTCTCCAAAACAAATGATAATCAACCTTTTTTTCTTCGAAAACTAGTCTTAAAGTTTAATTTTTCCAAAAGGGGCTCTATTAAAGATTAAATGTTTTTTAAGTACTACTGCAATAATCAGCGATTTTAGGAAATATGGTCAGTAGGAAATATTAATATAGGATTTCTTAATTTTTATTTAAATATTGGCTTTAGTGATGCGGTTGAGAGAGAGAGAGAGTAGTGTAGGGATCACCGGGAGTTCTGATTTTCCTTCCATAATTGGAGAGACAAACCTCGGAGTTCCCTCGCCTGATTGCAAATAGTATATATAGTTATTTAGTCAGTTTTTTTATTTTTTATTGTATATAATTTTTTATTATTATTTTGCTTTTGTTTATTTTATGTTTTCTGTATATATGGTGTGAATGTGTTCATATCTCACTATAATTATTGTCCGTGTAACAGATTGTTATAATTCTGAATACAAAAATAAAAAGATATTGGTTTTGATATTGTAATTGAAAAAGAAAATATCGTTTTTTGTGTGTTTCTGAAAAAATATTAACAATTAGCGTTCAGTTTGGATAAACGACTCGATTGATACTGGCTATATTAGTAGTAGTATTGTTGATAATGGATAGAGCTGTTTTTTTTAAATATGATCTTCTTTCTTCACTTTTCTTCTGGTTGTAGCAAAAACTTGTACTTGTAGAGTAGGTTTGTTTGTTTTGTATTTATTTACAGAAGTTAATAAAATATAGAAGTTTATTGCAACCATTCCTTCTGCTGTACACTCAAAGGAGCGATGGATTATTATAGTACGGAAACACGGAACGAGAAAGAAATGAACAAACACAGACTGCTGACTCCACCCTAGCGTTTGATCTGAGCTAGTTAGGAAGTAAACAAACCGTCAGCAAGGAGTTCCTCTGCAGGGACCAGCTCCTTGTCAAAGGAACCATTTCAATGGAGAAGTCTTATTTGTGGTAATGATTGCCATTTATTATTATTATTATTATTATTGTAACTAAGGTACAGTTAAAAAGAAAATGGACATGCTGTTTCAAAATAATTAAATTATTCTTGCGTCATTATGAAAATAATTAATATAATATTTTTTATACATTTTATGTTCATTTACTTATTTAATTATCATGCCCAGATGTTAGCTTAAACTCTAATTTTTTATTTATTTTCTAATAATATTCTTCTTTTAATGACGTCGTAATTATAGATATACAAATTTTAATTTGTCAACCCATAATGCCGTATGGATACATTACAAAAAATGTTCACTTTATAAAATTGGTATGATTTTCATGAAACTTTTAGGGATTGTGCGGATTGGTGCCAAGATTGTCTCATATCAATTTTATCAAATCCCATCTAGCTTACGCACGCGCAAACGTATTTTTTTAGATATACTAATATTTCAGAAACAGCTTGTTCGATCTGGCTCAAAGTTGGATAAAAGATGGATGTTGGTGAAAAAATAATTTTATTAATTTCTGTTAATAGTCTTTATTTTAAATATATGCGCAAATGTGTTTTCCCTGATAAATTTATATCTATAAAACCGCCCCTTCGATTTGGTCACATTTGGAGGGAAGTTAGGAATTGGTTAATAGATAATCAATATGTACGGATTTTATAAAATTCCGTCCAATACTACAAAAAAAAAAAAAAAAAAATCGCTTTCAGATCAGTAAATTCATTATTTGACACGCATATAGTTCGAAAACTGGGCATTCGATTTGACCAAAACATGGAGGAAATTTGGAGAATAGTATAGAAATTACCCGCTATCAATTTCATTCATTTCTATTTAATAATTAAAATAAATATAGATAATTGTTAACAATATAATGGAGGGGTGGGGTGGCCGAATGGGCTAACGCGTGTGCGCAGCACCGCCAGTTGCCCGGCAACCAGATAACCAAAGTTATGAGATTTATAAAGTATAATTCCCTTCCCAAAGCCAGACGGGATTTTAAATTCCCCGCCCTCACCCTAAGGCCCAGGGAAATCCGGTATAGCCTAAAAGCTGAAGTAGGGAAGAACATACAAAAAAAAAATAAATAAAAAAGCGGTGAAATGTGGAAGGTATTGATCATCGGTGGTTACAGTTAGGTTAATATAATATTTTTATAGGGTTATAAAATTGTTGGTTTTATTCAAAAAGTTTATTTATAATGTATTGTTTAGTCGATTCCAAACGTTCCTGGCATAGCAATTACTGCCATTACGTAGATTTCGTGTGATTTCAGTAATTTTATATTAATTTTTACTCTATTGGTATACAAAAAAAGTCTTATTTGTGATTGTGTTTATTTTTATGGAAGTTCAACTAGGTCGGCGTGGTCTCGATTTCATCCATAAATATCAAAATTGTGCAGACTTCACAACTATAAAGTTGAATTTTCTTTTTAAGTATATATCACTACTGTTAGTGCAAAAAGTTGTATGTAAATATTTTCAACTTTTATTCTATTTTGTGCTAAAGGTGTCATTTTGTAGTCTGCCACTGATATAAGCAGTCTGCTACTATGCAAAATAGCATCAGCATTAAAATTAGAAATATACTAATAAATCATAAAGAAACAATTATTTTTTATGCTTTCCTGTAAAACATTCAATCATTACATACGGTCTTTTGCACTAACAGTAGTAGTATTAATGTTCAGTATGCAATGGATTTTTTTTTTTTTTTAATCTCGAATCACCAAATATGCAATCTGCAAATGCAGAACTCTTCTATATTCTAGTATTCAATGAATAAAACTCGAGTATATGTTGAGGAGTTACTGAATTGCCAAAAATGGCTTCTTCCTATGATTTTATTCCCGTATGAAAAATATTAGACCTTGTAATATAGATGTTCTTTAGCCAATGAAAACGGTGAGGAAGCTATTCTGACCTTACTTGGCAGACCTTTTTTATTTATATTAATAAGTCTGGCCACACTCTAATGGTCTCCATGTAGTATTATTTTCATTCTATTTTTAAGGTACTTTTTCCGAGGAGAATAAAGACATTTTATATTTTATTTAATTTATGCCTACTAACCCCAACCCGAGAATCGGAGGCGATTAATTAAAGCGGGAATTAATTGGGAATTAGGAGTCTCCCTCAGGTTTGTTCCATGGACGATCTGTTTCAGAGAAAGACATATAAGCTTTCGTACGCCTAATGACCCTGAGAAGCCACAATCGATGGATCTAAAACGAATCGTCACTGTCCTTGCACCTGAGTGAGTCGGTGAGGAAGATATTACCAGATTGGCCTTATAGACATCGGCTATGGAGCTGATGATGAGTTTCCTACAGCTGCTCCATGGAGACCATGGTTCGTAGCAACTTGAGGTTGGGTGACACCCTTCAGGCTATCTGTGCTCCCGCAAGCAATATACATTTCAAAGGGGGCTACGTCTCTACCAAACACTATATGGCATAGCGCCAAACGGAAAAATATATATTTGTGGAAATTTATTACTATATGTTTTTAAACCGATTTCATCCGTCATGTTTAAGCGTTGTTCACCACACCTTCACATTTCTAAAACTTGCTAAAGCATATATGTTTATTTATTTACAAGATTTACAACTGTATAAATTAAAAATACATCCAGTAAATGTGCACAAGGTAATACAATCACATGAAAACGCTTGTTGAAAATCTATCCATTGGTAACACACTAATAAAATATTTACATAAGTAGATCACGAGGTCATCTTCTTTTCAGAAGCATTGGAGGGTTATCAGGTATCGAAAACGAAGCACGGTTTGAAACGAGACGATTAGGATGGTTTTGAAGTTTCTTATGGAAGGATAGGTATCTGGATTGGGCTAAATCGGAAACACATTGTACGTTAAGATCGTTATGAATGATTTTATTTGTGACACAAAGTAAGGAGCATTGAGGATTTTACGACGGATTTTCGATTGTAAGCATTGGATAAGAGAGGAATTCGATGGTTTAGTGGAGCTCAAAAGCTCAAATCCGTAAGTCCAGATTGGCTTTATTGCAGTCATGTATATGAGTCTTTTGTAATATATAGAAAGTTTAGAGTGTTTGACTAGTAAGTGCTGGAGTAATTGAAAACGTTTAGCACTTTCTTGTCGTTTCAGTCTTGTATGAGGATTCCAAGTGAGTAGAATATATGTTAGATTTAAAATTCAAACTTTATTTATCAAGACTTATCAAACTATATTTAAAACTTAAAAAAATATGTCTATTATTAAAATTGGGCATTTAATGTAAGACTATTTCAATAACGATAAAACTGAACAATCGAATTCACAATATTTTACGATCAAGATACTTCCACTTACTACATATTTCATTTAGGTATAGGTAATTGAAATAAAAAAATCAATACCGTTGATTCTCTTTTGAATAAATTGCTCGAGGCCAGGCTTAAGTCTATCAAACGTTCAATCTTATATTCAGCTCAATTAGCATGAATAATGACGATTGAATATTGAACTATATCTCGTTCGGGTAGGCAACGAATGCATATTTCCTGCCTTGTTAGAAATAAAATGTTTTGAACAATTCGAATTATACCGAATGCTTCCATGAAATTTGTTATATTTGGTTGTTCGTTTATGATTATCATATTATTACTTTTATTTTCTATAAATCTGAATACTGTACATTGAATGTCAAATAATCGTAGTAATGCATTTCAGATATTGATTGATTGGATATTTTGAACCATATTCAATAATAACTGTAATGATAATAAACTCAGGAATAATATATGAAAACAAATAATAAATGAGAACAAATATAAGGAATATTTATTAATCGGTGTGCAACATTATTTATTTATTTCTTAATTAACACCCTTGTACGTAGTAAACCTTAGGTCGAATTAAACCTGGAATAATAATGTCATTCAGCTTTTGATCTAACCATATTGTCTTATGTTTTGTTATCGCTTTTATAATATTTTAGAAAAAGAATCTATGATATAATATATTTTAGTATAGCTAAGGTATTTTGAAAAACCGGTTCATCGAAAACTGCCAAATCGAGAAACCATAAAACCTGAGAGATTCCAAAATAATGCTATCTCAAATACCAGCTCTTAGGATCTTGCAAATATCAGGCACCATTAGCACCGAACCAATATCTCTTAACAAAAAACTAAAACAAAATATATTCTTAAGCTGGTCAATAATATTGAACACTGTTCATATAGAATTTTCCACCTAAGTGGTAAGGAAAATGGTGTGACATACCACATATATTTGATATATAAACATTAGGAAATAATAAACCATTGTGTAATTTTTGTCAGTGTTTATTTATTTATTTGAACAACCCCATGCTTGCAGGAAACCTTTGGATAAAGTAAATTTCCAGAGTTCAATTTATTTAGAAGTTTATTTCAGTAACATTCAGGTTATTTTCTCACCCTATGATTTTTATAATTTAGTTCGTGGTACAGACCCATTTTTATAAAATTATTAACTCCGTTTAAAACTTCGGGAATAGCTTCATCTCATCGTAACCGACAATTTTTTTATTTGGGAAATTCTCGGAATTGGGACGTTTTCAATCTGGAGATCGGCAAACTTTTTCTATTTAATAAGGTATTTTAATACCTATGAGTTTTTAAACACATGAACACCCATTTGTTTTCAAATTGAATCGTAAGTTAATTTGATTAAAAAATCGAGGAAAAATGGTGACCTACGAATAATTGGGCCATTTGGCGTGTCCTTCACCAACAATTGGCAAAATAAAGCAATTGATTATACAGGCCAAACGACACAATATTTTTGCAGAAAATCTTTTTTCCAATTATGTGATCAATTTTTTTTTTGTCTTCATATTTCCATCCAAACCTGTCATGAGCTAATTAAGAGCTAATTTTGTGAATAAATTATTTAATTTTGAGATTAAATTAATTTATTTTATTAATAAACTATTTATTTTATTAATACATTAATTATTTTTGTGATTGAATTAATTAATTTTGTGATTTAATTAATTAATTAATTAAAATGAGAACGTTTCATTTCTGAGAATTTTCGTAGTTTAAAAATTTGTAGGTCACGATAAGATATAGTCATTAACTAAGTTTCAGGCGGATGTTAATAATTTGATAAAAAGGGGTCTGTACCACGGACTAATTAAATATTTAACAGCAGCAGTATAAAAAATTAGTTTTTTTGCTGATAAATTAGTGTCATTGGTTATTATTAATGATATCACTTTGCTTGAAGACAATTCAACTCATAAATAATGTACGTTAATTGTATTGAAACGGAATTCAATGTTTGTTTCATATTTTTCTCTCAGTCATTAATAAGACTATTATTTAAAATTTAAAATGGCAATATTGAACATCTCTTCATTATAGTTAAGATGTTTGTACTGAATGTAGTTCGCAGAGGAAAGATCTACTTATATATGAAAACCACTTACTGAAATTAATTTACCTCAAGTTACGTATTTGAGACAAGTTAGACAACGCTTTTGAGTTAAATGAGATACGATTGTGAGGAGAAGTTGGCTTTCTTGTGTAAATAATTAAACGTAGTAGTGAGACTGTGGGCCCATGGCGGTAACGAGAGGTGAAACGAGACTCCAACTTCCAAGAATCTTTAGTAGGAAAGACGTGAAATATGAAAAGATGATTTATACCACCGTTAAAAAAAAATTACATATGAATTTAAACATAATTTCAGATTAATATGACATATGACATTTTACAGCGTATGACAAGGAAATAATAACATTTATTTTTCAAGTAAAACAAATTATTAAGATAACGTATTTATATGTTCGACGTCAAGAATCTGCTATACTACTGCAAATTTAAACACACCGTTGGTGCAAATAAATAGAAATCGTTCGCAAAGCATTAATATTATGGTTTTTATATATTATTATAAATTTTATTTTTTATCAGAGCACTCATTAGTGACCAGAAATAACCTTCATAAGACAATACTAATTTATTTCCACATGGTTCAATAAATATCTCATTTATTATTATTTATCATATGAAAATGTTTATTTCTAGAGGTTGACATTTTTTTAAACTTGGCATACTACCCTCTGCCGTTTTTTTATTTTATTTTTTTTATTATATTTGTTTATTTAGAATTATTACATTCTGTCACATTGTCCTTGACGTTTCTGAATTCAATTTGTTGAAATTTTCTGGAATTGTGAGTGTTGATAATTATAATTCAACAAATTCTGTGCCCTTCTTACGCTTAGGCATAATATTCAGATTTTATTTATGTTATTATTATTTATATATTCCACCGTCCCATGTCAATTTGGCAATACGGGTGTTTGCAATAGTGTGTTATTAGGGATGAATGCTTGATAACACACCACTAGTAGTTAAGATGAGCAAGGATGTGCACACATCTAGCAGTTCTTCCGTTCCATCTTCTTGTTTAGGACGAGCTTCCAGAATCTGGAGGTCTTCTGGAGTGAGCGGGCCCCACCGCCGTCTTTCATCCATTTATGAAATCCTAAAACCGCGGAAAATTTTCCTCGCTGACTAACTGAGGAAACTCATTTTTCTCACAAAACGACAAATTATAGGATTTTTTTCGTCCTCGCCTTTTCGGCTATACAGTTTTTCCCGGGCCAGGGAAATGGACGGAGGATTTATGCCAGAGTTAAAAGCCCTCCTAAACCGGCAACCTTCCCGGACAACGCGTGTTTTATCCACGTTTTAGCCTACTCGGTCATTCCGCTCTCCTTGAAATATAGGTAATTATACTATTCATAAATATCGTGAAGAAGCCATCATAACCATAATCGGCAAATTTGTAATGCTATCAAACTTCCTGCTACACGAAGAGACAAATCCAACCAGTCAATCATACTGCGTATAAGACTTTGTTTCCATATTTCAATTTGTTATTTTCTATAATTAATTGTAAGCACTGAAAAATTGAAGAAATGCAAGGCAGATGTGTAATTATTATTCAAATATTCTCATTCTCACGGTCCGGCTAAAGCTACTTTTAATAACGAATTTTAGAAAAGATACTAAAAACGTCGAGAGGAATAGAAAAGAAGTTTAAATTGGATTTTAACGTTTCAATTCTAACTAAAATATAACAGTGCATTTTATAGTAATTACTGCTTCCAGGAGAGAATGTGTGGATTCTATGGAACGCTAGAATAATTTTTTTTCCGAGATAACTGGGTCATTTTATAACCATTCGCTTTTCCCAGGAAATTTTATAAGCATTAGACGCATCCCGTGCAATCAGCCTTTTTCAAACAGCAGTTATATTTTCATGATAAAACAAAAAAAGGGTTGAAGTACGGATTTCTATTAGGAAACCAAACTTTTTCTTCACATATTTTTTTTTTTATCAAGCAAATAGATAGAGATATTAAATTATGATGAAACATTATAAAGACTGCACGAAAAAAAAATTGATTGTAAAAAATTCCGAAAATATACAAACATATGCACGAATTAAATACAGTATAATTTATAATATTTTTTTTACGTTTTTATTGATAAATATTACAATCTGTCTTAATTGAGTACTCGTATAATAGAGTTCATAGAGCACATTAACACCATATGTACAGAATCATCAATCGAATAAGGCAACAACAAAATAATATACAGCGAAATAATAACAAAATAAAATATCATAAAAAATAAATAAATTTATAATATTAAGTCCAATTTTAATAAAGTAAAAAAAAACAAAGTGATTCTATTTAGATAACAAATTGTAGTGATTTTCAAAATATTAAAGGAGTTGGTTAGTGTTGTGTTAGCATAATTGATAAAGTAGCTATTTATCAATTAGGATACATAAGATGTACTTTAAAGTTACATCCGGCTATTAAGTCACATTCGGTAAATATAATGCATCAAAGGATAGTAAATTACAGTATTCCTAAGATGTAGACTGCTATGTCTTATAAAATTTTACAAATGTGTCCTTGTATCACAAATACATATTTTAGCTAAATAATAAATTATTTGTTGCCACTGGAGTTACAGAGTTACATAGCTGCAGTTACACGAGTCAGACATGGACTAGTAGCATATCTGTACAGCCTTTTTATTATTAACCTTAGTAAATTTTAAGTCCTTTTATCATTGACCTCAGTGAATTCAATCAATGTTTTCTCAAGACCAAGTGTGTCTACTTTACGACGGTATACTTAGAATTTAAATAATCTAGAATAGTTTTTGAGCAGTTTCTTTTTATTCAATAAAAAAACGTTACTACATTAATATAAACACAAAATTGGCCTGAACTCCTTTTCCCTTCGAAATCAGTCCATGGATCAAATTAACTTTTTTGTTGGAAATTTGGTTCAGAATCACCTCCTCCACTCCGAGTTTGGCCATTAATAATTGAGACACCCTGTATGTTTGAAAACATAGTTGTAGAAAAACACTCATGGGTAATGGTATCCCTTTCGTTTGGTCGGCCACCTTCAATGGCTTATCTGCTAATCCTATAAAAAAACAGCCTTGTTCGGCTGAATGGTTGAACTAAAACAGTATATTTCAATATGGAATAATTCATTATAGAATTTTTTTTAAAAAACATTTTCATATATAAACTTCTAGGTAATTATTTTTGGATGCCATTTAAAAAAAAAAAACTCAAATAGAAGGATCTGGTATTGTTTAATTTTTTTTTTATGGACGATTATCCCAACAAGACAACAAATCTTCATTTGTTGCCAACCCGGATGAGGGACAGTTCAACTGGAATTATTCATGTTAATCGAGCAGAATATGAGATTGGACGTTTCATGGACATTGAGTTTTGCTTCCAGCCATTCGGTCAAAATAGAAGCAGAATCGTATTGATATTTATTAATGGATAACTTTTGTATGAAATTATTTCGAACAAAAAAAGTAAACAAAACAATAAATTTCTCTCTCCCTCTCTCTTTAAAAAATAAAATAAAAAAATAAAAAAAATAAATAAAAATAGGAAAAAAATATAATAAAAAAAAATATATAGATAAAAAAAATTGTATACTATGCTCATACATATTGTTAATACTATATAATTGTATATTAGTTTTAAAAAATTGTCTGTAGCGATTAATAAGTATGCTGTGTTTAAAGCAACCCAATGTAATTGCGCAGTACCCTTTTATGATAATAAAGTGATTTTTTTTTTTTTTTTTGGAAAGTATAGGTCACAAAAAAAAAATAACAACATGCTTACAGTAGTAGTTGTAGTAATAGAGCTTTTTTGAAACTTTTTTTCAATAGAAACGGCTAATAGAATATATCAATTTTTATTAATGTGGTTGGACAAAATGTTATTATGAATAACTATTTAACTTCAAATGACCATTAAACGGTTTCTGTACCCTTACCCTTTTGAACCAATGGAGAACAACAAACTTATAACACATAAGACAATCCGATTGAGCAGAATAGCATTACACTAGGCAGAGAGAAAGGTGCGAATTGGTGTTGTTTTGACGATGAGGCTTAATGCCCTCCTATAGCCGCAAATGATCAAATGACCTGAACATCTGCGGCTAATGCGCCCTTGTAGTTCAACCGAGCAGGAGTGATATTTCAGGGCGAGGGGCTTGTTGGAGGGGAAATCACTTGTAGGTGAACTACCCGTCAGGCCTATCGCGCAAAGGATGTTACGAAACTTTTACTAGTAATGTTTTTTAGGATAATTTATGGAATAGGTTTTTGTTTTTTACACTGCTTTATTTACACTTAAATCGATAATCTCATATTCTACTATGAGAACATGTATTGAGTGTGTTTACTGTAAACAAACGTTTTATCGTAGTTGAAAATATTAATTTATGACAGTAAATACAGTTTCATGTAATATTTTAATATAAGAAAATAACACAAATGAGTTGATCAATAAATTAATGTCCCTCGAGCATTAAGTCACATGTAAAAAAAAGAGTAAAAGAAAATTCTATTACAGAACAGTGCAATAAGTAATGCAATAAATAATTTTGTAATCAGAGGCACATACATAAAATTTAATAACAGAATTTACTCTCCCAACAATTTTTCTTTATTTTTATGACGTTTCGAGATCACTTTCTGATCCCATCTTCAGACAGTATCTTATCTTTCTATCATCTTATTTTTTAAAAAATATTTGTCATATTTTTTTTTTATATATTTTCATAATCCATCCCTTAATTATATTGTAGAATCTTCTAGGGAGAGCCATGACAAATGACAAATCTTTAAAAAAAAAAATAAGACGGTAGAAGGATGAGATACTGTCTGAAGATGGGATAAGAAATTGATCCCGAAATGTCATAAAAATAAAGTAAAATTGTTGGGAGAGTAAATGCAGTTATTAAATTTTATTTATATACCTCAGATAAAAAGCATCTTCCTTAGGACTATTGTAATCATTTTTTTTTTTCATCGACAATAAACTATGAGAACTTGAATGTACGTTTTTTTTCAAGTGGCTATACTTATGTAGTTAAACTTATATAATTTTATTTTTTTACACAACTTGAGGTGAATCCCATTTTTATCCTAATTAATCTCAATTAATTAATATAGACTCAAAGCTTATTAAACCAGAAAGTTCTCTAAAAGTGGTTTATTTGTAGTAAAATTAAAGGGTGATAAAAAAGTCGCATTTTTTTTTTTTTAATGGAACTTAACTTAGTTTAGAAGCTCAAAAGTCCTCTTTAAATGTTTTTAACAAGAACAAATTCTAATTTCTTTTGATGTAAATTTAGTCTAGTTTACAGTGAAATAATTTTCAACTATTTAAATTAAACAGTTTTATAGCAATCACTTTTCACTCCACAAAAAATGTACATCACTTAAAAAAACACAAAATTTGAAATTTCAGCTTTCCTGGTGGAAATCGAGCCATTTTTTATATAAACTTTTTTGTAGCTCTTAAATTCTACTATCACTCCTATAAATATTTCTCTTAATTTACGAGGCACTCTGTATATCTGAACACCGGACGTAAACAATTTTTTTTGCATAGGTTTAGTGGAGCAAATTTTCTATAACTTTGATTATTAAAATTTGTTTATTAATTACTTAATTATTTAAAAAAAAATAGACATAGTGGCCTTAACCTCCGGGGCACAGAATATTATTTATTATTTCTAATAAGTGATTCTTGGCCCGAAATCAGCTACAGGTGAGAAATAATAAAACTAATTATTGTAAACCAAAATAGTTAACCTATCCAACAATAAGAAAAAAAAAGTTT
Source organism: Nezara viridula (assembly GCA_928085145.1). Lineage (NCBI taxonomy): Eukaryota > Metazoa > Arthropoda > Insecta > Hemiptera > Pentatomidae > Nezara > Nezara viridula. The sequence goes on along the minus strand of OV725077.1, from coordinate 129,304,311 downwards.
ATTTCTAGAAAGTATTTTGTAATAATTAGGTTAACACGCGATATGCACATTTATTTTGTATACAGATGTTCTGTTTGCCGGACCAAATTGAACATAGAACGATATAAAATTAATTATGGAATGCCAAATTTTTATGGAAACAAACTATAAAGAAAAATAAAACAAATAAAGAACACAAGAAAAGAAAATATATAGAATGAAAGAAAAAAATATAATTAAAATGTAATGTAAGTAAGAGAAGTATTAAAAAAGAATACTATACGTATAAAAGAAAATTAGAGCTTATTTCTGGATACTGAAAATAATATATCACGGGTGTAGAAATTTTATAAAACATTATAATAATTTTATATGATAAAGTGCTTGCAGGTTATGTGCGATTTGTATCACAACTTTTAATACTTAAAAACAAGTTCCTTTCACAAACTTTATTTGGTTATCACTGAACAGGATTTATTAATGTTATTAGTTTTTTATAACTTTAATACCCTTTAAAAATGTGTATTGTTATTATTTGTACAGACATTGTAATTAATTATGACTTGTTTGGTAAAATCGTTTTCATTTTCTTTTTTTTTTTTTTTTTTTTTTTTTGTCCTTCCTTCCTCACCTTTTAGGCTACACGGGGTTTTCCCGTCCGGAGAAGAGAGCGAGAGAATTACGCCGATTTAAAATTCGTACCGGGTACCGGGTACCGGGATTTGAACTCATAATATTTTTCCATCTAATTTCGGTTATTAGGTTGGCCTCCCAACCCCCATCCTCCATGTTTCTTACTGAAACGAATAGAATTAATAAATAAATATTTCGTTTCGATTTTTTTTTCCTATGATCAAAACAGTTATTGGGACGAGCTCCTTCCCCCTTTTCTCCTGCAAGAAAACAAACAAAAATTGAAACTTTATTATTCAATGATCTGACCAAAAAAATGTTGAGAACTCTGGAATAATGATAAAATACAATTTTTAAAATATAATTTTAAATGACTGTGTTTTTAGAAAACGTCTTCAAATTTATTACTTATTGCTTCCTCACTACCGAAAGTTGTGAAGCACTGTATTCGTGCGAGAGGTTAAAAAAAATCGTATGCTCGGAATCGAAAATTTCCACTTGCGTTTTACGTTTCAGACATAAAGGATCAAATTTGGTTTGGCATATGTCTGCCTGTAGTCAAATCGATGTAACGGGCATATCACCTGCAACCGTTTATCTGATTATCATGGAATTTGTAGGGATTGTGCAGGTTGGTGTCTAGATGGATACATATCAATTTTATCAAATTCCGTCCAGGACTTATAGATATGCAAATATTTCAAAAACGGCGTCGGAATCAGATATGTTCAAATATGTGGAGTCGGAGTCAGGTTATCATTATCTTTACGGGTTGATAAGATTTTAGGTATTGAAAAAGTTAATTTACAAGATATTGATTGTTCGATTCCAAATGTTACTGCTAAGAAAGTTGCTTAATTATTACTTTGAGTTCGTAAAAAAAAATCTTATTTGTTATAATGTTTATTTCTATTGAAGTTCAACCAGCTCGTCGTGGTTTCCATTTCCTCCTTAAACATCAAAGTTATGTGATCATGACCCATATTTTTATATTCCAACTTAATCAGTTTTGTTCTGAATGAAGAAATGTATTGGTCTTGTTAACTCCGAACAAAAAAAAGTTGAATTTTTCCTATGGATTTGTAGTGCCATGCATTCGAGGAGAGAAAGCATTAAGCATTTACTATTAAGTAAATATCACTACTGTTAGCGAAAAAGGTGGTATATAAAAATTTACAATTTTATTCTATGGAAAGTATTTAAGGGCAATAAAATAGATATGCTCTTCTGTAATACACCCAATTTTTACATACGACCAAATATGTAAATGCGGAATTGTTTCGAATTTTATTATTAGTTGATGAACAAACCTCTTTAATATCAAAGACGAATATGATGAGGCATTACTGAATTCCCGAAAACGGCTTCTCCCAGATTTTATTCTCATACGAAAAATTTTTAGATTTGTGATAGAAATATTTTTAGCAAATGAAAACGGTGAGGAAGCTATAATGAACTTAATTGGCAGACATTTTTTATACTATTTATTTATTCTATTATTTGAAATTTAATTTATTTTTCTTTTGTTGTTTAACTAATAATATAATTTGCTTTTTATATTTACATATTGTATGAAGGAACAATTATAGTCCAAATACATACACATACACCCATCAATGTGCCAGATTGCATATTCATTTAATAAACTTTTTAAAATCGCCTTTAAAATATTAAATTTATAGCAGTTATTATGAGGATTGTACTAGAACATATTCATCACCATTTTATTAATGAGTTTTTTTTTCTTCAAATATCTAGCGTATCTTTAATACATTGCGGTAGTGAATTTCCTCAGAACTGTTCTAGGGCCGGAAATTGAGGGTCCCGATTTTATCTGTAATGGGATACTATAAAGGTAGTTACCTTAAGTTAGGAACCCTATCTATCCATCCTTGATTGTCTTACTAGATTTATTGTCTTGAAACCTATTTAGTTTACTGTTAGAAAATCGATTTTAGGGGTATGCCCACAAAATAAAATACAAGTCTCTGTGGGAAATACAGACCTAATAAGTAGTCTGGAATGGAAAAATATAATTCTGGGATCTACTTTTCTGTTGAATTTTTAACATCTATTAATTTTAATAAACCGATTAATAATAGATAAAGGAAAGATAGTTTGAGGTGCGGTCAGAAAAACAAACTATACTTTTTTTTTGGTCGTAATTCTTCAAGATTATAAAAAATACGAATCATATAATAAATTAAATATACGTAGTAGAAATACATTTAAAAAAAAAATTATATGAAGAAAGGTTGCCGTGAATAAGTTCAAAGATGGCATTTACAATAAGAAGATTGGTTATCAGAATTTACAAAGAATAGAATTATAAAAACAAATTTTTCTTTAAGGATTATCAAATCGCACGGATTCCCTGAATCACAAAAATAATAAAAATTTTTATTTCTCATAAGATATCTGCGGTACCAGGCCGTTTTATCAAATTCTTAACAATCGTGTAAAACGTCGGGATATAAACGGGAGTGGTTTAATCTTATCGTAATATTTTTGTTTACAAACATTTTCATAAATATGTCGTTCTCTTTTTAAATTACCGTAAGATGGGGTAACTTTAGGACTGAGTGGTTAACTTTGGGATAGTGGGTAAAATTTAGTTTGTGGTGATTCCGTGGTGGATACACCGTGTTGGTTCAGTCAGCATGAACTGCGCAACTACCTTGCGGCCGTTTGAGAGAGAACCTTAGTTCACCACAATCGTAATGAAGTTAGATTTTATTTATTTCCATAGTTTTTTCTAAATTCTTGTTTTCATGAAACCTTCGCTTGTGCCTCAATAGTAGTGTGCAGCAAGGTAGTAGCGCTGTCCACGCTAACTGAACCAACATTTTGTACCCGCCACGGAATCATCACAGACTAAATTTTACCGGCTGTTCCCAAGTTATCCCATCTTACGTTAATTGGTTTAATGAGTAATTAAAAACTCCAGAATACCTATCATTCGAATCGTAATTTAATTATAACACAAAAGCGAAAAAAAAATACATATATGACTTACAATATTGGTCTGTATAACTTCCTTATCTTAACATGTTGGAGGTAGGGATCGCACTATACGGCCCAATATTCCTGTAGAGCACTTTTATCTTGATTTTGCGATCAAATTATCTTACGATTCATTTGGAAAGCAAATGAAAGTTCAAAAGTTTTTAGTAGCTCATTAAGTTGACAGAGGTTACCGGTCTACAGATTGAAAACACACAATTTCTGTAAATTTACGCAAATAAAGTATTAGTATAAGGAAGTTAGTCGACTGTTCTACAGATCATGGGTGATAAATAATCAGGACGCAGTCATCATAAACTTTTTATTAGTGCCGACGTTTCAGTCCAAACATGTGGGTCATCATCAGAGCGTGGTTCAATTTGAACACCTTCAGTGCTCGAACCACGCCCTAATGATGACCCACATGTTTGGGTTGAAACGTCGGCACAAATAAAAAGTTTATGATGGCTGCGCCCTGATTATTCATCACCCACGGTAAATAAAGTAGTTTGGAGGTTACGATAAAATGAAACTGTTCAAGAAGTTGTAATTGAATGTTGATAACTTGATAAGAAAGGGTCTGTACAGCGGACTAAAACACTTGAATATACAGGTATGTGGTAAATATTGAATATTATGACTAAATAGGACGATGGGGTTGATTTAAACATTATGGAATTTAAGCATTATAGAATTTAAGCAACAATTTAATTCAAGTATGATGGAAGGACAAACAATTCTAAAATTTATAATTCAAGAAAACCAGTTGCAGAAAATTCTTTAATAAAAAAATAATAACTAATGATTGCAATTGCCGGAATCGAACCCATGTCCAACGATAGGTGAACGGACTACCTTGTTGAGGTATTCCTCTCAATTGAAATTTATTAACTTTATGAGGCTTCTTTAATTTCTTATACCAATACTTTTTTTTATACAGCCCTACAAAATGTCTTCATTTATAAAACTGAAAACAATTTATTTACTCATTATTTGATTTTTGTTTCTAATTGCTAGTACGACCGTAAATTATAAACTTTTATCGATTTCTACACTAACATAAATTAAGTAAACAACTATTGGTTCCACATAAATCTTTGCTAGGAATACTTGTAAGGCGTCAAATCAATATGAGAGTAATATCTCTTTATTGAATGGCCTGTTTCTTATTTTGCATCACAGGAAGTCTTTCATATATAGGTTTAAATAACTGAGCATTCCAATCATGTATTTTGTAATAGAACGTCAATAGCAAAAAAAAAGAAAAGAAAGAAACTCGTCACAACAAGCTTATCTCTGGGGTGAGCTGTGTGTGTTCCTGTTACCGATAATGCCTTGAGTGGCACATTGACATTATCAGGACTTTTAAGCTTTTGGTACAGCAAAATCCAGCAGCTATGTATTTAGAATTTTCGTAAGAATTTGCCTGAAGCTATGTGATTTATGATTTGGCGCAATATTAAGGAAATCGTGCCAATCTTAGGTACGATAAACATTTTTTCAAAGAATCCATACCTTTATTTTAAAAATCTGTGATTTATAGATATGAATAGTGAAAGGATTTAATTTCTAATGGTTTGTTAATCAGGAATCAAAGATCTTGGATTTCTTCTTTCAGCTGAAGATTGATTTTTTAAATGTTCTTTTTATCAGGTATGTTCATGTTACAATAAAACGGTATGTTTTACAATAAAATGGTATGTTTATGTTACAATAAAACTATAATTTTGATTATTCATATTACCCAAGAATAAAACATTGAAAAAAGTTAAATAAGGTTTCGTTTTTTTTTTTCAAAGGCAGTTTGATAATAGTAAATTTATAAATTGCTAACAGTGAATCTGAAGGAATAAATTATACTATCCATTCATAAAGCAAAGAAAGATGGATACATGCGGTAACGATTTGAAAAGTATTGTATTAAACATAAGATAAACACGTCTATCAATCAGAAAGTTTAAATCATTAAAGTGTTTATTAAGTTTTTTTTTCAGTCATGCTCGATATTGACTAATTGACGAAATCGTTCTAGAAAAAAACGTAAATGAATTTAATCAAAAGCAGATTTTTTTTTTTCGTAGAAACATCTATAACTGTTATCAAACTTTTGAGAATTTTTTAGAGCGGATACTATTATTTTGAAAAAACAGAAAGATCAAAATATGTTTCCAATTTGATAAAGTACAAAGTATAGAGTATTTCCGAAGCGATCATGCCGATTTTTTCTCGACACTATTTACAGCTCACAGGATTTTTGTTGAATGTCTACTATCTATTTCTAATCTTTATTTTAAAAAACCACTTACATTGAACCCATGTACGAGACTTGAAAAACAAAAGATTGCCCAACGATATGGTCAACTATAATGACTAGGGAATAGAAAACTCAACTTTTAGTTTGCAACAATGAATTACTGATTAATCGATTTCACGATTGTAAACCTGGATCTACGGACTAGAATTGTGGGGAATAGCAAAATTTTCTAACATTAAGCGCATTCAATCATTGCAGTCGAAAGTTTTTGGAACAATTATCGATTCTCCTTTTATGTAACCACCGGAACTAATTATACAGGAACCTTACTCATCCGAACCCTGAACCACAATCCCTTTCTAGCTCTAGCTATCCCAAAAATCCTCTCCAAAGGTTAAAACACCAACTATCGCCCAATAAATATATAAATTAGAGTTCATGCAATAACCACATTATCCAGGCATGTCTTGGGTGTCCAACAGCAACAGCAAACTGTTCACACAGTCTCTGTTGGTTTTTAATACCATATGTGGTAATTTATACTTCTTTTTTTTTCTCATATTCACACCATATAAAAGAGGCTTTCTTTATTAAAAAAAAATATATATTGAAATAAAAATTTACCAATTCTGTCCAGTTTGGTAAAGTGTTATTTAAATATTTGAATAATATATTTACACAGTCGAGTTAATTTAAGTTCTTGGACATCATATCATGATCCAATGAATAATGAACTAATCAACATCCTTTATCTGAAATACTTCGAAAAACTATCACACTTTTTGTGACAATTCCAGCAACTAGTTAAAGATTATATTTAGCTTTTATAGTTCTAATTAGTTAAATTTTAGATACAGATTGAGTTGAAAAGTCCTTTGATTATGATTGAAATAAGATATCTTTTCTAGTTATAGTGTTTTTTCATCTTAGCTTGAACCATTTTAAAACATCTAGAATAGAAAGAACACAATTCAAAAACAAAATATTCACGTTTATATCAAACATTTTTCATTCCACATATTTATTAATGTGAAGTTTAACTACTTACAGATATTAGTCCAATTATTTTTACCTACACCCAACAAATTGTTTTCGTAGTAATTATTTGTCTAGTCTTTGCTTAGGCCTGATGGAGTCCTGAAACGTAGGCCGAAATATCGACAAAAAGAAAATAATAGTCTATTGCCTGTAATCACCAATCAACTTTTCATATAAGAATCAACAGCAACCCATTTCTCCATCATTTGATAATTGATAATATTTATTGAAAAGTTTAGAATGGCCTTCTGACTGATTTTACAATTGTTCACAATATATATATATATATATATGCGTACAGTATTTCTTTATCTCTCATCTGATATACATATATATCAACGGTACAGGATCACTTACTACTAGAAACAAATAAGTAGATTTTTTTTCTAATTTAAAATTATATATATAAATATATTTTTAATTTTAAATATTTCGTCTTCTTGCTGCTTAATCAATACGTTTCTCATATCTCCTCTGAGCAATCATCTCCTTTTTAAACTACCTGGAGGAAAGTCATAAACTTTCCCGCAAGAATACAAAGAGAAGATGAAGGACACTACATACGTCTGCCATACTCCAGAAATAAAAGAGGTCCTCGGGAGGGTTTTAAATATTTCCAGAGGTGAAATGAGGTGAGCCGCTAAAGGTCAAAGGCGGCAAGGATAAGGAAGAATATGGGCTCTGCTCTAAATATCTCCTTCCTACGCATCATTCCATCATTCCACCCATATTCGTATATTTCAGAATAAACATATTATTTATTTGAACTAATTTTTTTATAGCTACTCAGTTGTCAACTTTAAAAAATAGTTTAAGAGTGCTTGGGTAGCTACTCAGCAAGTGTATTCATATCATTATATCAATTATGTCCAAATTTACTAGATGTATTTATGTAATACAGTTGTAAATGTCATAAAGAAATAAAAAAAAATAGTATAAATCTATCACACTTGCTAGACCATACAAAACAATAGTATAAATCTATCATACTTGCTAGACAATACAAAACTACACAGGACCAGTTTTAAAAAAATACAAACACTATGTAATAGGCATGGCATTCTGTTGTTTTTTAATTGATCATTCCAGATATTATTGAGTTATTTCTTTAATTTGAAATCATAGCTATTTTTAATTATTTTGGTCATCTTATTATTATTTTTTTGAACAATTGCTAAATCAGTCAGAAGGACATTCTAAACTTTGCAGTAAATATTATCAATTATCTAATAATGGAGAAATTTATGGCTGTTGATTCGTATATGAAAAGTTGGTTGGTGATTACAAGCAATAGATTATTATTTTCTTTTTGTCGATGTTTCATTAATATGCAGTTCCTGCAATATATATTAATATATTTCTTTTGTCAAACTAAACATATATTTTAAAATTTTCTATGTAAATTACATTTGATTTCCATGAAAACTTCTATTTACCATTCTATAATGTAAAACCGACGTTTATAATCACAATAATTAAAATGTATTAGTTTGTCGCCACATTCCATTATCTTCTATGTTTTTTTATAAGTTGCATATTAATTTTTCTAACATCCTTCCAACGGTGTATTACGCTTCTAAAGTATTTCTCACATTTTCTTCTTTAGTTAATTATCAAATTATTTCATAATATATGTTCATTCGGTTTGCATTAAAATTTTCAACGAGAGACTTTAATTATTTTTAACAATTAAAATTGAAGGTACTCTACAAGAAGAAATATCTTTTTAAGTACTTCTACTCATAAAGGTCGTAAACTTAGACATTCAAGTTCTGACAATTTCAGTGAAATAAGAGCTGACTGATATTGAAGGCTTGTACCCATCGATTTAACCAGTTTAGTCAAAAATCGTTAAAGCATTTCCAAGAAAATTGTAAAATCCATGATATGAAGTAGCACGTCCAATTAGCCGATAAGTTTTTGTAACATCCAAGATATATACCCACCTTAAATACGTTATTTAAGTGCCGAAGGTTTTTATGTTATTGAGATAAGTTGTTTAAATAAACTCACACACACCTTTTTGTTACTTTTACACACATTTGTTTGTTTCTGAAAAAATACGTATAAATCGCTTAACAGGTATTTTGAATACGTAATATTTATTAGTTTATTAATATTTAAACAGATTATAAAAAAATTGAATGTGCTTTCTGGACTATTTCTACTATTTTAACATTCATAAGGAAATTACTCTCATCAAACACTGTATTTCCTGAAGAACTGGAACACTTGTCACGGATGGAGAGCTGATGGAATGTAAGCAGCAATATTGTATAGACTATTCAATCCACCGTAGGAGAGTCGAGAATACCCTTTCAGGTCCCCGTAGCAAGACAGTGTATCATCAAGCACAACAATAGACCCAACACAAACACCCCAATCCATGTATACACGTCGTGCCTCTACTACCACTCTTCACGCCTTCACCGAGTTTTGATAAAACATCTAGTTGTGGCTTGATTGGATTCTATTGCGACATTTAGGACACCAACATTGGATTAAACTCGTAACAAAGCATATTATAGCTCACACCAGCGTATCTATTTTTGCTACTGAATCTAATTCTTCACTGACTTCTTTTTTCGTTGAAAAGCTTCTACGCCTTAACTTAAAAAGTTTTATTTTTTTATTTCTTTACTGAGTTACATTACATTCTATCACAATTAAGGACATTAGTAACACTGATGTAGTGCTCTTAAGTATTGTAAGTTGTAATAGAATACAAAATGACAGTATGATAAAATAGTCTGGAATTACAAAAACGCAATATCGTCAAACAAACAACTTCAGTAAAAAAATAAAATAAAACTCAAATAATCGATACCGATAATAATATATATAAAATACAACGTTCATTAAAAAAATATACATAGGAGAATCAATGCAAAGTTTAAAAAAAAATAAATCAACATAAAAACTCAATAAAATACAATAGGAACCATACAGATTTAAGTACTCACAAAGTAGAAAATAAACATAGTCATGAGATTAGGTTTGACGTTATAAAAATATTAAGCAAAGAAAGAAACACTATAAAAATAAAAATAAAAAAAAATTTATTAATAACACATATCTAGAGCAAACACTAAATATAAAAGAAGATCTAAAATTTATTCATGATACTTCGAACCAAGCCATAAAATAACATATTTTGTATTTTAAACCCCTTTTATTTTATTATTATTATATTTTAGTGGGTAATGATCCATTAAATGAACTTTAATGTTTATAGTTGGATAATAGCCATTATATTTAAGCTTATTAATTACTGCGACTTACCCAATTTAAATTATGATTTTAAAAAATGTATATAAAATAGTTTATATTGATTTAGACAAAAATTATTTAAATGTCATGCATTTTTTATTTAATAGTGACTGATTCATGACACAACCTAATAAATTAATTGTATTATTTTAGTTTGCTGAAGATGGAGACAGAGATTTCCTGAAATGTCTAATAATAAATAGTGATAAAAAACTAATTTGATTATTAATTGAATTGACCAAAAGGTAAATAAATAAGTATGAAAAGACGACTTAAATACGACTCATAACAAATTAACAACAATACGTACGAATATATAATTAGTAAAACAATTTTTTACTAATAATTTAAAAAAGTATTTTAGAGATATTAAATGAATAACAATACAAATATGCATTAACATTTCTCTATAGTTATTAATTATACTACTTAACAGTTTATTGGACACCATAGTATAAAATGATATAGTTGATTTAATTTTTGGACACTATCTATCTGCAATATAAGTTCTATGCTAATGTCGTCCCTGGATTCAACAACAAATTTCTTTAAGAACTTATTTTAAGGTTAAACAAAATTGGTGAATCAAAAAATGAGGCATCGGGTCAGTCACAAAGCAGTTACATGCTTCACATACTTCGTTACATTTAATAGTGAGTGAAGCAGCGTTTATGTATAATTTTACAAACTCATTGATAGGTATTCTGAGACGACTGACGGCTCTTAGTTTGTTCATATTGACTAGATAAAGTCTGGAGACCAAGATACCTGGAGCTTTTGAAGTGAACGCAGGTTCAATTTTTCAAGTCATAGCTCCATCGGCCAAGAAATACAGCGAACTGTGTGGCTCGCTTGGAAAATCTCCATTAAGCGTTGATTTGTTAAAAAAAAAAATTAATTATTTGGCAATGCTGAGCTTAGTGAGTGACGATAGACCTACTATTTAATAGGCTTAGAGCTCTAGATACACCCGGAGGAAAATCTGATCCAATTTATTACTGACTTACCCGAGTAAAAATTATTGTGGCGGAATCGGGATGTCAGGAGCTATTCCCACGTGTTTTCTCCCAAAGCCTGATGAGGTTCTAAGATGATATTATTAAAAAAATGAGAAACCATCACTCATCCAAAGACATCGACAGAGTATTAAATACTAAATCAATCTCAAGATACAGAAAATTCTGTTCCATTAATGATATCGAACGAATCAAACTATTCATACGCAGTTCGAGGTTCTAAATATGAAAAAATAGTGAATGTATAATTATAAAGTTATAATAATTTCTGCCTTATAAAGCCAAAAAAAAATGCATGTAAAATTGAAAAAGCTTTTGTGTTCTATCGATGTAACAAGTAATCTTGTTCTTTGTTACAAGTCTGTATTCTTTGTCAAGTATCCTTTCGGGTCTCTGGATCTCCGGAAATCTCCGGAAAGCCCGTTTCCCAGAAAAACAGCCTTTCTGACATCACTTCTTTTCACGGCTATTTTTTTTTTAATATTTTTTTCTTTTGCTGCATGAACATTTTTACAAGAGAAAGGTTTTTTGGGAAATTCCAAAATATTTCGTTATCTACCCGAAAACATTTCTTTTCAAAATAAAACACGAAGGATCCTGGTTTTAAGTAGTTACTGAATCAATTATTTGAGATAGTAATGCAAGGAATTTAAATCATGGTGAAATATTAAATTAAAATAACTTATATGAATAATTAATTAAAATAGAATTACTAAATTTTACGGTACACTACTTTATTCATTCGTTATTTAAATAGATCGGAGAACAGAAAAGATCAAGGAACACATTGAAAGAATTAACGACTAACACCACTCAAAAAAAAAAAATCCTGTTTTACCACTACAACCCTTGAAGGGTCTTGGGTTCAGTACAATTTAGGGAAAGTACTGTTTCAAAGCCTACAGTTGTGCCGGGAGGAGATCGGGCAAGGATCACGCTCAACCGCCATGTTTTCCCTCTTGATCAATTAATTAATTAAGGGTATCCACTTTATAGAGGCTGGGTATGCCCCAGGAGAGTCTCTCTACTCCAGGGTCGCCCCACGGCTAATGGAACAAAATAAATAATTTTTCTACCATAAGCCGGGAGTCAAGAGGCTGGGGTAGACGTACGGGCTAAGGCGCTTGCAATAAGTAATCAAAGTTAAGCAACGTCGAGCGTGGTGAGTACTTGGATGGGTGACCGTCCACCAGGGAAATCACGCTGCCCGAGTCTCTCCCCCCCAGGTATGTGAGGCCCGTCCGCCTACTGGAGGCAACTCACACCGACCGGGCGTAGGACTGATGACCCTACCCCGTGTACTTAAATTGGGAATCGAGATGTGGTTTACCAGGATGTTAATAGCCTTCCTGAGGTTCGGTCCATGGACGGTCTGTTTCGGGGAAAGAAATATATGCTGACTCCGAGCAGCCATAATCCATGGATCTAGACCGATTTGCCACTATCCTTGAACCCGAGAAAGTCGGTGGGAAGGATATTGCCAGATTGGCCCCAAAGGGATCAGATATGGAGCTACGGGTGGCCTGCCGCTGCACCATGGAAACCATGGTTCGTAGCAACGTGAGGTTGGGGGACCCCCTCCAGGCTATCTGAGCTCCCGCAAGCCATACATCTGTAAGGAGACCACATCTCCAGATCTTTGTAAATTATGATTATATTTATTCAATTCATCAAAACAACAGATACCCTATTATTGGTCAATAATAATAAATAAAAAACTTTGTCAATTTTTTCAACTTCAAGTAGTATTAGAGGTGTTAAAATAAATAAATTATATGTAAAGTTGATTATAAATTATTAATGCTTTGTTACATAATTTCTGAAAAATCGAAAAACAAATCAGTGACATATAAAACGTTGCTAAGGTTTTTTTCATTTGTATTAGTGAGGTACATCTGAAATTTAAAAAAAAAAAAAAAAAACCCGACCAAATGTAAAATTTTAATTTTAAATATTCGAATCCCAAAATTAATTTGCTTTGAAAATTACCACAAACATCAAAAAATAGAATATTTTATAAAGTACGTTAAAAATAATTCATTAGTAAAAACACAAACTGTAACTTTTTTGCTAATTAAGTATGAATATAAAATTACTTTTAGTAAATTCACTTTAAAATCTCACATTAGTCCAGAGAGTTTTAATCAAAAGTAACACTAACAAAAATAAAATTAAAAAAGATTTATTTTCAATTAGTTTTCCATAGGGACCCGGAATACAACCATCAAGGGCAATAAAAATAAAAAAAATAGATGAGATAAAGAATTTTTTTCGAATATTGACGATGGAAAATACATTTTGATTTAAGATGAGGTAGAAATTTACAGGACATCGTAGTATGGATATAATGGATGTAATGCTATTGCACTAATTGGTAGCTAATAGAAGCAATACAAAGCAATCAATTGATCCGATATAATAGGGCGGATTGATTTCACTCTACTTGCTATGAAATATGAATCACATTCTGGAATGAGTATTAATAAATCTAAATAATTTATTTATTTGAGCTGTAATTACTAATAAAACCTGACCAGAAATCTACATGAATCAGTTGTTACACATTTATTGTATATTAAAATAAATATCAATTATCCTCTACCCTCTAGGACTAAAATATTTTTTATAGTCATTTATATTTAGCCACGGGCGGGTCTACGGGGGGGGGGGGAGGGGAGGGAGGAAGGGGCTTTGGGGCTGAAGCCTCCCACCAAGATAGTAAAATATAATCATGTTATATGAAAAAAATAAAATAAAAATTATCTCTTTAAGTATTATTGTTCGTGTAATTACATTTAAAAGGACTTAAGGAATCACTTAAACTTCATTTCATGTAGGTAGTTAGTTTCTTTCTTTTTTTCCAAAGTAATTATCCTTATGTTTACGAGAAAAAAAGCATTCGGGCTGAAGCCACTCCAAAATTAAATCCTGGATCTGCTAGTGTATTTAGCATTAACTAATTTAAAACGTTAGTGATTGTGGATTGATGGTTGACTGTGGTGAATAATTGAACAGAAAAATGGTTGGGGTCATCAGTAAAAAAAAAAAAAAATTAAATAAACGATATTATATTATTACAATAATAATTATATAAACGAAATTAGTATATCTATGTTTTATAAAAAATAAATGTACTTAATTATTTTTCTTTTTTGGTTTATTATTTTCAATAATCAACCATTGTGATTGACCAAAAAATTCAAAAACTTAACCCCCTCTCAAAATTTGAGGTTTCACGTTTCAGGACACGTAGAATTCGAAAAACGAATAAAAATGTTTTTGTCCGTCCGCCGTCCGCGCATTTTCTCCGAAACTACTGGACCGATTTTTTTCAAATTTTGATATAAAATCAGAGGTTACCCGAGGATGATCTTCCTTCATCGACATTACTCTCCGCCTTTAACTTAAAAAATGGCGGCCGAAAACTTGCGTTGCTATAGACTGTAGTTCCTAAACGAATGTACAGATTTCAATGAAACTTCGCTAAAGTCATTTTCTCGACGCCCTTTTAATTTATTTATTTAACATACTTCAACGAAAAGAAGCTGGAAAAAAGTTAAGAGGGATGGTAAAATTAAATTCCGAATAACTCGAAAAGTTTTTACTTTTTTGTTGATATTGTGATGAGATGTATTTAAATTTACTACAAAATGAAGGAAGTTTTATCGAAATCAGAGCTATAGCTATAGTTTTTTTTTAAAGTTTACGAAATTTCCTAAAAAAATCAAAAAAAAAATCGTTAAAATTGGACAATTAGGAGCAATGATATGGTCTTCGTTTTTTTTTTTTATATGTTCTACTCCAAATGTTATATCCTTGGTTTGGTTTTTAAATTTTTAATGTGTTACTGACCTAATGCTATTTTTTTTAGTATATTACTAATGATTAAAGTAAAACAGTTTAGTCCAATAATCACCTTTTGTTTTTTTCTTTGTAACTCGGAAGGTAATTTTACTTTATTTGCTACGATGTATAATTGTTTGACAATAATAAACCATTGTGAAATAATTTGCAGCGTTTTTTTTTACTGATACTTAAACCATTGTTCTCTTCAATAAAACGTTAGTGAATTGAAAAATTGTTCGGTGCTCGGTGGCCGCGCGGCTTAAAGTATTTGCAACAGGTGTTTAATTTAGAAGCGTTGTAAATACAAGAGTGACTATTTGAAATTAAGTTACTAGCCTGTGGTGGATGTCCAGGTTTCCTCAGGTACATAGTTGATTACCCTCGTCCATCCATGGTCGCTTACCTGGTATGTCCATGATGATGTATGATTGGAAACATTAGTAAATTAAAAAATCTGGTGCGCGCAACACACAACTTTCACTTGCCACTAAACTTGGAATAGAATTTATTTTCTGGCCATGTTGGACTATTATAAACTTTTTGAATTGCATTTTTAACCGAGCTAAAGCTAAAAAATTGCAGCCAATAAATCATAAATACCATTAAAATAACAAAAGTCCAATTTCTTATATCACCGGTTGATAATGGATTGTACGATCCGTTGATTATGGATTACACGATCCGATGATTATGGATTGTACGACTATTGGTTATTAAACTGTTATTTTCCATTGCAAAGTTTACAAAAACGAAATTAAGATATTTGTATTGTCTGTCATATACAGGTCAAAAGTTGCTACACTAATTGTAAGTGGATACAGTTGAAATATCACAAAATTACATCAAACTATTCTCTAATTTAATTTTCTAAAAGGTTACATGATGATTTTTGGGAATAAACGGACGATAGATACCTAAATATTTAAATATAATATCAGATCTAGAGTCATTAAACTACAGTAAATATATTTAAGGTTATAAACGTATCTATGAAGTATTTTTATATTTCACTTCTTCTCTGACACAAATACAATGAAATAGTAGTGGGTACTGTTGGAATATCACAAAAGGAAGATTCATAAAATTATTAACTAATTTAATTTTCTAAAAAATTACATGACGATATTTCGGAATAAACGGACGTCGATACCAAATTATTTAAATATTATATCAGATCTAGAATTATTAAACTACAGTAAATGTGTTTAAGGTTATAAATATATGCTTTATACATCCCGAAAATGATTTTATATTTTACTTCTTCTTTCACACAAGGACAATGAAATAGTTTTTTAAACAACGGCATTGCCTTGATTAGGTGGATTTTAAACATTTTTTTCAAACTTAAAATATTTTAAATGGTTGCATTTAGTTAGTAAAGTACATTTAATTTCCCTGAAAACATGTGATTTACGTTAAATATAATAATTTAATGTATATAATTAATGTATTTTAATTAATTAATTAATTAATTAAATGAATTAATTAAATCAATTAATGTATTTTAATAATTAAATGTAATAATTTTCGAAAATTATTACTTATAATTTTTTTGCCTCTCCGTTACCTTCTACAACTTTCTATATTAGATATTGTTTTTTTCTTTCTAAAATTCTCCGCTTTCCAACGATATCTTATACGTATACCTTCTGACTAGTATTTTCGAAAATTCATTTTCGACCTGGATAAGCATTTTTTTCTCTTTTATTCAATTATCAAATTCTTTTAAAAGTTATATTTAGCATTTTTTCGCAACTCTTAATAATTAGAAATAGTTAATTATTTAAAATAAACCATATTAAAGGTTCTTTAGAGGAACACGCGTATGAACATTGGACATTTAAGCCCTGTAAAGTGACATCAACGGGGTAAGACCTAAATGATATTAAAGATTACTTAATTATACAATGATACACCGAGTTTAATAAAAATCGTTAGAGCCGTTTTTGAGAAAATCGTAAAAAAGTGTTTCACCATTGATATAAAGTGGCACTTCCGGTTAGCCGATTTTAAGGGAAAAGTTGCTATCACATCTAAGGCATATACCTATCTTAAATACGTAATATCAGTTTCGTACGACTTTTCGTTTTCAAGCTAGACTGCTAACATACACACACACACACACAACGACCAATTTTCGTGAATGGTTATGAATTGGTTATTTGGACTCAGTGTACCCCATAACGTATATTTCCGCTGAAAACTCAGATTCAAAAATTTTCACCATCGCAATACTTACACTTACTATATATTACACATATACGTAAGTGAAAGTAAAAATAATAATATGTAATAAAAAATATAGTAAACTTAATGATAAATAAAATAAAATACATCTGAAACAAAGGCATACATATTTATACAATCAAACAGGGAAACTCCGAACCAGACTTGTCTTCTTACAACTATAAAAGCAGGAAAAGCAAGCTATGATAAATTACAGTAATTTAATCTTCAATCGATTCAGTCTTTTTTACTTAAGAATCGGCAGTCACTTTTAGTAATAGTTACTTTTAGTAAACTAACAGTTATTCCTTAAAAAAATATGGGTGAAAAAAAAATAAGGTATGTTCTTTCGATTACACGATAGAAGTGAAAACATCAACAAGGCGAGATTAATAATATAAAATATAAATAATAAAACATATCTCATTACAAAGAAGATGAAATGCTGAACATTTCCCTCGCTTACAGTGTACAGGTCGGATTTTCAATATCTGAAATATTATAATTCATATGTTCAATTAAGTCGTTATCATTTGGTTTTCGACACTAATTTTTCAATTTCAAAAACGGCAAAAACCTTAGAGAACTTTCAATTTAGGCAAGACATTTGAAAAACCTAATTTATTATAGCATGTCCGGCCTTCTGGATAAATCTAAAATAAAATCATTTTGGTAAGACCAGCCGTTATTGTGATTGTTCTTTTTTTTTTTTTTTTAACAAATAAAACAAATTTTACGAGTAAAATGTTGTAAACATGAAAATTTATTATGAATATCTTAGACCTATACTGCAATTAAGAGGACATATTGATAAGAGAAGAAAAACAAATGAACCTACAACTAAATGAAGATAAAACCAAATACATAGTTGATCGTTTGTTTCGATGTCTAGGAGCAAAACATCTAGTTCATCAGTGCCCGATCAACTAAATAACATTACTTTTATACTGTTCAGGTGGTTGGTACAAAAAATAACAAAAAAATTAATAAAAAGGATTATTAGAATAAAATAAATAGCTGAAAACAATACCTCAGTATCAATTATGAGCCACAAAATTGTTTGAATTTCTCTTCAATCTTTTCCTTCGCATTTTCTTTCATTTTTTTTTTGTTTCTATGCTTTCACTTCTGTTTTATATGATGAAAAAGGAATAAATTATTTTAGGTATAAATTTATTTAGATACAGATAGGAATTTTTTCTAGCTCGTTTTTGGTATAGCTATTTTAACTGAATTTGCCAGATAATTACTTAAACCTCAAATTATCGCAGCTGATTTTTATAATCATCATTAACATTTTTATTACAATAAGCCCTTGGCGGTCTTTGAAGCAAGGTACATTCCGATAAAAAAAAAGGGAATTCCTAGATCTGTTGATTTTTTTGTAATTTATTAAGAAATAACTTATTTAAGAACTTATTAGACTCATTTCCTTAAATTACACAATAAAAAAATATTTCCTGAATTTAGCAAAAACGCCTAAAATGTATTAAATGATTTAAAGCAAGTTGCATGATTAATGTGGCAGAAAAAGGCTTTTTAACTATATCTTGTTGAATATCTTTGAAAATAGTCTTTTTATTCGTGCCTAAACTATAGGAATAGATGAGTTAACTATGTCGGACAATAAAAACATAGAAATTTGAATTATCATAACACTTTGAAAATAGGGGTTTTCAGCGCTCTCAGATCACTGTGAGTCGCGTTAAGATACGATTATAAATTATAGCACATTACGAGAAGGAGTTAATCGGGGAGTGCGGTCAATTAAATACTAAATTATACAGATAGTAATTATTTATTAAATTATTAAATAATTACTATTTGTTTAATTTAGTATTTATCCCCCGATTAAATCCTTCTCATATTATACCAACGGTCAACCATCTCTACATCATTATATAGCAAATTACAGAGAGGATGGAATGTAGAACAATGCCATTATTTTTAGTTTCAGAGATATTTTAATCCATTTATAAAAACTCTTCAATTAGTCGAAATCTGACTGCTCAATCTAATTCACACTCCACAAAAAAGTGGAAAACGGGCCTAAAGAAGTTTATACTTCCAAAATAAATATGTTATTGGAAAATGAAAATTAAGCAATAGATAAACAATTAATTAAGGAATACGTTAACTTTGAGAATAGCAAATATTCAACAATATTAATCTTCAAGAGATCAAATTTTCCCATTGCCTGTTGTTTTACATGCAATGTCCTCGGGAACATTTTATTTATCTGTGAAATATTTTTTTCTTCCTTTTAATTTTGATACAATTTATTTGTGATGAAAGAATGATTTTTAATTTTAGAAAGTCATTTTTTTTTTAAATTTCTTACTCTCAATAAAACAATATTATTATGGTTCAAGTTGTAACCTCTTAATTTTGTAAGGTTGTCAGGTTGTAATAATAATAATTTATTAAATCATGTGTATTTGACAAATCTATAACGGTTCTAAATAAGTGAGAAAAAAGTAACTGAAAAAAAAAGAACCAAAATTTTAATCATCTAATGCACTATCCAGTTCTCAGTAAAATAGTCGTACAGGTAAAAGTACAGGCTGATTGAGATTGATAGCAATGAAATCTAGTTAGGTCTACTAGGAGTTAACTAATATTGCATGCTCGGGCTGACCTGATGTGTGTATCGGGGTCAGTACAGGTTCGGTAGGAAGAGGCAACCTATTGATTGACACGACACCTCCCATTTTCACGATCAAATAAAATATACTGGCAATGAGTGAAATCATGATCACCTACTGAAATATTACGAAATAAAACTCTTTGATAACTCCAGTCATAAAATAATTTTTTTTTATATAATAATAATAATAATAATAAAATGCTTTATTTATTCCGGGACGAGTCCCTTTAGAATAATACAGGAAGACAAAAATGTGGGCTAAGGAGCCTCAGAGATACATAAAAAAAAATGTAGTTTAATTTAATAGTAAAAATAATAAAATAAATTATAAGTTACTTTCTAATTTATTGAAGTCAGTTAATAATAAAAATAAAAATAAACATGAAGTAAAAATAATGAAGAACGATCTAATAATTTATATAAATATTTAAAGTAGTAACTATTTACAATTTTATGAGGACAGGATGAATAAGAAATGAAGAGGCGGGATTTAAAGGTAGCAAGGGTTTTGGATTGACGGATGTGGGGAGGGATGGAGTTCCATAGGGATGAGGATCGGATAATGTACTATCTGACGAAAGCAGCGGTTTAGTGGGCTCGTATCTATAAATCAGAAGAACGGGAACAAGTATTACGAAACGAACAGAGAATTTGAATTGAAGGAGCTCGGAGATGTATGAAGGATGGTGGGATTGGATGACTCGAAAGGGAAAGGATGTCAGGAAATACTTACGACGGTAGGAAGGTTAAAGCCACTTCAACTCTGCATAAAACCAGAAACAGAGGCGTCCCTTAGAATCCCGAAGATAAATCATACAAAGCAATCTATCAAACGTTTTAATTTCGCTTCGAGATCCCCAGAGATGCACCCATATACCGTACAGAAACAGTCAAAGTGAGAGAAAATTAAGGATGTTCCTAGCTGCCGACTGGTTTCAAGGAGAAATAGATGACGGGAGTAATTTAGACGTTTTGAGGTGGATATCTTATGGCGGGAGATGTTGGATATATATTTTTTCCATAAAAGCGTTTGATCAAAGATCATTCAAAGGTTTTGAATGGAGGGATAGAATTTGATGGGATTACCATGTCGGATCAGAGTTGGAATATTAGGAATAGTTTTAAGGAGGTGATAGTAGCTTATTAAGATTTCCTTCGTCTTTTCTGCATTAAAATTCAACATGTTAGCTCTCGCCCAGTCACAAATGCTATCCAAATCTTCTTGAAGTTTTTCTGTGGCTGATAATAGGTCGGTAGGAGGGAAGGACAGATACATTTGGAAATCGTCTGCATAGATATGGTATTGGGACTGATGGATCAGGAGAGGAAGGTCATTAATATAAATAGCAAACAGAGTAGGAGATAGGGAGGAACCTTGAGGGACACCACAGGAGAGAAGGAGGGTTTCAGATGGAGGTTTAGATGGGACAACTACATACTGGGATCGATTTGAAAGTTAGAATTTGAACCAACGCAGGGTACTATTGGATAGAGGAAGACTGTGCAATTTACTGAGGAGGATGTAATGGTCAACTGTGTCAAACGCTTTGAAAAAATCTAGAAGGATGAGGATAGTAAGGTTTTGGTGTTCAATGGAGTTTTGGAGGTCATAGATCATTTTAAGGAGAGCGGATTGTGTGGGGTAACCAGGTCGAAAGCCAGATTGCAATGGGCTGATAAGGGAACGTTCATGTAGGAAGGTGGATCCTATTATTATGAAGGAACAGATTTTAATTATTTTGAAAATATTTTGAAATTTGTTCAGTTGACAATAGAATTATACGATTTGAATAGAAATTAAGTAATAAATAATTTTTAAAAATTGTCAAAGAGTATTAATTTAGTAAAAAATTAAAAAAATAAATTCTTCATAGGGTGGATAGTAAATGAACTGATGAATAGGCAGTCCTCTAAATAAAAATATGAAAGACGAAACGCACCGCCCTTATTTACAACAGCTTTGGCAAATAATTGTGATTGTAGGATATGAAAAAAAATAGAAATTAGGTCATTACAATTTCAAAAAAAAAAAAAAATAAAAAATAAAAGTAGTATAAACTCCATAATAACGATATTTCGCATTTCTATTGCTGTTTTTAATTTAGTATATTTGAAATCGCTAATAAAAGCGGGAAGATTTATTGTCAAAAATATTTTTAATTTATAAAAGGTTATTTTATTTTTTATTGTACATAGTTGTTTGATTATTATTTAGTTATTATTTTACTTTGGTTAGTGTATGATTTCTGTATATATATGGTGTGAATTTGTTCATATCTCCATATAATTATTATCCATGTAACAGATTATTATATATCTAAATAAATAAACAAATTTAAATATATTAAGGGATATTGTTATATTTTAAAGCTTATTCTGCTATTAATTAAATTAGATAATTAAATAAAGATGCCAAAAGCAATGAATAATCGAGATAATGCTTTCTTTACAGCTATCAAAATTACGAAAATAGTTAAATACAAACGTACTAATTTAAAATTCAAAGAGTACATTTCTGTTTGCAGATTTGGTTTCGTTTTCAAGAAGAGAAGGGTGGTTGGTTTCGACGTTTTTATAGCATTGATCAGGAAGACTCCCAAAGTAGATGTTTAATGGAGGGCGCCCAGATGATAAAAGAGAAAGAGGTGGTCGGAAGATGCTGAGGCTGACCTACGGCTTCTGGAGATGATTGAATGGAGAAGAGCTGATGAGGATTGTTCCAGGTGGAGGAGAATGGTTGAGGAGGTCAGAGTTAGTTAGTTTGTTATTATATTTATATTTTATATTTTTATGAAAATAAAGTGTTTCTATCTCTCTTTTATGGTAAACAGTGATAAATAAAGAAATACTTTCTTAGCATTTACAATTTTTTGGTTTACAATTAACACCTATAAATTTACTATCGTGAACATTTACTACGACACTCAATAGAAGTTACATATAACGGACGAATAAAAATAATCACCCATTTTATTTCTGAAATAACCTACAAATGTCTAAAAACAATATACGTATCTGTACTATGCTTACTTACTTTTTAATATTTTCTTACTTCAATAATATATTATTTATGTATGGTGATGCTGAGTAACTCACCTGAAAAAAAAATAATAAAGATAAAATTTGGTTCACATAAGAGAAAATAAATTATTGAATTTGATTTAAGAAAGCTAACGAAAACTTATGCCATTAATCTTTATTCATGATTGTTTTTTTATTCCAATATCAGTTACAGTAATAACAGATACACATGAGTGAAACTGGAACTTCATTCTTAAATTATTTTATCAATAAAGTAATTTTTATGCCACATTTATATTTCACAGAGTTATATAAACTAAGAATAAGCATTTAAGGAATATGTTTCTAATAAAAATTAAATTAATTTTCTGAATGGGGTTTTAATAAGCTTTCTTTTATCTTATACATTTATTAATCATATATTCTGATGTATTATAAAAAAATATCACGAGAAATGTAAATTTACACATTTATCATGTTTTTAGATAAATTAGGAAAGCTACTATAGGAAATCCAAGGCACACCATTATCTGTTATTTGGCCCATTCTTGAAAAATTCACAGATCTTTAATTTATTCTATAGTAACAGTACGAAATTTCAAGAAATTATCAGACGATGATGTTTAAATAGTCTTGTATTTTGTTTCGGCAGGGAATAATCCTCCAACGAAATTAGAGATTTCAGCAGATATTCTAGGAGAAAATAAAAAGTTCTTTCTAGTGTTACCCAAATGTGAGACCAAGACGAGTCTTGCAAACTCAGTCTTGGCCATGGTCTTGGTCTTGCGCAAAAGTCTCGCAACGGTTTTGCAGTTACTTATTTGCTTATTAATATAGAGATATTTTTATTATATAAGAGTAACCTATCAGAAAAATTATATTGGTTATACCAATTATTTACATATAGCAACTAAGATTGTCAAATATAAGTAGCTATGAAGCCTTAATTTGTATTAAAAAAATCGATTTTTTTACCAGTCCTGGTCTTGGTCTTGCAAAGTTTCCTCTTCGATCTAAACGATAATTAAAAATTAACTTTGATTGAAATATCATATTGGGATGAGATTATAATCCAAATATATACTAGCACTTATCAACAGTTGCCCAACTAATAAGATCTTTGGCAGCAGTCAAAATGTTTAATTCGAACGTACCAACACACTGCTAAGAGAAACACCAGACATGTCCATCCACACGAGAAGATTAGTGCTGGACGAGAGATACATATCCATCACAGGACACTTCATGATTCCTTCAGTATTCAGACAGTTTGATGATTGGTGTCGAACTGTTCAAAGGTGCAATAAAAGTATATGGAGAAATAAAAATCCACCAAATTCAATCAATATTTGTCAAAAAAATAAATACTTCCAAATTGATAAGATTGTAAAGATTTTTTCAAGAGAGAAGGTAGATTTCAGACTACCTAAGAATGGGGTTATTGAAACGACGACGGTGGTTGGCCGGTCTGTATTAACTCCTGCAGCTCCATTTCCGTCAAAAGGGTTTTGTCTAGTTCCCCGCCCCGCGGCGGAGTCGGCTAGCTTAATGAGAATGTTTTCTCTTCTCTTTACCCTTTTCTTAGCCATCATCAATTCTTGAGATCCATAATCTTTTGCCCGGTATTTAAAAAAAAAAAAAAGAAAAGAAATATATATATATATATATATATATATACATATATATATATATATATATATATATATGTGGAAAAAATTTCGACTAGTGGTTTCACATATTGATTATTGAACGAATATTAATACATTGTAATATGCGCATAAGTAATTGCAACAAATTTTGAGAGTTAGAAATTAATTTTTTTTCGGTTGATTTCAAAGTTTAATTATTGAAAACATTAAACCAAAATATGATAACGAAGTCCGATGTGTTTGGGTATGTTTGCTAATAATGGCCCGATTTCAAGGATTTCCCTCTCCCACCCCTTCATTTTCTAGGAAATTCAATTAACTTTCAAATTAATGATAAAGTAAGAGATTGAGGAGCCTCCCATTGCTAGAAATAAATAAACTTTCAAATTATTATGTAGATCAACAATTGATTGAGTACTCTGATTGATTGAGTTTTTCTGCTCTTTTTAGAGGACATGTTTCTTTTTTTATAATCAGAGAAGCCAATATTCAAAATGGCTCAATCACTGATACTGACGAAATATCAAAGAAATAAAATATCTGAGAAAACACAAATATTAGTGAGAAAAATTCGTGATATACTTCCGATATTCTTCCGATTTTTTATGGTATATTATTTATTCTTGTTTAATAAAACCAATACTGAGGATTTCATCTTGACAATTTAGCTGCCAAGAAAGTTCATAATTTATTTTATTACATAATTTTAATTTTCTAGCTTATTTATTTTCAGCCATTTTACACTAATTTTCAAAAATGTTGTCAACTTAATGACTGCACATTTGATTACGATGTTTCGGCTCGTTGAGCCATTTTCAAGTCTAAAATACCAATCATGTACCTGTCCTTTTCAACTTGCAACTTGCGAATTGCATGCGTCTACTCATGTAAAAAAAAAAAATTATTTTTGTCATGTCCACCTTATAATGTGTCACCATTAAGTACAGATGTGTAGTCACTAAGTTGACAAAAATTTTGAAAATTGGTGCAAAATGGCTGAAAATAGATAAACTTGAAAATAAATAGTATGCACCGAAGAAGAATTGGAGAAATATTGTGAATATAATTTTAATGATATTCAGCTTATCATATTATAACTCAGAAATTATTATTTAATTACATTTTCTCAACATATGCCTCACAGACTCTACCATATCACCTAAACGAATTCTAGGACTGGTGCAAACTCTGGAAAATTCGACTCAGCCAAGAAAAGTCACTACATATCACCATTACCCTTCGACGTGAAACATGCTGTGCTATTTACCTTGACAATATCCAAATTCCTCAGACAGACCAAGTTCAATATCATGGACTGACCTTTGACAGAAGAATGACATGGGAATCACATATCAAAAACAAAACAAAAATTCTAAACCTACGACTACGACTACTGTACTCACTCCTTGGAAGAAATCCGAAATTAAAACTTATCTTAACAGAAATTGAATATACTTACCTACTTAAGCCCATTTGGATCTCCGCTTCATAGATATACGGGACAGCCAAAAAGACTCATATACGTAAACTACAGACGTTTCAATCTAAAGTTTCAGGATCATCACCAAGGCTCCCTGGTACGTCAGTAAAATTACTCTACATAAAGATTTACAGATGCCAACAGTTCAACCAAAATGACCACATACTAACATACTACAAAAGATTTCATAATAAATTACACGGACATACCAACTCATTGACCCGATAGCACCCGAAGGAGGATTAAAATAAGCTGGATGAGGGATCTCCTCCACTAACTATAAATATTACACTCAAAACAGGAAGGACGCCGCTGGGTACTCCTCTCCCTCACGCATATTCCCACACCAATCTTCTACATCTTGACATCACACTCGCTGATTGTCGGAACTTCTGACAGGTGAGTTGAAGAATTGTGTTAGCAATATTTTTTTTAAATTACATTTCCACGTATAATATTTTTTTTTTTTAATACTTCATAGACCTCGATCAACGAAAAACCAAATATTAGTATTTGGATGTTACAGGTGTGACTAAAAAAAACTATACCTTCAGGCTTGTTTTACATTAAAAAAACATAAATTATTTATTTATCCAAATTATAGTTTAATACACAGTTTTGTAGAAGTATTTAACTGCTTAAACCTTTATCATTTAATGTATTATCAGACTAGTACAGAGTATTGAGAATTACGATGCATTAAAGAAAATATCAAATTCATACCATTAGAAAGTTTACTAATTTCCAAAAGTCATATAAAACGCCGAGCTTTGAATAAATTATAGGTCATTCAAGAGTTTTCATTTCAACTCTAATCTATGAGAACAATGAATTGAAAAATAAAATGGACTCAATTTTACCTACAAGTGTAAGATATTTCAGGTGATCATAAAGTTAGGGCTCCTGGAGAAAATTAAATAAGTACAAAAATAAAAGATATATGATTAATTATTCAAATTTAAAATAATTTTGATTATTTTCTATTACCATTCGTTCATTTTAGTAAAGAAATGTTGTTGCTAAGAAGCCAGGAATTTAAAAACAGAACTTTGTTGTAATTGAGATATGTACTTGTTGACAGCTGACAGATAAAGCAAACAAGAAAAAAAGTTTCTTTTAGTAGACAAATAAATTATGAGTTAGATAATTCGTAATATAGCTAACCTATTGTGTAAACATCACTTCTTTGCTTTGCTAGTGGTACAATTAAAAAAATGTATTTAATTTTTTTTTATCGAGTTTAAAAGATGGTAAAATTTCATTATAGAAAACGGAAGATCCCCATTAAATCTTTTAGTCACAGAAGAGCCAGTTATGCTGTTATCAACCGGTGCTCATCATGGAATAAGGCTATTCCTTTCAAGTTATTGCACTATCAAATCAATGCAGGGGAATGGAGTTTCTCTAACTATTAAACTTAGATTGATTACCAATTAGAAAAGCCTCAATTGAGTACCTTCATCAATAGTAGATTAACTAACGATTGTTAATTTGAATTAAATGCAATCAACAACTACCAAGGGCTTGGTAGTCATCGATTACAGTTAATTTGGTGTACTATCAATATTGTCCCTTGTTTTCACAGCTACTATTATTACTTAAAAGTCAAATAAAATATTACAATAGAAAAATAAGAATACATTTATTTCACTATTATTATTATCTGATTTTATTTATATTATTTATTTATATATTAATATTATTTAATTCAATATTATTTATTTCAATATTATTATCAGTATATTCGAAGGTCAGCGCCCTCTAATTATACTGCACTATAAAAATTGATATAGGTAAAAATAATAAATTTAATCAAACCTTATATAACTATATTAATTTAATTTATTTATTCTCTATGTATCCTCAGGGTTATTGTTAAAATTATATTTTATCATATTCAGTATTATAATTATCTTCATCAGAATCAGAATACCAGGGTTTATAAATAAATATATATATATTCCACTAATTGGGTATCCACGGTTGGAAGATGCTTAAAAAAAAAATGGAATTTTTCAATATTATTTAAGTCTGGAATAAAATGAAGTTAAAATAAATGGCGAATGAAATCTTTCCTTACTGGGGGTAAACAATATCTGGTATAACATGAAAGAACTTTCACTTACCGCTCTACTTCGAATAGAAATTATTTTCTGGCAAAATTGGGCTATTACGAAGTTTTAAAAATACATTTTGAACGGAGCTAACCTTAAACCTTACACCTAACCTGTAACAACTCATCAAGGCTATTAAAGTAGCACAAATTCTATTTATTATATCGACCGTAGGAAATAAGAACCATGTAACTCCATTTGTTTTTATAACACACATAACTCCAATCTCTGAGCTATGTCCAGAGAGATTTGAAAGTACATATGTATGTTTAACTTATTAATGATTATAGATTGTACTACTATCAGTTAATAAACTCTTATTTTCCGGTAATAAAGTTTTCTAAAATGAAGTTTTTCAAGATTTTGATTACCTTCCATCGATAAGTCAAAAGTTGTCACACTCAAGGTCAGTAAAACTACCAGGTTCGCTCACTCAGAAATGCGTGGTGGAGGAACTTGCATTGTGACGTAGCCACTAGACCATCTAATCTTCCTATTGTTCTTTCAAGCCTATCATTGGAGGTTTATTTGAATATTAATGTGTCTTTTTTTAGTTTTACTGGGGTAATTTATTGAAAAGAATATTTTTCTGTGTGCTTGACGTTTAATTGAAGATAATTTTAAGCTGGTAAATCAATAAATACGACAAACAACCTAGAATAAAATATCAAATCAACCTTTCTCTCACCTTTCAAATTTATTAAAATAAATAAATTAATAAGTTATTTGGCAATACAGTATTGATTTAATGTAGAAAAGTAAACAATAATCTTAAAATGTAAAGAAACTAAGGCCGGAGAGGTAAACTTAGTCTTTTGGCTACGTCACAGCTCAATTCCTCGCCGCCATTTTCCCTCTGAGTGAGCAAACCTGGTAGTTTTACTGGCCTTAGTCACACTGATTGTAAATGGACAATGTTGTGATTTCATAAAAGAAAAATACTTCATATTATTCATTAATTTAATTTTCTAAAATGTTAGATAATAATTTTTCGAAATCAACCGATAGTATATATCTAATTCTTTTGTTATACTATCAGATCTAAAGTTATTAAACCACAGTAAATGTATTTGAGGTTATAAACAACTGTTATACTCATCCATAAAATATTTTTATATTCCACTTATCTATTAACTCAATTGCAATAAAATAAAAGTTAGATATTGTTTTTTTTTTCTCTAAAATTCTCAGCTTTCCAACGATGTATTATATGTCTGACTGTGATTTCCGGAATTCACTTTCGACCTTAAAAAACATTTTTCCTTTATTCTCTTTTAGTCAATTATTAAATTCTTTTATAGTTTATATTGAATTTTTCCTTATTACTACTAAAAATGAGAAACAGTTAATTATTTCTAAAAAAAACAAATTGAAGGTACTTTAGTGAATGACATTTTGAAGATTCGGCATTTAAGCCCCGTTAAGCGACATCAAAGAGGATAAGACCTAGATGATATTAAAGATCATTTAATTGTACATTGATATACCGAGTTTTATCAAAATCATTAGAGCCGTTTTTCATAAAATCGTAAAAAGGAAGGATAAAATAATAAAATCTCTGATAAAAATAGCATTTATTAGCACCGATTAGCAAATTTTCATGAAAACGTTGCTGTAACATTCCACGAAAAATTGACGTGGAAAAAATCAAAATTTTTCTTCATAACGATTTACTTTCCGAAAATTCGTGTTTACTTTCAAAAATTATAATGTTAACGGGAAACAATAACGCAGAATGATCCCTTGAAATAATTACTTTTTAAACGAAAAATAAAATAGGCAATAGTTCAACGAAAGCTGAACACTGTAATGGGATTGTTAGTGCTCTTTTTGAATAAAAGAGAATAAAGTATTTTATAAAATTTTATGATTCGCATATATATCAAACATTGTGTATCTAAAGTAAAAAAAAAAATAATTAAATCGTTCTTCACTAAAACGCTGAAACCCTAATGAACAAAGTATAATATATTTTTGCTAAAATGCAACCTATTTCCGGTAGGACGGCGCCAGATATAACTCAGACAGACCAGGTGCAATTAGCTGAGAATCCAACGCTAGATAGATTATAGCCTTACACCATCTGCTTAATATTGCAATGATTGCCTCCCGCTAAACCCCTACTTAAGTCCTCTCCTAATTACAGAGGCAGCTGTCCCTAACCCGGAGGAGATGGTCTTCAAGATGGATGGTCGTGTGGGATACAGCAACATTTACCTTCCGATTTATTTGGCACTTCTATGTGGTCGATAATACCTCTCGTAGCCGCCCGATCCAGTCGGTCCGAAACGTTGGATAGTAATCTGAACGTCAAGCGCAGGCAATAATCACTGTTGATTTGTTGGAACATAAAGTGACCATGTCATGTAATTATTGCATCATTATACACAATGCAAAATCAATAACAATCATGTTTATAGTCGTAGTAATAATAATAATAACTAGAAAGTATATTTTATTCTGGGACGTTTAGTTTGTTTCGATGATTTAGGATTAAAACGTCCAGATCATCAGCTCCAGATCAACTAAATAACACTATTTTTATATTGTTTCGGTGTTTGGTACAAAAATATAAATAAAAAAATGATAAAAACATTAATAGTATAAAATAAATAAATAAAGATAATAATAAACACTTATAGATACTAAGATAGAATAGATAAATAAATAAACTAAAAAAAAAATAGTTCATGGAAATTTTGGATGGACGTTCATAATTTGATAAAAAAGATTCTGTACCTCGGACTATAAATCAACATATGTTTTTTACTATCTAAGAACACAACAATTTATTACAGATATATCTAAACACGTTCCACTTAATGTTTCATAATAAGAACTTAAAAAGTAATAACGAAGCGCAAATTATCAATAAAATTCATATATAGTTAAAATTTCATTAGTGTAGGTTACTTGTTTTAATCTAACTATTAATGAAAAGTGTAACCTGAATAATTATATAATAAAACCACTTAAAGTTCACTATTCATTAAAGTTCATTAAATACAACAGTATAGATTTTATTTCAAAGCACTTATGTTTATTTAACAAAATGAATACATAAAATAAAATACAACAGTAAATATATATCTTCAGAAGATAAAATATATATAAAATTAGAATAAAAAATCCATCAGAGAGCTTAGTTTACAAACCTGATAAAAAATTTTTTAGTTAAAGGTTCTAAGTCCCTTTAGATGGTAAAGAGGGACTCTTAAACCTTTAAGTGCAGCCGAGTAGACTAGAGAATTTAATTAAATATTTAGTGGACCACGTTTGCATAAAGCATTAGCTACGCGAGTTAAAACAGAAGTCTTTAAAACTTGAGCAATTAAGGTCTACGAAAACTGTTCAAAATTTTACAGTGGACAAGTAGCTTTGCGTGACACGTCATCATAACGCAATAAATAAATAATAACTATGAAATCTAAAACTATTTTGATAGAAAATTTAAATAATGTCCAGCACCCTTTTAATGAGCACCCTCTCTCATTAATTACACAGAAAACACTGTAAGCATTTAGTACTAGATACTCAAGCCAGGAAAGCATGTCTCTGCTTAGGTTTGATGTGAAGTATTTATTTTTAATAATATTTTTTTTTAATTACCGATGCATTACTTGATCTAACATCTACAATATTGAACTTCTCACAAAAGTAATATGTAATAAAACAGATATAAAACCAAAATCTGGCTGTAACAATTAAATATTGAGAATAATTCTGATAAAACAAAGGGCATTGTTGTTTTCATCGGTGCAAAAACGGAAAAAGAAACTACAATCAAAATTCAAATTTAAAACCTGAAAAATACTTCAAAGTCAATCATAACAATGCTTATTCATCTCTTTTTACTCAGTCTGCCAGTGTCCCTCAAGGTAGTATCCTAGGTCCTATCCTTTACACAGTTTATACAGCTGACATCCCAACCCAATCCAACACTGTCATCACCACCTATGCCGATGACACGTGTATCCTATCAGTTAATAACTATCCATCTATTGCATCCCAAACTCTTCAATCACACATCACAAACCTTGAAAAATGGTGTCAAAACTGGAGGATTAAAATAAATTCCAATAAATCCCATCAAATTACCTTCACTCTTCGTCGTAAACCTATGACTTCCTGTCCTACAGTATCCTTCAACAATAGCCTTATTATCCCTGTCGAACAAATCCGATACTTAGGACTCCACCTTGACAAACGACTCACTTGGAACCCCCATACCAGACTGAAACGACTAGAAACCGCCCGACGTTTTCGACTACTGCAGCACTTACTAGACAAACGATCTAAGCTTTCAATCAATTATATATGACTCATATATATGACAATAATAAGACCTATTTGGACTTGCGGAATTGAGCTTTGGGGCTCCACTAAACCATCGAATTCCTCTCGTATCCAATCCTTACAATCCAAAATCCTTCATAAAATCCTCAACGCTCCTTACTTTGTCACTAATAAAATTATTCATAAAGACCTTAATGTTCCATATGTTTCCGATTTGGCCCAATCCAGATACCTGTCCTTCCATCACAAACTGCAGAACCATCCGAATCTCTCGTTTCAAACCTTGCTTCCTCCTCGATCCCTGATAACCCTCCGAGGCGTCTGAAAAGAAGATGGCCTCGGGATCTTCTAATATAGAACTTTAATTTGAGTTCTACCAATGGGTAGTTTCTCTTCATGTTGTACGTGTCATGTTACCAATTTCACATTTACTTATTGTATTTTCTTGTAATACAGTTGTAAATTCATTTAAAAATAAAAAAAAAATAAAAAAATCCTGAAAAAATAAACTTTCAAAACATTTTGTTTATCTATGCATTACTTTTGACAGACACTTAGAATTTTAGGCTCGCTATAGCAAAATAATTAATACTACAAGACAGAAAATATACCGAATAAATCATTTACTATCCTTCACAAACCTTCAGATACTTGTAAAGAATATTAGTCTATACAACCACAGAACGTCCGACTCCATTTTATGACATACCACTATTTCCAATGATTTCCCAGGCAACAAAAAAACTACTGTAATAGTTTCAAAATGGGATGTTAACTATAAAAATAAAAAAAATAACAACCAAGTATAGAGCTAAAGCGTTAAAATACACGAGGAATTAAAAATACCAAAAATAATGAGATTCATAACACAAAAGAATGTCGAATTATATGAATCTGTAAGAGATGTCACAAATCCCTTTTTAGTCAACTTGAGCATTCCGGACCACCTCAACCATGGCAAAAGAATTTTTCAGAATTAAGTTTTAGCTGTAATTTTAGTATTTAAATTTAATACAAAAAAAATGGTGAGTTCCATCACCTACTCACTATATACAAATCTAATAATGAATATTAAAAGATACATTAATAAATATTTTATGATCTTAAAATGCAAATATACATCGGTAATTTTTCTAAATGCACTGCAAACACATCAGAAAATAAATAAGGAGATATGAAAAAAAACAAAACTGTATCTAACATTTTGGATATAGTACTGTTTAAGCATACAAAAAATGTCCCAGCAATTACGATTTTTTTTTTTTAACAGAAAAAGTGAATTGTGAATGTAATTTTTTTTCTTAAGCCTGAATAACTGAATTTTCGCATAAGAGTTGTACGTTTCACTAAAATCACATCTTATGTCCTGTAATATAGGGCATGTGTCAAGATCTTCTCCTGTCACACTATCCAAAGAACACAGAAGATAGGTAGATAGTTGTTTTTAAATAGAATAAAACTGTTTAAAGGGTGAAGTGATCGCGTCACTTGATATGGCAAGTCGATCACATTTATCACCAACTGAACCCGAACATGCCCAGGCGCTATGAAAAGCTTCCAAATGCTTTCAGGCGTTTTAAAGACATAGGCAAGGCTCAATTCAAAGCTACCATTTGAAACGCAGATGGTTTGACATGAGAAAAATACACGGAATTTTATGTAGTGAATGTATGTTATGTATTAGCTATGTAAGTTTAAGAAATGAATAATGAAAATTTCTATTTTAATATTTGCTGAATATAATGAGGCGAAGATCCTTATTGAATATATATTCTTCACTATCCTCACTACCGATGGTATAAATATGTGTTTTAGGAAAGCAACTTTGATCTAACGGTTGCATTGTTATATTGAAAGGACATAAATTCCTTGATTAATAGCACTACACAGTGAAAAGATTAATGAGATGAAAGTCCTTAAAGATGAGAATAACAAGAAGTAGACATGGAAGACTCCTTGGGCCGAGGTGTTTGGCCAGGGAAAGCTATAGCCTCAGTCGATCCCTCGGTCAATATTGAACTAGCCAGCTCCTCATCTCGGCCAAAAATATAATTCAGTCCACAATCGATCTGGTCAATATTGGGTTACCACCTTCGGTCCAAGGCGTCTCCTCAGGTAACAAACACCTTCAAGAAATTTATTCATGTTAGCCTTTCGGTATTATCATGAGCACATATTTATACCCCGAGAGGTTGTAAAAGTACATTGAGGTGATGGACGAACTTGTGGTGCAGAACTTGCCCGATCCATCATAAGCCTCCGTTCAAAACATCGTGAAGATAATTACTTGCTTTAGTACATCCATTATCTCTTATATCCATTATTTACGAGAGCTGTTACGGTTTACTTTCCAGACGTTATCATCTGTTTAATTATCGTCAAGGAGACCGTACGAAAAATAAATACAAACTTCAATCATCTAACATCTAAATATAATTGTAGGTATTAGTAAATACCAAGTGACTTAAAATACATCAGAGTGGTTATGCCGATAAGATCTTTTTACAACGTGGTAAAAATATCAATCAGCAATACCACTCATTTATCAATTGTAGCTATATTTTTCCAATTATTAGCCATTTAGTAATGGGATAACATTAGCCCCTTAAACAATCCTGTATACACTATGCTGATTTCTTTATTGCATATCATTCCCATTCAAAACTTAGGACAGGAACATAAAGCTTTACAAAATCCGAGTTTCCACAGTCACAAAATTTTCCACAGCATCAAAATTTAGGCTTATGCGGATGGTTTTACGCTGTTTTAAGTTATTGAACACCTCTGTAAGCGCTGGTAAATAAACTCAATAAGCTGAAATTTCTAAAATATGAATTAGGTCCGTGATGAAAAATGGCAGATGGGAATGAGAATCTTGAATTTCTCATTCCTATTTGCTACTTTCTCTTTTCAAACAATATTTTCTTTAAATGAAACAGGATTTAAGGATGCAATACAGGATTTAATTTTTTGGGGAATTGGAGGCTTCAGCCCGAAAGCTTTATTTTAGTATATATATATATATATACATATATATATAACGATAGTTAATTTGATAAAAAAAAAAAAAACTAACTACCTATATGAAATGGTGTTTAAGTGATTCTATGAGGTCTTATTAAATGTAATTATGCGAACAATAATACTTTAAGAGATAGTAAGTTGGATGTAAGACTCATGTTGTTTTCTGTCTAAGTTTTTCTAACGAAAAAATTAACAAAGACTCAGAATGACTCACTTTTCGAATCGAACACACAAAACAGATAATAAAAGTTACTGGGTTTGAAACTCCCAACGGAAAAGAAAGCTATTGATACACCCAAAGTAGAGAGTTACGATGAATGCCTTATCTCGGGGTGCTATAGAAAACAAAGGAGTCCTAGATACGACCCTGGATACCGACTATCTCCTCTTTGGTCAGACATCTCCGCCTTTATTTCGGCCGTTGGGGCCATTGTGGCTCGGCTTTCAGTAGCGGCTATCTGGGAGTGTTTTGGCAACCTCATCAAACAGTTAGAAATATATGTTCTTTTTCAACTATATAAAGTGTGGTAACAGTTTCAAAGTGGTTTTATGTTCTTGTAACCAACATCTGTAAAATCATATCTTAAAAAAAAATCATATAATATTAATTTTATTACCCTTTATGATCAATATAAATAAAGGATTCTTCTCTGATCCTCACAGTTAGATTATTTTCTAATGCCGATGATCCTGCTGAGAGAGAAGCGCTGGGATCTCTTAGAGTCTCTCCTTGTCCTCCATACGTGGAGAAAAGGGCTGGTTTTGGAGCTTTCTTGGCTGATATTAAATATTGTAATTAAGTGTAACTGTTAGTTTTGTTCTTGTTTATTTTGTTTTATATTTATTCCTATATATGTATTATTATTTTATTTATTTATTTTATTATAATTTTTTTCTAAGAATTTCTGTATTTTATTTCACTTCAAGTTATATTTCTTTTGTTTTTATTACAGTTTTGCTTTGTTAAAAATCTTTTTTTTTTTTTTAATGTATTATGTATATGAATGAATGTGCCTTACTCAGCTATAATATTAAGTGCTCTAAAGTGTGACAAATGTATTATTTCTTAATAAAAATACATATATATTGTTTAATTATTTTTGTCACGTTTTAAGGTAACAAGTACCTTAGAACAAGAAACTATTTTTAATTGTTTTCAGAATTATGAATTTCAAATTCATATTATTAGAGTGTACCAGTGGGTAGTTTCTCAACAAGCGTTTTCGTGTGATTATATTCCTGTGTGCTTATTTACTTGATGTATTTATATTGTAATACAGTTGTAAATATTTTGAGTAAATAGTTTTTAAAAAAATAGAATTTGTAATTTATTTATTCGACATAGCTGATGTGCCAAAAATCTTAAAGTTCAGAGACATGCTGTTCAAAATTTATTTTGCCACTGGAAGATTTATTTGACATGAAATTTACCACTTATGGTAATCAGATAATATAAGTAAATACCACATTACTAAATATCAATTAGACACAATGTTAACAAAGGAGATCGGATGATCAAAAAGTCTTGATATTGACACAAGAAATTCTATCGAATAGTTAGATACCAGTGGATATGGAATTAAATCAAATCATTCCTTTGGCCATCGATTTAGAAATGGTTCAATAAAAATTCCAACTGAAACGAAATTACTTTTAAATCAAATTTAATACGCAGGCTATAATATATGTTGCTTTAAGGAAAGAATGATTTGGCTCTAATAACAAGAATTCCATAAAAAAAAAAAAAAAAGTAATCAAATCCTGCCATAATTACTTTCCAGCACAATGTAAACTCAAAACTAGTTTCTTGTCGATTATGATGTCTCCCTAGAAAAAGGTATCGCTCCTCTGGATGATTTACCCCTTAAAGAAATTTTCTCACACAAGTTTTGAATCAATTCATTATATGTGATAAGAAGACAGCAATTTTATAATTATATGGTCTGATTACTAACAATACTTTCGCATTTATTTTTATTGAATTTGGTTATTATAAAAAATATAGAATGTGGATCACTGGTTTTTCCTTAAATAAGAGACGTATATAGGAACCCTTAGTAAGGCAGATAAGGCTATGGCTGAAGAGCTGGAGATAAACGTATAAGAATAATCATACTCCTTTCTCTCTCATCCCTTTCCTTTTGATATTACACTTGAAGAATTGTTATTGCAAAAATGGGCCTGTATAGAAATTTTCCTCGTTGGTAAATTGTTTCATCTTCAACATAAATGAAAAAAAAAATCTAGATTATTAAATATCGACAGACAAAATCTTGCGATAATCATTCTTTAATTTCCAGCTTTAGTTAAGTCGTATTGTTACATTGTTAAGTCATAGACATTTTTGTTAGGTTTTTAAAATAATGTTTTTCAAAGGCTTCGTTAAAACAAACATGTCAGAATAATGATACAAAGGTTTGAATTCGCGGGTATTAAAGAAATATCGACGTGGTTGCAAATTTTGACACACGTTTCAAGTTTTACGGCTGGTCCTTCATGGTTGGATTGTCCTTACTCTGTGATGACTATGCCTACACATTTTCGTACGTTTTGAATAATAGGACGGTATTGTCTGACACCTTCACAAGCTATACCTCGGTCACCATTATGACATTCGATAAGTCAAAAAAAACAATCGCTTGAACAGTTTTTCACATTTCTTTTTTATTTAGTACCTACTCT
The DNA here is from genome assembly GCA_928085145.1 of Nezara viridula. Lineage (NCBI taxonomy): Eukaryota > Metazoa > Arthropoda > Insecta > Hemiptera > Pentatomidae > Nezara > Nezara viridula. Next base: position 129,266,133 of record OV725077.1, on the reverse strand, counting down.
ACCATTTCTGATATACGTGAGGACTGTTCCAGAAGTACAACCCAACGTATTCTAAACAGAATGGGAAGGTGGAGATTCATTCCTGGAGTCCACCACGAAATAAATTTCAACTTGCCAAGGCCGAGTTCGAACCGACACTGCTTAAGCAGAGAAGGGATGGATACTGAAACTGTAATAAATTATCTCCATGTATGGTATCGCCTTGAAGTTTAAGGTAGTTTCAAGCTCCCGATTACCTTCCATTTAGAACTTAGATTACCACTCTTGATGAAACAAAGGAACCCGATTCTTGTATGCGTGTCTTAACATATCTACCATTATAAAAGAAACAAAGTTTTATGAATGAACTGAATATATATATGTATATGTATATATATATATATATATATATTTTATATATTTATATTTATATTTTATATATATATATATATATATATATATATATATATATATATATATATATATATATATATATATATATATAAAACAATTTTAAAAACAAAACTTTGGAGTTTTGTATTTTTAAAATTTTAAAATGTTGTATACCTGCGTTTTAATTATAAAGAAAAATTGTGAAATTAGGCTGTTTCCGAGGTTGTTAAAAATCAAAATTAAAACAACTATCCAAGAAAAATAATAAAAAATAGAAACAAAAAATTAAAAAATAGAATTAAATTGTAATAAACCCTTCGTCGTAAACCTGTGAATTCCTGTCCTACAGTATCCTTTAATAAGACCCCGCTTATCCCTGTTGAACAAATCCGATATCTAGGACTCCACCTGGACAAACAATTTTTACAAACACAGGATTTTCAATGACTTGTAATATTTTTTTTTATTTTTCTCAGCCTAGCCTTTCTGCTACACAGATTTTACAGCGATGGTATACCGCACTACTATGTGTATACCATCCTTCCTATTAAACAAACAATATTTTTCAACATCAAAAACATCTTTGTAATACGAGTATTTCGGCTCCGACTCTAGTTGAGATAAAATAAAATTTCTGCGAAGGACGATTGGGAAAACAAGGAGAGACAGAGTTCAAACTGAAAGGATTCGTCGGGAACTGCAGATATCCCCAATCGATACAATAACTCCTTAAGTACATAAAAATAATGTAAATCCTTTTCTATACATAAGTATATAATAATATAAATCCTAGCAAAAAAGTCTGGTACTTGGTCAATCTGGTACTTAATGACTTCTTTCACTGGATTAATTGATCAGATGGTTAATAAAACTAAGTGAGGTAAACTTAACTAACCAAAACTTAGTGTTTTGTTCAACTATGATAGTGAGCAAAAAGTCATTATGTGCGTCGTGGAATAATTTTGTTTTCATTTTTATACATATATTAAGTATTTTAATTATTTGACGAAAATATATTACATATTTAGGACTGTGAATAACAAAAAATATATATTCAAACTACTATTTTAGTATTTTTTTAAAATAATCAGAAACTTCAAATTCGATTATCTCAAATTCATTAAAATATTAATTAATGACTTTTTGCAATAAAACGATGATATATCCTATTAAACTTCATACGCATGTTTTAGTTCATTATTTTAAATGTACTATCATAATTCACCGAGGGAAAATATATAATAATATAACTCCTACCTTCTACAACACATATTATTGTACAGATCAATATTTTGTGTGAATTATCCCCTAGGGTAGACAAGTCTTGATTAATTTTTGCCTAATTTTCATTTCAGTTTTAATGTGTTTAAAAAAAAAGGGTGTTACCATAATTTCAATCGTTTGTTTAAAGACTTCCTTTTAATTTTGACGTGTGGGCTATTAATCATAATTGATAATTATTTGAACGGTGGTAATGCTAATTAGTAAATTATTGCATTTCGATTAGTATTATTAGCAATTAGGAAGTGTGTTTGTGAAATGAGGAAAATGAACACCCTCTGATGGAAGCTTCTACGAATTAATAATGAGGTTTGGGGATTAATCAAATCTCTGTTGATAATCAACACCCCTTCATTGAAATATTCAGAATCATGTTTTCGTGCAAATGAGTTCGGCAGTATCCTTTATTTCATCGGGGTTAAAAACGACAATTTAAATATCTACCAATGTGTGGGTTTTAAAATAAAAATATATATAAATTAGTTTTCACGGAAATATACCAGCGGCCGTATCAAGGATACGGTGGAAGTAAAGATAAAGAACTTGGTTGAAACATAAGACGTATAAATATTTTATCTAATCAATGAGCAAAGCAAAAGCGGATTTGGGCTGCAATGTGTCTAAGGCATGGCCAAACGTAAATAGAAAGCTTTTTGTTTTGAAAATCGAATTCATTTCCATGAATATAAAAAAAAAAAAACTAAATAAACAAATAATAATTAAAAGAAGATTTCATTAATAATATTTAAATTATGATAAAAATAGCATGATAATAATTATTTTTTTTACTGGAAACCAACAGAATGACATGAGTTGCGGATCATAACTTATATTAAATAAAAAAAAAATATCTTAGTAGATAAGCGTACGTATAAAGATATTTAAAGTCATTTAGGAAGAAAGCATTCTTAAGGTGCAATAAATATTAACAGTTGATTTTTCCTTAATTTCCGAAAATCTATATAAGTATAGAAGCCGAGGATAAATAAAATTGTAGACATAATAAGGTCAAGATAAATAAAATTAATGAACAAATCAAGAAGCCAGTTTATTGAACGTGGGTGGAAGTACAGTGGATGAGGTGGCCGAGCGAGCTACCTGTGTTTCGCTCATGCATTGCCTGGCAACCTTAATAACTGAATATTACGAGATCGAGTACCGGGGGCTTTTAACTCTGGCATTAATCCCTTTTGCTCTCCCTGGACCAGAAAAATTAAAGTATATCCAAATAAGCAAGGTAAGTGAAACAAAAAAGAAAGGGTGGAAACGCAAAGGATTGTAATTCGCTACTGACTAATTTGGTGGGGTTAGATAAAGTTCCTGTAAAATCTCGTCAACTACCACTAAAATCTACAACTACTACCACCTTTAATTCGATCTCAATGACAATTTCAGTCTTTGTATGGGCTAATAGTAAATGTCATATCAATTAAAAACAAAACATCCACTTCTTTTTCATTTACTTTTTACGATTATTTTTTTTTTTTAATCTAGCAGTTAAGAAGTACCAGAGACACATCAACCTCACATGACTTTAAATGTTTATGTTTCGTTAATCACTTTTGTAAGACCTTCGCGAGAATGAAGAATGCCACAGGATAAATTAGTTAATTACTCTAATTAGATATTAAACAGGATAAATTAGCTATTAATTAATTGATAACAGTTTTCTGAACTGTTGTAACAACAACCATTTTTTTTTTCATGAACTTCCAAATCTAAAGCAGTAACAATCGAGTAACTGAGTACTTAACGTATGTGACCTTTTGAGGTACCTTCAAGTTTTGAAATGCCAGCAAGTCATTACCTTAGCTAACTGACCATATCTCCATGAACAAGCGATATCACTTCCTCAGTTACGGTGTAATAACACTCTACAACCTTTTGATTGCAAGAAAAAATATGTTCAGCTGACGATCGACAAAACATATCTTATAATTGATTGTTTTAAGACCATGACAACTTCAGAATATTTTCATACGGTTGTGAAATGTGTGATTTCACTCAAAATAGAATTTTATATATTTGTTAGAAAAAGAATTGCTTTCCAAGGTAAATGTTTTATGAATAATAAACCCTCAGACTCTCCAAATTCTTATCTTTCGCTCAGCCTTCTCCCTTCTTTTTATAAATTATTTGAAAAAATTATTCTTCGTCACCTTAATTCTTTCGATACATTTAAATTTTTCCAAATCATCAATTCGGAAAGCATCATTCAACTGTTCACCAATGCCATCGATTGGCAGATTATATTTCTGATTCTTTAGAAAGTGCTCTTGATCAATCTTCGATAGCTTTAGTACCAGTGATGGGGTTGAGAGAGAGATCTGCTGGAGTTCAGTTTTTCCCTCCATACTTGGAGGGACAAGCCTTCCTCGGAGTTCTCTCGCCTGATAGTAAGAAGTGCATATAGGTATGTATGTGTTTTTGATTAATTTCATCTTCTTATTTTTAGGTTTTTGTTTGTTTGTTTCGATGTCTAGGCGCAAAACATCCAGGTTATAAGCGCCTGATCAACTAAATAACATCATTTAATATTATTTGAATGGTTGGTACAAAAAAAAATAATAATACAAATAAAAAAAATAATAAAATTAAAAAAAGAATAAAATAAATAAAGAAATGGATTGATAGAATAAAATAAGGATAATAATAGACATTTATAGGTAATAAGATGTATAAAAAATGTATAAATAAATAAACTTTAAAAAATAGCAGTAGAATCAATAAATGAATTGAGATTAATAAACAAATGAATTTAAAATGAAATCAAATCAAATGAAAAAAAATAAATAAATAAAAAATAATAATAAGAGAAAATAGAATAAAAATAAATAGATTAAAAAAAATTAATAAATAAATAAAATAATAGTAAATCTGCAAAGGATCATTAATTATAAGCCTGTCAAATGTGTTTTTATTAAGTCTTTCACTATCCAGAAACTTGATGACTTTGGTAACGATTTCTTCTTGATTTCCCAGGGTGGCTGATATATTCTGGGGTATTCCAAAATCTTTTAATCTTGCGGTGTAAAAAGGGCATTCTTCCAAAATATGTTTTATAGTAAGTGATTGGTTACACTTTTGACATCTCGGGATAGAATCTTTTGTTATGAGGTGGAGGTGGGTCAGTCTTGTATGTCTGATCCTCAGCCGCGAGAGGACGACCTCTTCTCTTCGACTGCTGCGTCTGGAGATGGTCCACGGTTGCACCTCTTTCTTTATTGTTTTTAATTTGCTAGGTGCGCTGTTGTCCCACCGTCTTTGCCATTCTTGGAATATGGTTTCTCTCAGAGGTCGTGCAAGTTCAGATGGTATCAAAAAAACTTTACCGCGGCCTGGAAGAGTAAGAGCTTCTTTTGCTTCTCTATCAGCCATTTAATTTCCTTTAATTTCTATATGGCCAGGCGACCAGATAAAATGTGCCGTTGTTCCAACTCCATGAAGCATTTTTATAAGACTTAGAATGCAGTGTATCCCTGGATGGTCTGGATACATGTTATTCATAGCTTTCAGAGTACTTAGAGATATTTTATTTGATTTATTGCATTTACTTTTTGATTATTATTTATTGTTATTTTCTCCTATTTATTTATATTTTTTGTACCTATAGTGTGAATGTTATCCTACCTCACTATAACTAATGTCCAAGTGACAGATTGTTGTAATATTGAATAAATAAATTTTTTTTAAAAATCTTTAGAATATAAAAATTATTGTCCTAGAGTTTATCTTGACATTAGATAAAGTTTGGCATGAAGGATTGCTTTCTAAACTTAAAATTTTACTTCCTCCGACCTACTATCTAATATTACTTTCATATCGATCGGATAGATATTTTGTAGTAAAAGTAGGAACGGAACGTTCTAACATTAAACCTATTAAAACACTAGCACATCAGGGTAGTGTCCTTGAACCAATATTGCTAAATATATATATGTCTGACCTACCGGAACACAATGACACAATACGGTATGGCTACCTTTGCAGACCATACCGCAATCCTCAGCTCAGATAAAAACCCTGTTCGAGTATCTACCACTCTTCAAAATCATCTGAAGGATATTGCTGATTGAGCCACAAGGTGGAAAATTAAGATGAATGAAAAGAAAAGTGTACATGTAGTATTCACTGTTAACTATACACATTCCCCTGAAATATATTTTAATAACATTAAAATCACAACATCAGATGTAATTTTAGGTATTTAGGTTTTTAGCTAGACAAAAGAATTACTTGGAGGACTCACATTAGACAAAAACGAATAGAATTAAACAGAAGATACGGTCTTTTATACAGATTACCTGACACGCGTTCAAAATTATCTTTAACTAACAGAGTAACCCTTTATAAAGTTTTACTTAAACCTATTTGGAATAAAGCTGTGAAGTCCTCCTAAAACTTTCAACATTAAAAAAATTCAGTCCTTTCAAGGAAAAGTATTTCGAAGGATAATTGACATATAGTTTTATAACGGAAATGATACACTACATAAAGACTTAAACTTAGCTACAATTTTAGATAGCGCAAAATAAAACTACAATGATTTTCATCAAAGACTGATGTACAACATGAATCCTCTGACAGAAATCCTTCAACGAACAAGACACCTGTACAGCCCACTACAACGATTACGTAGGCGTTGGCAAAGAGGCCTGATGATCTGATTTATGTCCCGGACGTGAAGCCGTGAAGCTGCCAAAAAAATTTCTCATTGCAAATTGCAAATTTAATCTAATGTTCTACATTTATATAATTTTAGTCAAATTATAACATTATCCAGTCACTGTAAAGATTAAAATATAAGATATATATACAAGTTCTTTGTATTTTTTTAAGCTAAATTTACTCAGCCGAGAAACGAAAACAAGGCATGTTTAAAAAAAAGAAAAACCAATCCATTATATTATTATAAAGCTTGTCTCAGTTTTTAATGCCCAAACTATGGATTTTAAACAAAATTTCAAAAAAAAAAAAGAAAAGAAACCTTGTTCTTAACATTTTATTCGCATTAAATTAATTGTATGTCAATTCATAAAGTGGAAAAATATTTTTTATGTGTGATTATTTTTTAATTAAAATTATTAGCACTCCATGATGGATATACAGTAAGGGAATTTTCCAGATTTTTCAACTAACTATATTACTGCATTATGTGTGCCCATGGTTTTTAAATTAAAATGGAAACCGTCGGTGTTGTATACACCATGTATAACTTCTATTCACCTATATGATGAATAGTTTAAAATTTAAAGGAAGGAGATGGTCCGGGGTCCGGGAGTTAAAATTTAATTTAGGTCTGTTGTCAATTAGAGCAACCTCAAAGAATAAACATTATCTGTCTCAATTGACATGAATTTTTATTTTCTGATTAAAAAATAAATCATGATATAAATTTTAATGTAGTAATAACATGGAGTATGCAGTCGATATTTTAACTGTTTTATTAGTTTAAAAACAATTAATCTCGAAAAAATAATTAGAGACCAGAAATCCAAGCGATCTTCAAATGAATTCTTGCGATCTGGACAGATATATTGGGCTTTGCAGAGACCTCAACCTTGTGGCATGGTCATTCCTATAGTTCCAAGGAACTTTAATCTCATTACTAAGAGCAGCTATTTGGTCTAGTAATCTATAAGGCCTTTATATTACAAATCAATCAACGTTATCAATAACTACCTAATTATCAACTTCATTTATCGGCGATTTTTAGTCACATATTCCTGAGCATCAACATGATGTAAACTAGGAGTTTCGGTTTCATTGTCATTGTCATTTTATTCCGCTTAATTGCCATTTTCGCACATAAAAAATTAACACTAAACCGTAGTAAAAAACAAATAAATAATCTACCACAACAGACTCAATAATAAGCGAACTTTATGATAATGATATCAGCTGACAATGAAGGGGATGGAATTAAAAAAAATAAGCGGGACTTCCTAAAAACAGCTGTATGAAGTAAGTCTTTCCCTGAACAAAAGACTGCTACTTTTTCATCGCAGCCAACTAAGCATAACTCCTCCCTTAAAATTATTTTTGTACTTAGCGTCCTCAAAGTTAAATTTTTATTATGTCTCTGTTTCAAGTCGCATTCATTTTCGTTAAAAACTAAAATTCATTTTAAAATTTCTGTCACTCAAATTCTTCAGAGTCCCATTTCCTCAACCGATTCTCAGAAAAACATCATTAATTATTCAAAAATTATTTCTCAAATAACCAATTGTATTTAGTTTTGGCATTATGATTATAAAATAAACCTATTTAGATTTCTTTATCTAGAGATATAATGATAATTGGTAACTTTTGCCATTAATCACACTTATATAAAGTTAATTTTTATACTTTTTAATTATTGATTTTCACTGCGAATTAATTAAAAAGTACACAATTTTGATTAATACTTATAACCACAGCCTTATTATTACCAAAAATTATTTGTGATTTTTTTTTATCACCCCTTCACTTAATTTTCTATCCAGTAACTTAAACGTAGCCGTGTTTTCAGCGAAAATGGCTACAATTAACTCCTGGAAAGCTTTTATTTCGGGTTTTTACTTGATATATGGTGTACTGAAATAAACATTTCATATTTACATAAAAAATAATTATTTTTACATTTTTTAAATTTATAAATAAAATGTATTTTTAGGCTATTATGTTTATTACAACTCACCCCATATCAGGGAAAAACAATAAATAAAAGCTCTGAAACAGTTAATTGCAGTCAGTTAAAAAAAAAAACACTGGAATTTTAAATCACATAATTTCTTTACACAACTTGAGGTGAATCTCAGAAATTATCCTAATAAACCGCAACTTAATTAATATGGACTTAAAGTTTATTAAAATTAAAAGTCGGGTAAATTTAGTTCAGTTAAAGGGCAATAAAAAAAAAATCACAAATAATTTATGATTTTTTTTTAACGGAACATAAGCTGAACTGTGTTAAGTCGCCCAATAGTCCTCTTTAAATATATTTAACAATGGCAAACGCTACGTTCTTTTAAAGTAAATTTTGTTTTGTTTACTATGGAGCAATATTAAGTTGCTTAAAGCAATTAATTTTTACGTTATCGCTTCCGATCCAACAAAAAACGTGACTAGCTTATAAAATTTCCTATTTTTCTGCTGGATTTTGGGCAATTTTATATGATTTTTTTTTGTAGATTTTGATGTCTACTATCATCCTTTTAAATATTTTTCTCTACTTACAGAACACTCACGCCCTGTATAAGAGCAGAAAATAAATTTTGGAGACATTCCAATTCTATTGTTTTCCTAAAATGTTCTTTTGTTTTCCTCAAACGAAGGATAAATAGTAAATAAGTCTTTATAAAGTTCACTCGATCAATCTCCGCTGGCTTTAGTACCAGTGATGCGGTTGAGAGAGTAGCGCAGGGTTCTCCTGGAGTCCAGCTTTTCCCTCCATAGTCGGAGGGACAACCCCGCTTTATTTTAATTAGTGTATATAGACATGCATGCGTTTTTGATTTGTTTTAATTTTCTTATTTTTTAAGTTATTTTATTTATTGTATATACTTTTTGATTATTATTTATTGTTATTTTGCTTATATTTATTTTATATTTTTTTGTACATATAGTATGAATGTTATTCTACCTCACTATAACTAATGTCCAAGTGACAGATTGTCACATCCTTCAGGTTTGGTGCCATTTTCTCATAAGTTTTTTATATATATTTTAGGCCAAAGGTCACCAAATATACACAGTTTTTATATGCTATATTCTTTATTCGACGTTTCGGCTTCAGGAGCCATTTTCAAGATCCTGCAAAACTAATTTTAATTTAGTTTTTACAATTCAAATGCATCCTTATCAGACACATATTATTTAACAACTATCAGTAATACAAATAGTCCAACATTTATTTTATTATTTTTTTTTAGTTTTTATCGTCTATCTACCATGCACCGCGCCATAAAGTTTTTTAAAATCTATCATTGCAATATGATTCGTCCTTAAGTCATTTTTTTATTTCAAAGAATGTCGTTTTTCACTTTAAAAAAAAAAAAATAAATTAAAAATAAAATTTGGATTATTCGAATTACTGATAGTTGTTAAATAATATGTGTCTGATAAGGATGTTTTTGAATTGTAAAAACTAAATTAAAATTAGTTTTGCAGGATCTTGAAAATGGCTCCTGAAGGCGAAACGTCGAATAAAGAATACAGGATATAAAAACTGTGTGTATTTGGTGACCTTTGGTCTAAAATATATATAAAAAACTTATAATAAATTTTAAATTTTCACGATTTCATGATAATTCTGTTTTTTTATTTATTTTAATAATTTTATACAACCGTGCCCTAGTTCAGACTATCTCCCTGGTTGTATCCTAACCGCATCTGCCTCATTATGTTCGGTCCTAATTATATATTTATTTCATCGTCGTGTAAATTGCCTCATAAAATATTTTATTACAGCGATTGCAGATAGAGGATCCAGGTCGCGTGGAAGCTCAATTAATGAATAATATATTTTGCTCGACCCGAAACCTTCAAACGAATGACTCTATATTGAGGGTCCGTGCAGGTTACGCCATTATCAGTTAGTAATACCTATCCTTTTAGTAATACCTAGCCTTCCAATTTTATTTTATTGAAAAATATCTGTTGAGAGATTTTCACAAATAAATGAAGGGAAAAAGAAAGAAAATTTATTAAATAAAATGAGGCCATTTACAAAATTTAACTCTGGTATTCTTAATTTACTCTCCAAAATATACCAGAATAAATCAATTAGATCTCTACAGAAGTACTGTAATTAAATTTTAATTTTCTTTTCATTTTTTTTTTAGGCACGATGCAATTTTTTTATATTTTTTTTAGAAAGTATTAAGCCAAAGGTCACCAATAATAAATTTTTTCACTTTATGTATTTATGTTATTATCGGTCACTCGAAACATATTCAAGATTTTTCAAACAAATTTAGTTATTTTACTTTACAATATATCATTATACAATATTTAATAATTTATAAACAGTCAGTTACATAAAGAATCCTTATTCTCTTTTAGAAAAAAAAGTGTATATAACATAACAATTTTTGAATATTTTGGTTTAATATTAATGCAAAAATTATCTATCTACCATGCACTGCTTCATAACATTTTTTTTTTTTAAATATCATTATAATATAATTAGTGAGTTGATCATTCCCTTATTTCATCGAATGTCGTTTTTATTTCTGAAAGTTATGTATAAATAATTAAAATATTCGAGATGCCGAAACGTTTAATAATAAATGCATAAAGTGAAAACGTTCATTATTGGTGAACTTTGGCCTAAAACTTTTTAAAAAAATATATATTAATATTACATATATTATTTTATTAATATCTCGGTATTTCTCTTCCTTTTGCTTTTCTTATAGACTTTCCTGTATATTTTTGTTATTTAAATATTTTTATATATTCATATATATGTATGTATGTATATAATTTAGAATTGTCTCATATAGTCGAATATAATCATATAAATAGTGTTTTCCCTCCCCACAGTTTAGATCCATTCCACGATTGAAAGAATAGAAACTGGATACTGTTGATTAATTCCTACTGATGAGGGAGTAGAGCCATCCAGGTGGATCAATCGAATCAATTACAAGATAATTTTCACTTTAGCCGAGGATGGGTCAGCATGTAGGTTAAGTCTCAATCAATATCAGGCACGCTCACCACTTAGCCCTCTAATATGAGAACAGACTTTTGTTATATCTCTGTCACGGTATCAGAATTTTTTTTTATATCTTCATAAATCTCTTATTTAAATTAAATTAAAAACTAAGCAATTTATTTAAGGTAATTAAAAATAATAATGAAATTAATTTTAAATGGCTTTAGAATCCTCATTCCAAGTTTTTTTTTTAATTATACATTTATTGAATATTAACACAATCTGCTACACTCAAGGGTAATAAGCATAGAGCTTATTCGTTCAAACAATATATACATAAAAAGAAAATAACTGAAGGTAATTACAGAAAAAAATCGACAAAAAAAAAGATTTAATAAATAAATAAAATTCTTCTAAAGCTCATTCACATCTATATACAATATTTACATTTGCCCAAGAGACTTCGAGCCAGACTTTGTCTTCCACGGCTCCAGAAGGTCACAGCGCTTCTCTTCCAGTCGCGTCACTGGACTGGAGGCCAGTGGAGACTGAGAGAGGGCCATTGACCCACAACCATCCAGGCATTGAATGGAGAAGCTGGCCATTCCTAGATCTCTACTAAAATACCTATAAAAGGTCTCGAGACCACTACCGTTTCAACCTCCGGGGATTATAGGAATGGTTGGAGCTAGATAAGGATTGAGCTACAGGATTGGTATGGCAAATAAGGTTCTGGGTGATAAGTAAGCAGTAATTATAGTTAGAGAAGTGGGTTTGGGATTGCATTTTTCCTGAACTTCGCCGACTGCTACTTCTAACAAACTTCTAAAATTAATATTTTTTTCATTAATTTTTTTTTTTTTTTTTACTACTACTTGTACTAAACATGTCTGGTCTTAACTTGCCAAAATAAACTTGTCTATACACAAAGAAAATATTCCTTTACATACCAATACTAATTTCGTTAACTGAATTTGAACTAATTTTTCACAACTGAATCTGACATCGGATTTGTCTCTAAACTAGACTCCCTGATGCCTTCGATTAGCGTAGAGCTGAGTGTAGGAACTTTCCCGTGGTTGCATATTCGAGGGGTCACAGTAATCAATAAAATTGTAAGGAAAACAAATTAAAAAATAAATACACGAAAAGTTAAAGCAGTTTAGCAATATGGGTGGGCAAATAAGGTGAAATATTCTAAATCGAGATGGGATGATAACAAGGACACATGGGATGTTAAGATCGTGGTGTTGAGTCTCGTATGTGGCATAATATGGAGCGTTAACTATTGTTCGAAGTACTTTAGACTGAAAGGATTGAATACGTTTGATATTCGAAAATGTAGCTCTCCTCCACTGTTCAAGTCAGTAGGTTCAGATAAGTATTAGTACAGTCCAGTAGATTAATAGTTTGTTATCGATTGAAAGATGAGAAGTACTGTTTAGTAATCTGTATTACTGGGCAAATTGTCGTTTAAGCTGTTGTCTTTCAATTCTGGTGTATGTGTTCCAAGTCGGTCTTTTGTATAAAAGGAAGCCGAAATACCGGACAGTGTCTGAGGTTAAATATTGTCTGAGGGATAGTGTTAAATAGGATTGGCGAGAAGGATCTGCGTTAGAGCATTCCAAATTAGACGAGGATATTTACGATAAATTGTATAAGTGACATTCATTTCATTTTATAATGTATTTCTTCAGATCTGTCACCGATGAAAGTGATAATAAGCAAATGTGCTGACAAAAATGACAATCAAATTACATTTCATGCAACAAGAAGAATAGTACCCATCAATACCTCTTCGTGTCTTTATATCCTTCCTTAGTACATGACAGTAGATTTCTCATCCAGTTCCTTTTCCTTTTATCAGAATGTTCCTAGTTCTCGATCACGCCGAGAAGCAGTACGACGGTTCTCCTTAGTTATATATTTCATTCTCATCATATTAACATAATCTCCAAAGCCAAAATGAAAACTTTGCATACTTTAATTTAACTTTTCAATGGAAAATAACATATTATTTTCTTCTCAAGTTATACTACTGTTTAACGAAACATTGTGGAGGTGAGATATTAAAAAAGCCTTACTGGCTTACATTACTACATATAACATCATAGATACATTATCGTATTGTGGTGGCACCGGGCTTTCAAAATGCGAACAGCCAATTCTGCACAACCTTATGTCCATAGGCACTGGTACCTTATTAATTAATTAATTTTAAAAGATGTTAAATTCTTGAGGATAAATAAATGCGGATAAGCAGAAATTATAATTACATGAAAGTTGAATGAATGAAATAAAAATATTGCTCCTAATTCAAAATATTTTTTAAATAATGAGAGATGTATGAGTTTTAATTAACTACAATAGTTAATCAAAATGAAATGAATTTAATTCAATTGATAAATTAATTTAGTTTTATTAAAATGTATTATAAAAAGTATATATGTGTGTGTATATGAACTTAAAATTATATTTTTATATAATAAAGAGAAAAAAAATAATAATACACCAAAGATTTGAACTGGGAACCTTCACGATATAAGAATCAATACACTAGCCACTACACTATGATAGTGATTGCAGAAGTTAACATGAACTAGTGTATAAGTTAAATTTAGCATCAATGTGAGGTGTTTAAATTAAGAAAAATTTTTTATTTATCAATACATAACATAAAATTGGACATAAAAATTAAATTTGCGATCTGCAAATTTCTTTGCAATTAGCAAATGTTTTGGCAGCTTCACAGCGTCCCATCACAATCCAGGAAATAGTTCAGTTCAGAAGGTCTCTTGGCCACCGCCTACGTAATCGTCGAGGTGGGCTGTACGGGTTTCTAGTGCTTTTAAGTTTTTCTGTCAGAGGATTTGTGTTTTAAGTTAGTCTTTGGTGAAATTTACTGTAGTTTTCTTTTGCAGTGTCTAAAATTGTTGTGATGTTCAAGTCTTTGTGTAATCTATCGTTTGCGACATAAAATGGTGCGTCAACAAATCTTCGTAAAATTTTGGATTGGAATGACTGGATTTTTTTAATATTAGAACTTTTAGCAGAACCCCACAGTTCTATGTCATAAGTCCAAATTGGTTTTAGTAAAACTTTATGGAGTGTTAGTTTGTTAGTCAAATTAAGAAAAATAATGTTTTTATTTCCACTTTTTTAAACTGGAGACCTATAGGGACAGTAAATGTCTTTTAAAGGAGCATCACTCGCCTTAAAATGTTCATAATTAAAATAAACTGATCACATTGTCATATTTGTGTTTTAACGTCTCTGTAGTCGCTTGACGTATGTCTTCTTGGAGGAGAGTAATGTCCCAGATGTGGGCAGTCGCTGCCACAAACTGGTGAGATGAAACCTTGGGATTTCCATGAGGAATGGTGAAGGAACGATAGAACGTAATAGAGGTTGCTCTCAATGCAGTGCCATACTGTTTTCTTTTTACGTCATGATATCATCTGACAGGACGAGAGGCTATCTGATCCGGAAGTGGCCAAAAACATCGCAAGAACGTATCATATATATACAAAATATTTAATTATGTATAATTACAAATAAGCAGGTTTACCATGGAAACAAAAATTAAATGAAATAAATAATCCATGGATAATTATGCACAAAATAAAATAATCCACCATATGATGATTTGGTCTCAAAAAATAATAAAATTATTCATGTCGGCCGCCACATTTATATTTCAATAGATTTACAGTCAAATTGCACCAGATTCTAAACAAATTTATCGTTATTTCATATTTTCACATATACATTGAATTTAATTTAATAGAAGTAACACTGAAATCTACAACAGAAAAGTTTTAACTGGGATGATGAACCTCTGAAACTCAACTTTATGTAAATAAATGAAAACAAAGAAAGAAGGAAGTTGTAGTTTGCTCTATGATGCATGAATAGACTAGTTTTCTAGGATTGGCAAATGTCAGATAGAAGTGAACCTATTTCCAAAAAAATAGAGAAAGAACATCCATTTAAGAGAATTGCGGCTGACTGGTGGAATAGGGGATATCAAGGCGATTGATGCCTGGCCTGTAGCCAACTTGCTAAGATTTGTGGCTTAAATATTGACTGTATCAATTCAGGGTCGAATACTCAGATTAATTTAAATCGAATGTTTTTCTTAATAGTCAATAAATATATTTATGATTATTATTTTTAATAACAATCATCTAATGAATATAAAAATAATTTATTTCTCGTAAAAAGATATTTTCAAAAAACTAAATGTCGTTAATAAAAATACCGACAGAATCAACTCGTCTCTAAGTGAATTTCTCCCATAATATGAATCCTACTAATAATTTTTAAATAGTTTTAATTTATTTAAGAATTTTATCTATTATAAAATAAAAAATATCTATTTTTCAATTCATTATACTATTTGTTTTCATAATTAAATTATTCGGTAATTACTAAACCCAATTCAGTCTACTTAAATTTAAAAAAAATATTTAAACATACAATTCTTAAATAATGGTAGTAAAACAATTATTCACGACAAAAATAAATAGTAAACCCAAAATACACAGTATGCAACTGGTGTATTTTTGGATGTCGCTCAGGCGTCGACAAAGTCTAGAACCAGGATCTTCTCTTCAAACTCAAGTCCATACTACCGAATACATACTTCCTGATTCTTCAATCTTTCCTTTTCGATATATTTTCTCAATTCTTCCAGTCGTCCAGTCTTGGTGGGAGTGCACCACGGTACAGTACTGGGTCCACTACTGTATATTGTATACACTTACGACATACCTATTAGCAATGAGGCACTGGCTGCTACTTATGCTGACGACACAACAATTCTCACAAAACATTATGATCCTACACAAGTCTCATTGACGTTACATCATTTAGGTAATTACAAGAATAGTAAAAATTATGGAAAATTCGACTAAGCCACGATAAATCGAAACACATTACTCAAAAAAAAAATACCTGCCCTTCAATTTATATCGAAAACAACCAAATTCCTCAGACGGACACCGTACAATAGCTTGATCTTACCTTTGACAGAAGGACGGCATACGGCCCACATGTCAAAAAAGAACGGAAGACCCTCAATAAACGACTCAAACTGCTATACTCACTTTTTTTCCAAATCTTCAAAATTAGAACTGAGACAGAAGCTAAATGCATACCTATACTTATTAAAGCCAATATGGACTTACTCCTCACATATAGCTAAAAAGACTCACTTACACAAACTTTCCAATCAAAAATATCTTGGTACGTGACAAACAAAACCTTACATACTGATTTCCTCCTGCCTACAGTTGATCAACAAATAAGATCTCCTTACAAACGATTCCACAATAATTTCCACGAAAATACTAACATACTAATCAGAGATATGACTTCAGCTGACATTCTCATCAATACGAGGAGGAGACTAAAGAGGCGACCCCCTTCTTTAACAAACATTGTAATTGAATAAAGACAGAGAGAAGAGGTACTGCTGGGTGCTATCCTTCCCTATGCCTGACATGTCAGTTTCGTTACTTTAATCAAATCATCTGCTGATTGTTAACAGTCATCGACAGATGCAGATTTTAATACTTTATTCTAAATAATAAAAATTAAAAAATTACTATTGAGTTAAAATACTATATTATTTACTATTAGAAATGAAAGAATGCAGTTAAGCGAAAAAAAAAAAAAAAGTTCACAAATATCTACTGCACTACTAAGATACTTGTTTGTATAATGCATAATAACCGCAAGAATAAAGAAACTCAAGTAAGCATCTAAATGAAGTAACACTTTAAACAGAGATTCGCAGAAGTCTATTTTCCCCGATTGTTTCTTTTATTAAGAGCTTTATGACTTTATCTCCTTCTGGTGTCGATGTACAGGTTTGCAAACTTAAATTCGATGGTAAACATACCGTGGCTTTCCATGCATGATCTCTTTTCTCTGAATTCTTCCAAAACCCGAATTCCTAAATACATAGCAAAATCGCTTAAACTATATTTCTGTCAACAGTGGCTAATCGAATTAGTGTTTTGACCATCCTTTCAGTCTTTATTCATATGAGATTTTTTATACATATCATACGATAATTTTATTAGCCAAGATGCTAGTAATTCAATTATATTTACAGGGTGTAGATCATATAATTATGTTGCCATATACTTTCCTCCGTTGTCTCTTTTTCCGAGGAAAAATGTTTTATGAAAAACTTAATTTTCAAACAGATCTAAGTGTTCTTCCCTTGATTTAATTGACCTCATTTGGCTCCGATAAGAAGGAGCAATTTATATAAATTTTAAATTTTGCAACTGAGAACTAACAATAATTTTCTCCTTATCCATTCCCAAAGAACTAATACCATTGAACTTCGTTTCTTTCCACGTCCTTCTGGAATTTCTCACCATCCAATGTTTCTTTCTTACAATCATTCAGATATCTCGTTTCCCATTACCGTCTCGTAACCCTAGCACACTCTCCAATCTCGAAATGTTTATTTAAGGACAAAGTGTTGATTAGAAGTGGATAATTGTATGATTATATAAACTCTACCTTAATGATTAATTTATAATATTCACATATTTCTATAATTACTTTGATTTATTAATTTATTTATTATTATTTTATTTTGTCAGTTCATATAATATATTTTACTATTATTCAAGAATTGATTTTATTGATACGTATACACACTTTGAACTTTGATTATATATTTTTTTTTTTTGCCAGTTTTCTGTTTATTTGTACACATTTTATTTTTTATTTTTAAGGGACATAGTCGTTTTTACAGTAGATTTTATTTGTACTGGTTACTGTACAACTCAGGTACTTAAATTTAAACATATTACCTTAAAATTAAATTTAGGAATTTAAGCATATTCTTTGTTATATCCGATCCTTCGCTTAAGGATATTTTCTTCTTTTTTTTACACAGATTAATTTCTTCATTTCAAATATTTCGAAATCGACTTGGAAAGATTGTATAACAGTATAATGGTTATTAATTAAATTAACTAAACTAAAACATGACAACGAAATAAAACATTCAAAATCTTACTGGGCTATTAAGAGGATTTTCTCGCAGCCACCAAGATACATAACAGGAAGAAGGATAATTGTCCATTTACCTGCCGACTTCCGCCCGTCTTTTCCTTCCTCAACCTGTTGCTTTTCTGCAGAGAGGGTTCGATTCCAGGGGCCTTAATTCACCGTTAACAGAATCCAGGTCATTAAAATGTACTAAGGGTAGTAGCCACTAGCAGTTTGAAAGGTCTTCAACGAGGAACACGACCTAACGGGAGGACAAATTGGTAGAGGTAAAAGCAGGGCTGTAAATTCCCTTCAGTTCTCTCAGGGTCAAATCAATATCCGCCGAGTTCAAAGTAAGTGCTCCTACAATATTGTTCTTCTTGAAGAAGCGATATATTTATAATCTGAGGATTATTGAGCTTTAACATCTATTTCTCTAATAGTTAATCTAATATAAGTATAAATATATTTATACACATATTAAATTGCTAAAGGAGGCTTGTTAAAGATGGAAGATTTTCCAGCATATCCGAAATTAATCAACTGTCGAATGATGTTATTAATATGATGAGAGACAGTTTTAAAAAGTCATCTCACTAACGGACTTAACAGTAAACAGAAGACAATTTATCTCTAATCTCAATCGGTGATTCGTTTTGCAAAAACCTTATGATTATCTGGAGTTTAGTTTCTTAAAGCTTCCTCCATGAAACCTATGATAGTTTTCTATATTTAATAATATCAAAATCCTCAATTTTATTTCATATATTAAATTTTAAGTAAGACTAAATAAGCCGCCTCACGATGGTCATGAGTTATAAATTCAAAAAAGTTGAAATATATACATAGCAATACGGTTACAAAGTGGCTTATTATAAGCTACTATAGCAATAAAGAAAACTACATCCATGAACTGGCAGATTCATGAGGCAGAAAGTGCAAGACCAAGACCAGAACCACATAACTGTTACAAGACCAAAATTGGTAAAAAAAAAAATATTTTTGTGTATACAAATTAAGACATGTAAAGAATTGGTATAACCAATATACGCATTTAACTGATTCAATTTTTCATTCGAGCTTAGTTAGGTTTCCTTTATCTAAAAAATAACAATAATATCTCTATAGAAATAAGCTAATGGGTATTAGCAAGAATCTTGCGAGACTCTTGAGCAAAACCAAGACTGAGAGCGCAAGACCAAGATTTGTCTTGATCTCGCATTCGGACAACACTAATATTATCGAAATATCCTTCCGATATTCGATATTTGCCATCGATAGTATCTACTTTGATATTATCTACTATCAATATCGTCCTTTCGATATTTTTACATATTAATTTTTTTTTTAATATTAGTGTCCTTAGATGGGGCAGAATGTAATATTTCTCAATAAAGGAATTGGTTATTGAATAAAAATAAATAAAAATTAACATTTTCGGAAAGCGCCAAGAATTATGTATATATTATACTCATCTTGCTTGTTTCACATAGAATATAATAGAAATAGGCCACCCTTCTCACTCAGTGAGATCAATTTGTCCAAATTTCTTGGTTAGAACCTCAAAGAAATCCACGTTGATGCAAATGAATTAGCATTTCGCTGAATCCTATATATGGTTTGATTGAATAAACGAAAGGTATAATTGGTTGAATGGAAATTTCTGGAAAAAAAAAAACAGAGGATGAAGAAGAAGTATAGGAAGTTGAAAATTAATTTTACTAAGGAGAGTAGATTTGCTTTTTCCATTAATTAATGTGAAGAGGAAAAATACATTTTTTTTTTTTGGATGCGCTTATGTGCTAGAAAATCAATAGTTATACTGATATTCACATTTCATAACTTCGGTATCCCATCCTTAGAAAAGAGAAGAAGTTTTCGGGCTGACTGCTAACAACAATAGAAAAACAGTTGTTTAGGCAACTTTTACAATTATGGCAAAACAACTCATGAGTCTCAATATGACAACATTCTAAATTTTATGGTAACATTCTAGTTTTTAAGCAGTGGACTGTATCTTAAGGAATTGTTAGGTCAATGAGTGCAAAAGAATAGCTTAACGTCTATGTGTCAGCCTACATCTTGTTTAACTTGGAGAGCCCTCCGCCGTCGGTCCGTCGGTCCTTGCTGGTTCAATGCTGATCAGTTAGTCGAGGCTTCGAGTCTCTCAAAGCTTAAGTCTTATCTTTTATCTTTTAGATCTGCCCCCACCACTCGCCGTAACGCGGGATATTTGAAACGAAAAACATTCTTTTGCCAACCAACAGTTGTTTTTTCATGGTCCATGTTGGTTTCTTTGAGCGACCTGAGTTAAGCACAACATGTTCTCACAACCCAAAATTAAATCATGAATTCGCTATTGCAGCCATATAAACTTCTGCAGCAGAATAAAACTTAATCTTCCGAAAAACAACATCGTTCCAAGAACGTCCAGAAACAAACCAAAGAAAAAAAAAAAAGAAATGAGCAGCCGTAAAAGGAATTAATACATTGGAATGGAGGGGAGGAGAAAGTTATCCGACAAGAGTAATTCGAGTAGCGATTGTGGCCCTTTGAGTGAGGTGATAATTGCAGTTGCTGTCATGGCATTCGGGTACTAATAGACATTCCGCCTCCTGATTATTACTTCACAGACTTTTTCCCCCAATATCGTTAAAACTCCCGAGAAGTTAGGCGGAGAAAAATTCTTCTGAGGAAATTAAAATTTTCGTTTCGACAAAAAATCGTATTTATGAGTTTTGAAGGGTCTATAAATCAAAACTAACTTACTTTTCCCTAGCAAAAATTTAGTTGGCCTACTTTGGTAGAAGCGCCTTTTGGTTTTTTAAATTAACAATAAATTAAAATTATAATACCAAAAATTATAAAACCCATACAATAATTACTTTCAACTGAAGATGTCACAATAGGCTTTATTAAAATTTTGTACAGTTGTATTTTTCGTGACAACATTTTGAATTGGCGAAATAAGTTCGGTTACCTGCCATAATCCTTTTGTCGAAATATTATTTTCGTAGTTGAGCTCTGCAGCTAGATATGTAAAAGCTTTAAGTTTTCAAAGGAGTACCCTTCCAACGTCAAACTTGTCTTGTTCTTTAGTGACTATCCGCACATATGTACATGTATTTTGATTTATTTTCATTGATTTTTATTCCAACTCATACAATAACATACCCGATATTATTTTCTTATTCTTCACAATAAAATAAATCGATTCGTATGCAGTTACTGTACACAGTGACAAAATACCTTCGGTTCAATGAAATTTTTTGAGGGATGTGAGAGTTGATACCTAGATAGATAGTATCGATTTCATTATAGTCCTTCCACTTCTTTCGGTAAGCGGGTATTTTTTCTGAGCAATATATCATACTTCAAAGAAGGTTTCTGCAGAAAGACAAAGGATAAAGGAAAAACAAATTAGGATTTCTAATCATAGACCTTGAAATGTAGGTAATTATGTAATCATTAAAAGTCGTGAGGCACTGGTACAATAAATAGCGCATTAAAGTAAACGAATTCAAATGCCAAGACGGTAACCAACTATATAGATTACTGACTAGAAAATCTCAACTTTCTATTGACAACAAATCACTGATTTGCAAGAAAACGCTGATACTTATTTGGATCTGTGGAAAAGAACTGCGGGAAACGGTAAACTTTTCTAGCATCAAACGCATCCAATCCTCTCGGTTCAAAGTCTTTCAAACAATAGTTGATGCTCCTTTCTATGTAACAAAAAAAAACCTACACCAGGATCTCATTTGTCCTAGATTTTTTTTTCCATATTCCCAGAAAAATCTCCAAATTTTACCAAAACCTTAAGAAGTCATCCAAACTCCCTTGCACAATCCTTATCTAGCAGCACTTATTAATATAAACCTCCAAGAAAAGACGTGGTCTCGCGACCTTTTGTAGTATGTATGCATTGGAGTTGGCGCGACAAGCCTGGCTTGGAGTTCCCTCGCCTAGTGTATATAGATATATCTGTTTTTTTTAAAACTTATTTTAATTTACTTATTGTCAGAAAATCTATCACTGCTCTTAAATAGTTTCTGAGATTTAGCGATTCCTTCCTTCTTAAAACCCGTCAGCTTTTAGTTTTCTCTCTTATTTTTCCTAACTTTGATTATGGCTGCCTTTTATATGGTGGACTGTCAAGTGGAGACTCGAGATTAAATTGGAAACGCTAATGAATTGTTCCATTAGATTCATCTGCGAAATCCTTGGGCGCTCCCACGTCTCTAGTTGGTATGCCGAATTGAAGTGCCTCTATCCAGTTTTCCGACGGCAATTTTTCCTAGGTGTATTCCTTTTCCGGAACATTACAACCAAAAAGGCATTTTACCTTCTTGAATTGTTTATTCCTTGTTCCTCTGTTCATTCGTTTCACACGAGATCCCAGTCCATAAACTTGTTTGTTCCTCTCATTGAACCGCCTCCTTTAGATAATCCTGTGTCATGCGTGCTACCTTTTTTTGAAATTTCTTTCCTACCTCCAAACGCAAATCCTCTTCCTTGACCAGATTTAAACAACATTTATTCTCAGCTTTAGTCATCAGT
The DNA here is from genome assembly GCA_928085145.1 of Nezara viridula. Lineage (NCBI taxonomy): Eukaryota > Metazoa > Arthropoda > Insecta > Hemiptera > Pentatomidae > Nezara > Nezara viridula. The sequence continues at coordinate 129,243,257 of OV725077.1, read as the reverse complement.
AATCAATCTTCTTAATACATGTAAGAATAAATTTTTCGTATTAAAGAGGTGTCACCTTCATTTTACTGTTACATATTTTCAATATTGCTAATCAGTACAAATATGTGAACACTCTCATATATATATGTGTACAATTTAATATGTTTACTTGTGTTTTGTTCATTTTAATTTTATAGTTAGATAATCATGTTAACTAATTATTTTTTGATTTTCTTATAATGCCAGACAAATGCCACCTTTATGTTCATTATGCTATGTATTGAAGGTATCAAATGAGTTTTTAAAATTAATAGGGGCTGCGGAAGAGTTGAATGAAACCGACTTCTGACATCAAAAACAGCATGAAGGGTAGAGAGCAGGTAAATTAAGAACAAGGGGCTCTAGGGAAGGCCTCTACTCAGAGTAAAAATTAGTAACGGGCTAAGTTACTGGGTCCTTTTAGGGTGTTACCAGTTATTGAGGAGTAATAGGGTGAAGTTAAGAACCAACGAAAACCATCCTTGCCTCACCCTGAATATTTGTATAAAATCTACTGGGAAGCAAGAAAAGAGGTCTTATTTTGAGTTCCGTCCTCGAGGATGGGTCTTATATTTTCTTCCAGCTTGGGAACTGAAGCCTTGGCCCAACATAGACCATGAAGATCCAGGCAGAGTTTTGGACCTGGCCTTGACAGATGACCTCGGATCTCCAAATGCATCGATGAAATCTACTATCTACACCACTTCACATACCATAATAGCTAAGCTGTAATTTCCAATCTTAATGTTATAACATTTCATGGCAATAAATTCTCAAAACAGTCCATCTAAAAACATACCTTCACGATTGATTATTAAATTCTTTGAATCATGTATATATTATTTGCACATTAAGATTTCTATGTTGATTAAACATAGCAATAAATTAAGTTTTTTAGTAAAAGCTATTTCAATTCTGCCATTTATTTATATCATAATGATCACAGTTAATGTTAGTAATTAGAAAGCATGATAAACACAAATCAGCCTTTGAGAAAAGAAATTTAATTAATTAATCATATACCAAATATATCATAGATCCAAATTTATTTTACTAATTTTTTATTATTAATTTAAATTAAACATTTCTGTGTAATTATCATGGATAATTATCCAGTGGCATAACTAATAAAACTTAACACCCCGAAACGTAACATCAATTCTTAGGGGACTAAATGTCCCTGAATAAAAGTTATTCTTTCTTTTGCTTATAGTGTGACTACAGTCTTTTCTCGCTATAATAATTTTCCATATGACAGAATATTGTATTACTCAGTAAATAAATAACTTTTTAAAAAATCGTGAGAAAGTATTTTATGTATATATACTATTTATGTATATATACTATTAATATATATTGTATTTTGTAATCAAGAAATTCCTGGAGGGTAGGAAAAAAAAAAAAAAAACGTGAGAAAGTATACTCATCATACCTGAAGGAAATTATTTACACATTTCTCCGTTATACTAAATTATTGTTATCTGGTTATATCCGATGAGATATAAAATATATTTTATACTTTTGTCAAGAGAAATATGATTGAATGAGAATCGAAGACAAGATGATATATGACAAAAGACAGATAGAGTGCTAACGACCTAATATAGGTAGAGGAGGCTGGAGAAGCTGGAGTAAGCTCTGGAGCAGTGGAGCACTTTGCTAATGGGAGATGTTGGAGTTGGCGGAGCGCTCCTAATGGATGGCTGAGGGCTGCCTTCCAGGATACCGGTGTGCCTGCACTACCCTCAGCCATCCAACATCTCGCGCTAAGTAGGAAGCAATAAATTACCAAAGAAAACGAGAGGTATTCATGAGTGCGGTTACTCATACACCAATACATACTTTATTGGCTGATATGGTTGGTATGGTTGATATTTTATAGCGCATTGTACTCTATTAAACATTCACAATTAGAAGTATTGTAGACGTTATTTATAATTCTAAATAAAATAAAAAATAATTGAATTAAAAAAACCCGACTACAGAAATCGTAAAATCCTATCCACTATAAGTTAATGAATGTACTTCCACATCTACTTGAAACATCTTGGTAGATTGATAGAGAAATTGACCACTACGAATACTTTTTTTATTTTAATGAAATTTACAACAGAGTTACATTAAAAATACAACAAGTAAATGTGACATTGGTAACATGACATGTACAACATGAAGAGAAACTACCCATTGGTAGAACTCAAATTAAAGTTCTATATTAGAAGGTCCCAAGGCCATCTTCTTTTCAGAAGCCGTTTCAAAAACTTGAAATTTTTAATTTAAAATAATAAAAATAAGTACCCTATTAATTAAAATAAAACTACCCTATTAAATATTGATGAAGTTTGATGACAGCCAGTATTTGATTCCGTATTTAATTTTAAATAACACCGAGTTATTGGACATAAGAAAGAGATACATCATAGCAGCAGGAGAAAGACTTCTCCAACCGATTTTTTTTATAAATATCACTGATTTATTTATGGTTTATACCATTTTATGCTGTGAACTAAAATCACAAGTAATACCTACTGTTCTGATTTTTTTTTCTTTTCTAAAAATTTCATTTTTCAAGATAATCGGTTTGGATGGTGTTAGTATTAAAGGCATTTCGAATCGATATGCCTTTACAGATGTTCAAAGAAGTTAATAAATGGATACAAGATAATTTAAATAGAAAATTCTAAGAACTTTTACTAGTTGATTAAAGCTTTGAAAAACGAAAGAATAAAAAATAATTATTTAGGAGCCTTGTCCTATCTAAACTTTTTTTTTTAACTTCTCTTTAAGAATGTTGCCTTTGTTGAAAGTTGATGAATTGTGGGACCTTTCGTAAAAAGTTAGACAGTTGGATCATTCTATGTACTGTTTTTCCTGAACTACCAAATTACGCGACAAAATATGGAAACTTAAGGCAAATATTTTTATTTTATTATTTTTTTTTTTTAATAAAAAACGCTGAATTTCGAAGAGTGTAATTCATACTGAAAACTTAACTAAAATGTATATATTATAGGCAAATTATTCTGACTCAAGTGAAGTAGATAATGTTTCTAACGTAAAAAACAGAAAAGATCTTTTATAAGGAAATACTTTATTTTAAAATAAATATTACTTTCAATACTGTAATAAGTTCAAATAAATATTGTAATAAGTTCAATTACAATGTTAAAGTAACAGTGGAATAGGTTTCTATTATAAAATGGACTGGCAAATACAATGGTGTAGGCAGCTCGCAATAGAAACTAGAGTAATTATTTACAGAGATAGAGCAATTAATATTTATTTAGAATTAAGTTTTACAGAAATTCGCAGTTTGAGCATTTTTCTATTATATTTAAAAGTTCTTCCACGATGGAAGGAGAATTAATGAAATATTGTTAAAAAGATGTGATAATGAATATTTTCAACTAAACATGATTATATTTATTATATGATTGTAGATATTTTATTCACTTAGTAATAAAACATACAGTTAGGTAACATTCGATATATTATTTTTAAAAAACAAACTGACTAGTAGCAGTACATATTGCAATTACCGGCTGTTGTGATCCCTTTAATATTTTAGGATTGGCGGAAATAGGTGACGTCATGGATTCATTTATTTATTTAAACAAATATGTAAATTTCGAAGGCTTGAAATTTTCCATGTGCAAAGATATTTTTTTTTTGTAATAAGGGAATTTGTATTTCCAGATAGAGGTTAAGTTAAAAAATCTCTTGTCCGCCGTCTTAAAAATCGTCGGTGTGGGATGGAAGGACTCGTGTTGGTACTCAGCGTTGGACTAATGGATTCGTGTAGTAACTCAGTCTCTGGAGGAAGTTTTTATAGTATTGTATAAGCTGAGAGCGTGGTGGCCGAATGAGCTAACGCGGGATGCGCCGCGAGTTTCCCGGCAACCAGATAACCAAAGTCATGAGATTAAAAAAATAGGAGTTCGTGTCCCGGTGCCGGAAGGGATTTTAAATTCTCCGCCCTCATTCGTATAGATATCTATAAAGGCGATGTAGGGAAGAACAAGAAAAAAAAAAGTATTGTATAAGCTATAGCCGGGTGTCCATAAGGTTTTCATATGTAATTTGTAGATGTAAGTTTTTTCAATTAAGGATAATTTGAAACGTCTGTCAAGTAACCTGGGTAATAGTCCATATCGTCTGTTCAATTGTTTTTCTGTTTAATCTAGTTTGGATTGACAACGTCAGTCTCTTGTCAAGTTAAAAGTCCTAAATAATGTACTTATTCAGTTATAGAAATAGTTAAGTTATTGAAATATACCTGTGGGCATGAAGTATGATTTATTGAAAATGCAATGTATACATTTTTCTTGCCACATGATAGACCAATCAAACATTTCATTAAGATGGTGCTTGCTATATAACAAAAGATGCGATTACACGATTTTTTGTAAAATTCAAGGAGTGTGGTATCATCATCAAATTTTGCCAGTATTTAATTCTGATTCTTGATTCTGATGAGCCAGTATCTGATTCTTGTAAGTAATATCGGAAACAGAACGTAACGTCTGTCATAGTCATCCGTTAAAACACCGGCAAAATTAACGTAAAAGGAAACTTACAATATCGTTTTGATATTTAAAGAGAAAAACAAAATAAAACAAAAGAGTGCCTTTTGATTCAATGGGCTGTTGACATTCCCTTTAAGGGCTGATTTATTACAGACCCTGGAAATGAACGAAAGGAGTCCCGCCGGCTCTGTCATTAGCTGATGAAACAACCATCGCAGGCCCGGGCAATGAAAACGGTTTCGATTAACAGGAATAATAGTAATTACTTATTTATTTATTTCTATCACTTGTTCTAAGTTAATTTATTTGTTTTTATGATTATAAAAATAAAAATTCTAATTAGTAAAATAATATATTTGATTAAAAATCTATAGAGATGTTTCAACTTTAGTTTTTTGAGGCTACAAGTTAGTATCATTTCATCAGCCTTAAAAACCTGTTAACCAGCAAAAAAAATATGAATAACCTAAATAAGGTTGTTTATCATAAACTTGGTATTTATTTAGTTCTTTTCTGTACTTACGGTACCTAAAGAGTATGATCAAATTTCCCTGGTCATTGACAGGTATTACGACTTAATTCATTTTTAATTTTCAAGTGAATGAGATATTGTTTTTAACGTTTACTCATTTTTATTATCAATACTTTATTTTAAATCCAATCAGAGAAGAAACCACAAAACAAATCTAAAAATGATTTCCATTTTAAAATAATATCTTTAAAACTACCAGTTACTGTATAAAGAAAAATCTATCGGAAAATATATATTCGTGACGATGAAAAGGCGTGAACCGACTGAGAAATCACAACGAAAATACCGCAAGATACACAAGCAATACCACCCAGTGAAGGCGGAGCCATCAGGATAAACACAATACCGGCCGAAGGAAAATAAACTGTCCTTTTGTATATGTTTATCCTTGCAAAATGGATAAACATTTATCGTGGCTATATACAGATCCATCAATAGATCAGTTCCTGCCGAATATATTCTGTTTATATATACTCGACCATTTTTGGATATGGTGATGAGAAGTACAAAATACAGGACGATTTAAATAAGGCCGTTCATAGGGTAATTATACAATAAATTTCGAATAAGTTACAAGAATTAATATCGAAAATTAGGCATTTCATAGTAAATTCTAATTCATCCTTGTATAGTTTTAGTAGCTTAATTGCATTCCAGAAACTAAAAAAAAATATAACTTATAGCAGGATAAGAAGTAAATTAAAATACTATGAATTGAGGATATGATCAGAAATAGGATCAGTAGGTATATTATTACGGATATGTTTTAATTCAGCATAACTTTTCATTGGCCCTATGTCAAATGGCAGGATGTTTTGAGACGAAAATAACTAAGCTATTTCCAGGACTATTACGTGACCAAAATTCATCAACACAACCTTGGCATGTTTTAAACTATAATTGAGAAAATATGTTGGTTTTATGAAAAATGAATGTATAAATATATTAATAATTTAATTTCGATTGAAAAAAAAAAGCAGGGACTAAGAAACTAAGCTGAAAAAACCACAGATTATTTCAAACCTCAATTAACAGTCAGAGGTATTGCCCATTTATATCAAATTATTAACTTTAATTTAACTATCATATTCATCTATGATACTATGATGGTATTATCATATTCATCTGTAACTATTTTTAACTTTCAAAACTCTAAATTGTATTTGTTAGTTTTTTTATATATGCCTATGTAGTAGTTGATCCAACTGTAATATAGGGCGAAAATGACCCAGGCGGTTGAAGAGCCTATAAATAAAATAAGTATCAAATTATCAACATCCGTCGAAAACATCGTAAATGCCATTATCTTATAGTAAGCTACAGACTTTTATCAATGAAAATTCTCAGAAATGGGACGTAATCACATTATATTAATTAATTTAATGAGGTACTAAAAAAAATCATGAACCCAATTGATTTCAACTTAAATCGTATTAAAACTTGATCGCGAAATCGAGAAAAAAGGTGGTTTACTGAAATATTGGACCGTTTGTAATATAACCTTGTTTTTTCGATAGTGTGATCAAATTTTCTTACAATTTAAGAGGCAAACGAATTGTTGCTTACGAGTTTTAGTACTTCATTAAATAGACAAAGTTTACAAATCTCCAGATTAAAAAGCCCCACCCCGAGAATTTTTGTAAATAAAAAAGTTGTTGGTAACGATATGAAGAAGCCATTCAGGTTTAGACATATGTTAATCATTTGATAACAAGAGTTCAGTGCAGTGGAGTATAAATTAACGAAAAATATAAATAATGTAGAGTAAATAAGAATTATATTATGTTAATAATTCAGTCACATTTCAATTAAATCAAATAAAAACTTTTTTGATTTCGGACATAAATAACAATTGACCCATTAAAAGTTCAAACTTTTATTCAATTAAGCTTTGTTTGACTTAAGTTTGATTTCATCAGACCAAGAACAAATAAATCTCGATATCCAAACAACGTTTCTTTTTATAGTAGTTGTTTCAATTGTTTTACGAACTTAGGGAAAGGGAGTTAATTCAACAAGATAAAATTTCATCTCGAAACGTGAAGCTAAATATATTTAAAAAAAAAAAGGCATGAGAAAACTTTTACAACGCTTCTAAACTTTTTCTCCTTTGTTTTAATCAAATCCCTTCTCGCTTGGTTCCAATTTAAATATAATCAAGAGACAGAAATTGATAAAAAAAATGAGATATTATTTTATGTATAATAAACAGTAAATAGATAAAAAAGGATCACACCATACTGAATCATCCAGGGTCCCACATTAGATAAATTTTAATGAATATTTATGTATGTATATAATACGTATGTAGCATTTTCAGTAAGTAGAAGGAAATATTTAAAAGGTAAATAGTAAACATCAAGATCTACAAAAAGTTCATATAAACAATTACCCAATTTCCTGTTGGCTGTTATATTTCTGAATTGTATAAATAACAATGATGTTTAGTAAATGTTTGAAAAATATGGACCTAATTTATTATTATATGTAATATATTTATTATAATTCACTTCTAAAGAAATTACTAACATACACACTCCCATAGAATCCGACAAGGAGAATTAAACGTCTCTATAACAAGGATCTGCTACATTAGAAATTCGAGTTAGAAGTGCCTTTGCTGGAAGGTTTCTCCAATCAAGTATGGATGTTAAAGCTGAAGAGGAAGCTTACTATTGATGATCACATTTACAATGTATGCAAATAGGTATTTGTAAATGTTTTCAATACATAAATTTATTATAATAATAAATTATTAAAGAATTTTTTATAAATTTAATTTTAAATTCTACACTACAAAAAGGAACGAAAATAATAAATCCACTGTAATAACTTAAAAAATAACAAAGTCCAGGAAGTTGACCGATTGAGCCTTTTAGCTTAAGAGGTTGAAAGGGGTAAAAGGTTTTTGCAAAAACTTTTACTTCAGCGACAACTTAATGAGTTATAGAAAACTGTGGATTTCATGAGAGTTTGAGATCAAACTAGTCCCGACGAGTATGTTTCAATATGGCTGCAAGGCTAGAACAGCTGGCAGTTATGGGACTTTATAAAGTTAGAGCTTAAGAAGTAAGCTTAAAAGCGATACTCGGAAAGTCGAGCGACACCAAGTCAACAAGTTAGTGACAAGACAAAGCCTTAAATTGTATCCTATAACTTAAGGCGGATGGACCTAACTTTATTTACTTTCAGTAATAAAACATTTTGAAAACAACAAAGAATTTTCGAATCGGTGATTTAAGGCAGAGTTGTGTAAATAATAATGTAATATAAAATGTAGTATAAAATACGGAAAAACATTTTTTTTTTTCCCAAACAAACATAAATGCGTTAAAACCAACTGGATCAAAATGAGCTTAAAATCAGTTCTATCATTCAATATTTGAAAAATCTTTTGCTTTAATAAGTATTTTAGTGATACATCAAAAAGCTGTAAAGTGTTCTCAAAAGTGGCCTCCTCAAATTAAAAATAAAAGTAAAAAAATGTTTACCTATATATACTTATCTTGTATTAAAAATGGCTCCATTCTTGTTTTGATTCAGTTCAAGGTTCTGTAAATGTAGATACGATATTTTCATCACAACTTCTTCGCTCAATCAAAAACTGCAGTTTGCTATAAATTGGTTCTGTTGCATAGATGTAATCTTATGTCAAATTTAAACTTTAAAAATGCTTAAGTTATCAATTCTCACAGATGAGTCTTTAAAAAAGTTTACTAGGTCATATTTATATAACACATAGTTATAAAAGGCTTCAATGGAATGCATAAAGGACAACGATTTCAAAGAGCTCTCTTCTGATTCAAATGCACAGCTTCTAATATAATAATAAATATAATTATATATTGAAGGTGATAGAACAAAACAACAAAACAAATGAAAACGATAGAGTTTTTATTATGAATAAAAATTCACCATAATTATTGTGAAACGATCCAATATAATGTTTAATATTTAAAATTGATTTCTTTATGTTTATATAGCTGAAAGGATTTTTTTTATTTAAATCATTGATTTTTTTTCAGTATGTAAATATTTTTTTCAAATTGGATATAAATATGCAGCGGATAGCGTTTATATGGCCTTGTAGGGGATAAACTTCGTCCTCATAACCTTCATCGAGAAATATATTAAAATAAATTGGCAAGCCCTATTTTCAACAGCTTATTACCAGCCAATATTCCAAAACGTTGGCAACTTACAACTTACATAAGATAGGTGTTTTAATTTAGTTGTAGGCTCTAGACGATAACAATAAGACAAATACACCTTAAAATGATTTTTAGCAGTAAAAGGATTATTAAGAGAACAACAAATCAAAGGATAGAAGACGAAGATATATAAAAAGTGGCAATGAAAAAAAAATTAAATAAATTGAAACTAATAGATTAATGCCGCAATATAGTTAATGATGATTACTTTCACAGGAGTAGCCGTTTTATAATTGAAAAAGTTCACTATGGGACGAAAATACGAGTATTTTTATTTTCGTCTGCTGATCTGCGGACGCCTTACTAACTTCAGCAGAACAAGTTTTTGCAACAGGGGAATGTTCAGTTTCATAGCGGGCTGAAACAATAATAATAATAATAAAAAATAATTTTTACGTATCAGGTCCTCACTTTCAATAAACTCCATTTTGAAACCACCCAAAAATCAGAAGCGATCGTTATTTCTTGTGTAAAAGCCCACTTTGTCAGGACTTACTTTGAATTAGAAACATCGGGAAAAAATAACGTTTGTTCTGGACTTGCTGAATTATTAGAAGGAAAATAGACGAGAGAAATAGTTCTTATATCAATAAAAAATAATAAAGGATTCGAAGGGAACAAAACATGTAAGATTGAAGTACAACAATATCTGACACTGATTGCATGGAATGGACGTCACGGACCATTTAGAAACGGAACGTGACTCCAGTACAGAAGACATCGGAAGGATTTGTGACATCCCCAGGGGCTTGCTTGTACATCTGGGATATCGAACGTGAAATCCTAAAGAGAAAATACCTTGACGATAACAAATGACCTACAATTTATAGAGAAAAGAAAACATAGTTGTGAGGAAGGTGGTATAAAAAGATTCTTCATTACATGCGGGCCAATACATTATATTAGATAAGGTATTACACAGTTTAACTTTAGGAGTGATACTCTTTAAATTTTATCGCCTTATACTTCACATATACAAATTAAAAAATTAAAAAAATTAAAAGAATTGATTAGAAAAACATAATAGCGTTAATTAATTTAAGTTAAAAAATGTATTAAAGTATTATAATCAGCAGTTTTATCAATACATGGCTAACGAAGTTTAAGGTTAGTTTCTAAAGCTACAAGCCCCTCTCTTTACCATAATTCTGAACAATAAACTTTCAAGAAATATTTCAACAGCGAAACGATAGATCTTGACTTCAACAGAACCTATAAAATAAAGTGCCTTATCAATTACCTAAATTTGTTTTAAAATGTATTACAATTAGTTTGATCACTTAAATTTGCATTTTATTATTTTTTAAAAATAAAATCAACTTATTTATAATATATATAATTATGTATTTATTTATGATAAGCAAGAGATTGATTTCATTTAGTGTGATATATCGAATTGATTAATACGGGTAATGTCTGTATATATGTAATAATTTATATGTCCGTAAGAAAGATTTTGAGCTGGTAAGAAACAAAATTTCTATCCTCAGCTATTGGCTGCCTTAAACTTTTTTTTTTTTTACTTTCTAAAAAAATTGTAGTGGAATATGCGTTTTTCATTTTTATAAAACTAAAATTTCGCTGAGGATATAATTATGACAATATTTTAACTTTTTTGTAGATCTTGATGTCTAATATCAACTTTATATATATTTTGCTCTACTTACTGGACACTCTGTATATATAGTGTAATGATATATATAATTAATATTATATAATTATGCATTATTTACCCAATAAATAAGTACATAAAGAAGAAACTCGAGTTGAGATATGAAATTCATGTTATCTTAATGGCAAATATTAATAATGACAAGCAAAGAAAATGCAGAAGTTATTCATATGCCAAAAAGTATTTTAAAAATATTGGAACTTTTTTTCTAAAATGATTAAAAAGAATAATTGTTTTTTATCAAATAAATATCTTTAAGAATGATCATTAACCCTAATCTAGTACACCTATTAATGGAAATATAATATGTTGGTTAATAATTTTATTTAAAAAAAGGCAGAAATGATGAAAATTAGCTTAAAGTTTTTATAGCCAAATATTAAAATATTATCGATTGCAATAATTTATTAGCGCTTTGAGTATGAAGGCAAAATTTTACCCACGTTCAAATTTTTTTTTTTCAAACTTTACAAGTATGGGCATACAATGATTGTTCTTTTAATCACCAATATGCTAAACCTGTGCGATTATAGGATACGCCAATCTCGAATCAATTAAATATTTTATTATTTGTAATGTTCATATTGCTTTCACTAAAGTAGCTATTACACATTATTTAATTGGAACTCTCATTATTTTTTCCTTATTATTCAATTATATGTATATAAATATCATTTTATATATTATTACATTTTAATATACTCATTATTTTTTAAAAATATATATTTATTATTTATTCATTTTCTTATTTATTTTATTTTTTTGTTAACTTTTAACGAAATTGATAAATATTTTTAAATTTGAAAAATAATTGATGACTCAAGCAAGAGGAACATTTCTTGAATTCTATTCCTGTCATAATTTATACAGTAATTTAATAAGCTTCTATAAAATAAATTCTATTACGAAACTCTTGAGAGGTTGTTAGGCGAAAAAGATGTGAAGATGGAGCCTGTATCTAATAACAGACACTCATGGAACTACTACCAAGTTTGACATAGTTATTTACGTTTTATTAATTGTATATTTACAGTAAATAGAAGCGATAAGAACCCGTTTTTTACACTAGTTGTCACGTTCATAAATAAATAGATGCACAGGTGGCCAGATAATATAGCAGAGGTACAGAAATAGTCTCGGGAAAAGAACAAAGTAATTAGTGAGAGTTGGAAGCCTGCCGGATTCCAGAGGAATTTCCGATATTGTCCTGACTATAGAACTTTCTGTGGATCCAAAACCCAGTCGATATCTCTGCAACTGAGAGGTATGATGAAAAAAATATTAAAAATGTGTCAAGAAAAATAGAAATCACACTGTGTGACATGGCCGCTGACAACCGTCAATGCACCAACAGTGGAATATATGGTTTGCAATTTCCACGTGGCGAGTAACGGGAAAAAAATTCTAGGAAGGACAATAGTCAAGGTTAGACTTTTGAGTAAGGAAATTTTCCTTTTGGAGTTACATGAGATATATAAAAAAAATTATCCACACAGAAAAAAATAAACTGTTTGAAACTGGAAACTGGGGTGCTGTTCAAAATTCGATAGAAACTAAACGAAATATTTTTTGTGGTTCTTTCAAATTTTTAGTTTTGTTGGGAAGTTTTTTGCTTCAATAGAGAACTAGACAACTTAACTAGCTCTAAAATGTAGTTTATTTTAATAATACATACACGTTTCGAGGAACGTCATTCTTATCAAAGAATTTCATAATATTATTTATAATGCAAAGCATCCAGTAAATTTATTGCCATATAACTAGTCCTCTCATAAATATTGTTACAAGGAAATGTATACAGACTTCAACGGACAAATTATTTTCTTTCAAAAAAATTATTAGAAAATAAAATGTATATTTATAGAGAGTAAAACAAAAATATTACTCAAAATATCCCTATTTTGCCTTAACAAGGGTATTTAATATCCGTGGCCAGTCATCAATAGAAGCAGGCAGCACTTCTTGAGAAAAGTACTCAACAGCTCGGACCAGAGATTATTTGAGGCTTTCCAAGTTAGGGTGTCCTCAGTCGCATGCCTTTTCAATTCGTACTAAATCCGATAATCAAGTGGGTTGAAATCATTGTTCTTTTGCAGGCACTGTTGAGTTGACCTGGTCTTGTGAGATGGAGCGGAATCCTGCTGGAAAAACTAATGACTTTCAGCCAACAGAGTATCATTTAGAGGCTTCACAACAGGTTCCAAAATATCGGCCTGATAGTTTTTAGCGGCTGTTTCAACTCCTTTTTCATAAAAATGAAACTTTGTGGTGCCATCAAACTCCAGAAAACTCCCCACCAAACCATCACTGAAGAAGGGGATGACCTCATTCCACTCTTCCAATGACTTTCTGGGCATCTATAGAGCTATGTGCGTACTAACGATCACTTTGACGATTAAATTTTTCTTCAATTATAAAAATTTCTCATCACTAAACAAATCTCTGACGAAGACCATAGGTGTAACGGCCAAGGAGCACTTTGCATCTATCCACTACATTTTTTTTTAGGGCAGCGGTTAGCCTTTTTCCTTCCATTCTTCAAAATTCACCCATCCTAAGTTACTTTTGATTATGCGAGACATTGATCTGACAGAGATTCCTATTTCCCGAGACATAATTTGTTGTTTCTGATTCAACTTCTTCTGATTCGAGCTGTATTTGCCGTTCTCACAGTGCGGGGATGACTCGGTCGAGGTCTGTCACAAACAGGTAGGGTATCATTTTGTCTATTTATAGTGCGGTACATACGGCTGATAACCAAAGGTTTCAAAGTGTTGAAAATCTCTGACCTACATTTTCCAACTTTGTGTATGGCGATCACAGCTATTCGGTTTTCTTTATCCCCCATTCCATGTTAACTGAACGGAAGAAAAATACAAACTAATTGGGATTATTATCCTGACATTTAATGAAAATAACCTGATAGAGGTAAAGATTATCTAAATAATACCCGAGGATATAAACAAAGTTCAACTTTTGTAACAGTATTTATGACAGAACTAGGTATATATTGTTTTTTGTGTTCTTGAAAATTAGTAACTGATCTTCATACTGGGTTATTAGTCTGCAGGAGATGTTCCAATATTTCAGAAACTACGGGTTTGATTCCATCTTTTTAGTTTCTTAGTTAAAGTAACTTACTCAATTATCGATTTTTCACCAACGATATAATAAAGAATATTGGTAAAATATGAAAACAAGCAAAGTGATGCGATAAAATATAAGTTTTCAAACTTGTTTGTATAAATTAAATAGAAAGCCAAAGGTCTTGAAATAATTCATTAATATACTTTGGCCATGTAATATGCATAATAATTAAAACAGATCTGCATATAACGGGAGAAGAATCCCAATTCTAATTTGTATAACTAACTAAACAATATAAAAATTACGTCAAGAGAAAAAAAATCTTAGCAAGCTATATAGTTGTGCATTAATTAATACATCACGCGTTAAATTAACATTTTATGAAAGGCAATTCCACATGCAATCCTTTAATATCGCATGTGATCAAACTAATGAGAACTTATATTTTGAAAACAATAAAGCAACAATTACATTTAAAATTCTAAAATCAGTTCTAAATTCTCATGCATTTATTTTATGAATAAGAGAAAACTAAATGAAATAAATTAAATTTAAATGAAAGTAACGTAAGTTTAGGTTAATGTTTTATAATCCAAGTCTTTTTTCCAGAAATTTAAAATGTAGGTGCGAAATATATATGGAAAATTTAGCCGCTTACGTTAAATGAACAAGCTCTTTGAAAATATTTGCGTAGAATGTTTAGTCTGTAAAAGTGATGAAACCGAAAGCAGATTTGATGCTTACGTCAAAACATCCCTCAAAAATGGCGAACTGAAACATTAGTCTAGTAAACAGTTAATGCTTATCCTAGACCTAATTTCATTTGACTCCGAAATGGAAATCTTATTTTCAGCATAAAAAAAACAATAACAATCTATTATTCACTAGGACTTTTTGAGTGTAATAATTTTTAAAAAATATTTGAAATTACACAAATTTATAAAAAAATTGTCTATCTGACAAAATGTTGTTTCATCATATTGAATCGCATCATACCTAAAAGGAAAATCAATAACTTACGTGAAACAGAAGCACAATATGGGATAAATGCTGAACAAATTTTACCAATTCCATTTATGGCTCTGGAGATACTTATACAATAAAAGATTTTAGTACTGTCTGAGTACCTCCCTCCATATTAACCTCTACATCTGTTTCCTTCCAATCTGGGAGACCGATGTTTTGAGGTATGACTTAAAAAATTGCACAAGCCAGAAGTATGATACATACACTCAGTAAATGGAATTCAAGTCATAGCCTTGTGACGTAGAAAATGTTATAAAAGTTACCTTGGTGACGAACGGATCCATAATATATAAAACAAAATCCCTTCTTATTTCCATATGTAAAATATAAAATGAAGACAATTTTCCAGTAACTTTTTATAAGCGAACCATGAACTGGAGCAGCCACGAATAGTATCAGACCGTACATCTGCAAGAAGTTTGTTGAAAACAGATCTCTTGATAGTTCTGCTTTTGTTGTCATGTCCAAGTTGTCCCTGGACAAGGCATTCCGTCGCAACGCTCTTCCAGCTAATGTACCCCTCTCAAATGTAAATTTAAATTTGCATATTTCTCTTATGCCGTACATCTCATTAAAATTGAAAGACATCAAGTTAATGTCACTTAAAATTCCCTTGACATAATAATATGGCTTATGAAATTATAAAAAATAGCTTATATTAATAATGCTATATTTTACACTTGGTCCATTAAAAAAATAAATTTTAAAACATTTGAAAATATTTATTTTAAACTTTTTTGAAACTTAAGTTATATTTTTACTTTTATCATTAATAAATTTTATCATTAAAGTAACAACAATAATCAGTAGTAAATAGCCTATCCTCTAGTCCATGATGTAGAGAAACGTCCATTTTCTTGAATGACTTATTTTTTTTTTTTAATATTTTCTGTTCTGTTTTTTAATATTTTTGGTTTTCGCTCTCAACATTCTACTGTTCAACAAGGACTCCGAGTTGTTGATCATATTTCCTCAGCCCTAGAAAACAAGGAATACTGTTCGGGTGCCTTTCTGGACATCGCACAGGCATTTGACCGGGTATGGCACTCCGGACTGCTCTCCAAGCTTAAAATCCATTTACCTCAGTCCTTGTACCTAGTCCTCCGATCCTACCTCTCTGACCGCTCCTTTCGAGTTCGCTGTGGAACAGAATTTTCCAATATCTACTCCGTTAAAGCCGGTGTTCCCCAAGGCAGCGTCTTGGGTCCCGTGCTTTACATCCTCTTTACTGCTGACATCCCTGTTCATCCCGATACTTTTCTTGCAACATTCGCTGACGACACCGCAATCTTATCATCCAACTCTGATCCCGAAATAGCATCCTTAAATCTCCAAAGTCACCTCACCTTGATTGAGCACTGGTGTAATAACTGGCGCATTAAAGTTAATGAATCTAAATGCCAACATATTACCTTTACACTCCGACGCAATTCCTGTCCACCAGTACTCTTTAATTCCATCCAGCTTCCTTATTCAGACACAGTCCGGTATCTTGGCTTTCATTTAGACCGAAGACTAACTTGGAACCCGCATACTAGACTCAAAAGACAAGAACTCAACCGACGATACGGCCAACTATACCGACTACTAAGCAGAAAATCTAAACTTTCCATTGAAAACAAGCTGCTGATCTACAAGACAATACTGAAACCTATTTGGACTTACGGACTAGAACTGTGGGGATCAGCAAAATTTTCTAACATCAAGCGCATCCAATCCTTCCGGTCTAAAGTCCTTCGAACAATAGTCGATGCTCCTTTCTATGTATCCAACAAAACCCTACATCATGACCTTAACATCCCATTTGTCCTAGACCTTATCCCAGAAAAATTCTCCAAATTTCACCAGAACCTTACTTACCACCCAAATCCTCTTGCACAATCCCTATCAAGCATCTCCCATCCCTATAATCCTCCAAGAAGGTTGAAACGGCAGTGGCCTCGCGACCTTTTGTAGATTATATAAATTGGAGTTCTGGCAATGGCCAGATTCTTCACTCAAGACATGTGTGTATGTGGCTAAAGTGCTCTCGACCAATCTCCGCTGGCTTTAGTACCAGTGACGCGGTTGGGAGAGTAGCGCAGGGTTCTCCTGGAGTTCCCTCGCCTGATTGTATATAGGTATGCATGTGTTTTTTTTTTTTTTTTTTTTCCTTAGTTTTAATTTTCTTATTTTTTAGGTTATTTTATTTTATTGTCTATTGTATATACTTTTGATTATTATTTTGTTCTATGTATTTTATTTTTTTGTACATATGGTGTGAATGTCATCCTACCTCACTATAACCAATGTCCAACAGACAGATTGTTATAATACTCAATAAAGAAATTTAAAAAGAAAAAAAAAAAAATATATATTTTCTTCCTTACCTAATTCACAACGTTCATTCCTCACTGATAACCACCGAAAGTGATTACAATAACCAACCATTTTAGAAATTCAGGGCATAATTAGCACGAATAATAGAATTATTCAACGACTAGTATTCGGTCCTGTATCTTGTAATTGAAAAAAAGTATCTCATACAGCTCCTTCTCAACTTTCGTTGGATGTGATGGAGCATTTTTATCTTGACCCCGTCATAATTTAGTCTCTTGAAATGACAACGTAGTTTGTGGTGAAACCTTTTCTAGTTAGTCTGTATGTGTACGTTTTTGTGCTAAGTAACGTTACTGATGTACCGAGGAACTTAATGTTTTTTTTTGTAATTCCTTATATTTGTGGAGTATATATCCAAATTGGTTTCGGCAACTATGTATGTGTATAAGGTTTTTTTCCTAGGTCTAGTTTTGGTGGTGTCCAAAAGGTTGTTGGAAGTTTTCATTATGGAAGTAGACTGGAGGGTATTTCTAATATAAATGAAATGGGATTTGTCGTGGTCAAGTATTATTTTCCAACGCTCCAGTAGAGTCTGAAATTCAGTTTGTAAAATGTTTGAAGCATACATGGAATCTTATTACTTCGTACTAAGCTTAAGTGGCTGTCAAATTGTTGATGGTGACCGGTTTTTTCATGAGTGTACCTAGTCCTGTCATAAATATTGTTAGAAGGAAATATATACAGATTTCAATATAAATTTTTTTTTTTTTCAAAAACTTCATTAGAAAATAAAATGTATTTCTATAAACAGTAAAAAAAAAGAAAAGAAATTACTCGAAATGCCTCCCCTTGGCCTTGACACAGGCATTTAATCTCCGTGGCCAGTTATCAATAACAGAACGCAGCACTTCTTGAGAAAATTGCCGAACTGCTCGGACCAGAGATTGTTTGAGGGTTTCCAAGTGTTAGGGTGTGCTCTGTGACATGGCATCCTCTCCAATTCGGACCAAAGCCGATAATCTAGTGGGTTGAGATCAGGGCTTCCTGAGGGCCAATCCGAGCCAGAGATGAACTCTGGTGTTCATCTCTGATGTTCTTTTGCAGCCACTGCTGAGTTTGCCTGGCCTTATGAGCTGAAGCGGAATCCTGCTGGAAAACCAAATAACTTCGAGCAAACAAAGTATCATTTAGAGGCTTTGCTAGATAACAGGCTCCAGAATATCGTACTGGCAGTTTTTAGCGGCTATTTTTACTCCTTTTTCACAAAAATGGAGTTTTCTGATGTCATCAAAGCAAACTCCCCACGAAACCATCACTGAGGAAGGGTGATGATCTCTTCCCACTCTTCCACTTTTCAGAAGACTCTGGGCTTCTTTAGAGCTGTATGCGTACACACGAATAAATTTTTCTTCCATTGTAAACACTTTCTTATCGCTTAACAAAATGTTTTGATGAATACCGTTGGTGTAACGGCCAAGGAGCACTATTCACCTATCCACTCTATTTTTTTTAAGGAAGTGGTTAACCTTTATCCTGTCATTCTTCGAAATCCTAAGGTCACTTTTTAGATTCCTGTTTCCCGAGACATGATTGGTTGTTTTCGAAAGGGATTTCTGCCGATTCGAGCGGCCACTGTTCTCACTGCATTTGCCGTTATCACAGTGCGGGGAGGACCTGGTCAAGATCTGTCATAGATAAGGTCTCATTATGTATATTTATAATGTGGTGAACGAACACACAGCTGATACCCAAAGGTTTCTAAGTGTTGAAAATCCCTGACCTACATTTTCCAACTTTGTGTAAGGCGATTACAGCTATTCGGTTTTAACATCAAACCCATCCAATCTTTCAGTCCAAAGTCCTCCGAACAATATTCGATGCTCCATTGTATGTAACTAACAAAACCCTACATCATGACCTTAATATCTCATTTGTCCTCGACCTTATCCCTGAAAATTTTTCCAAATTCCATCAGAACCTTATAAATCATCCGAATCCCTTAGCACAATCCCTGTTTAGTTCCACTCATACCTACAATCCTCCTCGAAGGTTGAAGCGGCAGTAGCACAGAGATCTTTTGTAGTATATATCTTGGAGTTCTAGCAATGACCAGTATGTATGTGGCTAAAGCGCTCTTGCTCAAACTCCACTGGTTTTAGCACCAGTGACGCGGTTGATAGAGTAGCGCAGGGATCTCTTGGAGTCCTGCTTTTCCTTCTATAGTTGGAGGGAGAAGCCTGGCTTCGGGTTCTCTGCCTGATTGTATATATTGTATATAGATATGACTGTGTTCTTATGTTTTTAATTTACTTAACGTTAGGTTATTTTATTTTTTATTGTACATAGTTTTTGATTATTATTTTACTTTTGCTAATTTTATATTTTCTGTATATATGGTGTGAATGTGTTCATATATCACTATAATTATTGTCCACGTGATAGATTATTATATTTATAAATAAACAAATTTAAAAAAAAAAATTTGTTGTTTTAGGCTTATCGATATTTTTATTACTATGTAATGGGAACGGTGTATCGATGTAGTTTGATATTTTTTAATGCATTCATTACGGAAAAGAAATATTGCTGAGGAAAGTAAAGAAAACACGAAAAATAAATAACCTACGAATGAACGAACTCCATCTCTGCTAAGAAACAGTAACAAAAACAATTGTTTAAAAATTAAAGATACTATTAATAAGGTGTAATAATTAAAATGTGAAATACACAGTTTTAAAAGATATTTAATATTTAAAAAAGGAAATGAAAAATTATAAAAACTCTTATGGAGGATACACATGATTGTTGAGGTATATATATTTTATTAATTACGAAACCAAAATAAACAATAAAATGCTAAAAAATTATAATAATTTTATATATAAGTATATAACATGATGATATGTAGAGTTCAAACGTATTTTCCACATTATGCTATTCTCCTCATAAAGTGAAAAAAATATTCACATGTTTATTATTCCAATGATTTATGAGGATTTAATAAAATGAATGTTATCAAGTTATTAACTTAATTGATTAAATTTTTCAACAAAGTATATGTGTGTTTAAAATGAAATGTATGTTTAAAAACGAAAAAAAAAATAATCCAACATAAGAGAAAAAATGTTTTTCTACATTTGGAGTTTTTGAACTTATAATTTATAAATAATAATAAATTAAATACTTGTGAATTACTTTTATAGGGACCCTTTGCTACAAGACCTGTAATCCCCTTCCTACGAGGACGGACATGTCATTTTTTTTTCCTTTCCTCCCCCGAAATGACTGCCAGAGCTTAAGGGCTGAGGGCCACAGGACCTTAAGGAGACCCTATCGATCTAAGGTCCGGGCTTAGTCCGACCCTAAGGCTTACCATACCATCAAAGCCCTTCTGCTCTTTCAATAGCAAGGATATATTTTTTTTTCTTTCATGATCACTATCATTACTATTATATTATTTTTCTTAAGACACCTCTAAACACAAGTTTTTTTATCGTATGTCCCCTTAATAAGACTTATGAATATACTAATAATAAAGCTGCTTGATCTTTTTTTTTTTACTACAAAACTTTTTTTATATAAATTTCGGCTCAAGGGATGTTATGGTTTCGGTTAAAAGGTACGCAGCGAATTTATGAAAGAACCGTCTGAACGGTTGGATCAAATTTTATATTTGATGGCTCGAATCATTTGATGAGATCTCGAATGTGTTATGAAACAATTTGAGTTAAAATCACTGATCCGTGATTAAAAAAAAAAAATTTCAAGCAAGAAGGTAAAAGCTGTGTTAGGTAACAAATAGTTGTTAATTCACAATGTGTGTATTTTTTAAATGTTTAAAAAAATAAATAAGATAAAACAAAAATAAAAAAAAACGAAGAAGCCTTAAAGGGCTCTAGCACTGGGGTTGTGTTGGGTGGTCCATAGATGAACCAGTTGTAAAATATTTACGACGCCTTTCAAGGGAGCTTCACACTTATTTATCGCTTCGTCATAACTGCTCCATCGCCGGGCATTACAGAGACAGGCATTTTTCAGGAGGGAATAGGAGGTCCTTTGTATCCTCCGGTGGTATTAGCCAGGATCAGGATGAGTGATAGGCATCCTCTACATCATCCTAAGGGAAATGGACCGTGCGGACAATGGTACACTGGCCTATCTTAACGACCCTCTGTGTCCATTCATCACGGTCATGAAATACACTTTGTTAATGGTTCAGCAAGCGCGTCATTCCAACGAGTGAGCGAGTATAGATAAGACGAACTGAGAATTATTTTGCTAACAAAGTTGGCTAGGATAGGCAACAAATAAATGAAAGAAGGTTCTGTAAAGCTAGCTGTAAAAATTAATAGTAGTCAAGATAGATAGAAGAAAAAAAAATCATTTGGCAACAAATCTCAACAAAACCTCCTCTTAAATAATGGTTACTTTGAATAATTAAAGTTCATAGAAATAACATTCATTACAATTGTATTTAGATCTGTGTGCAATACCAGTGACTTGGCTAGGAGAGCAGTACTGGGATATCCCGTAGTCCTCCTTTGCCTTCTACACCTGCAAGACATAGCTTGGCTCGGAGTAGTGTTACCTAAAATCGGTCTTGGTCTTGCACTTTGCAAGACCAAATCAAGGCCACCTAACTGTTGCAAGACCAAGACCAGGATTCTTTAAAAAAAATCGATTTTTTAATTAAAATTTAAGACAAAATAGTTACTAATACTTGACAATCTTAGTTACTATTTGTCAATAATTGGTATAACCAATATATTTTTGCATTTTACTCCTCTAATCTTTCATTCGAGCTTAGTCATGTTTCTCCTATCTAAAAAAATATAGTAATATCTCTATAGCAATAAGCTAATAAATAACTGCAAGACTGTTTCGAAACTGGCGCAAGACCAAGACCATGACCAAGACTGAATTTGCAAGATCAAGACTCGCCTCGGTCTAGCATTTGGGCAAAACTATCTCGGAGTCTCTGGGCCATTGTAAATGTTCTATGTAGTTCGACTATTTTTACTTTCACTTACCTGTATATGAAATATATAGTAAAGGACAGTATTGCGATCATGAAAATTTTCGAATATGAATTTTCAAAGGAAATACATGTTTTGAGGTCTCCTGAATCCAAATGACCAAGTCCTGCAAAATGGTGCGTGTGTTTAGGGAAATTTATGTAATAAGTCTAGCTCAAAAACGAAAAGTTGTGCGAAAATGAAATTGTATATTTAAGGTTTGTATATAGCTGAGATGTTACAGTAACTTGTTCGTCAAAATCGGCTAATCGGAAGTGGCACTTTATATAATTGATGTTATACATTTTTACGATTTTCTTGAAAATGGCTCTAACGATTTTGATCAACTCGGTACATTAGTGTATTTATCAAATTGTTTTTAATATCAGGCAGGTCTTATCCTGATTGGTGTCACCTTACAGGACTTAAATGCCCAATATTCAATATGTCTTCCTTTAAAGTACATTTAATTTGGTTTGTTTTAAATAATTAAATATCTCTCACTATGAAGAGTTGTAAAAAAGTGCTAAATGTAACTTTTGGAAGAATTTCATAATTAAATAAAGGAGAAAAAAAAATGCTTATCCAGGTCGAAAATGAATCTCCGGAAATAATAGTCAAAAAGTATACGTATAATATATCGTTGGAAAGCGGATAATTTTAGAACAAAAATTAATAAATAATGTTGTAAAAGGTAACAGAGAATGACGAAAAAGATATAAATTATAATTTCTAAAAATAAACATTATTTAACGTAAATAACATGTTTTCAAGGAAATTAAATGAGATTTCCTTACAATATGTAATCTTTTAAAATTGTTTCATGTTTGAAAAAAGTATTTAAAATCAACCGAATCAAGGCAATGTCATTGTTTAAAATACTGCTTCATTGTACTTGTGTGAAAGAACTACGACCAAAGTGAAATATAAAAATATTTCATGTATATGTTTAAAATCTGAAATACATTTTACTGTAGTTTAGTAACTCTATATCTGATATTATGTTTATATAATTAGGTATCAATCATCCGTTTATTCCAAAAAATCATCATATAAACATTTATAAAATTAAATTAGTTTGATAAATTTTCTCTTTGTGATATCAAACTTTTAACCCATCTATGACAGGTAATGAAAATCTCGTTATTCCATTTTAGTTAACTTTGCTGTGGAAAATAACAGTTTAATAACTAATAGTCGTACAATCCATAATCAACTGATCGTACAATCCGTAATCAGCCATTGGTATCATAATTAGGATGTTGGTATTTTAATGGCATTAATGATTTGTTAGTTGTGAACTTTAAGCTTTATCTCGGTTAAAAATGTGCTTAAAAAATTTTATAGTAGCCCAACATTGCCAGAAAATAATTTTTATTCAATGATTAGCAGCAAGTGAAAGCAAGTGTGTTGCGCGCACCAGATTTGTTAATTTATTAATATTTCCAATCATATATCATCATGGACATACATACCAGGTAAACGACCATGGACGGACGAGGGTAATCAACTATGTAAGAAAATAATTTTTATTCAAGTAGAGCAGTAAGTGAAAGTTGTGTGTTGTGCGCAACAGATTTTTTAAAATAAATTTATTTTAATATATTTAACTTCAATATATTATGTTAATATATTATATTCATTTTTGCTTGCCCACTACCGGAGGCAGGAAAGCATTGTATTCGTTCGAAAGGCTAAAAAAAAGTTTTGTGCTCGAAATCGAAAATTTCTACTCGCGTTTTACGTTTAAGATATCAAGGATCGAATGTGGTTCGGGTTCTATCTGTCTGTCTGTAGTCAAATTGATGTGACGGGCATATAATTTACTACCTTTCATCCGATTTTTAAATTTCAATCAAATTTCATTCAACATTTCAGAGATTGTGCAGGTTGGTGTCTAGATGTTTCCATATCAATTTTATCAAATTCTATAAACAATGTCGGTTTTTTTTTTTTTTCCTACATTGTGTATGTGTCTCGTACCAATTGTTATCTGATGAGGGCCTCAACTTCGGGTCGAAACGTCGTCAAATGTTGAAATAAATATTATTATTTATTTTTGCCATTTTTATTTTGTCTGATCACCCCAACTATCCTTCTCTTCGTAAATTTAAATTAATTCTTAATCTGAGTTTGGTCTCCATTCCCTTCTTAAATGTCAAAGTTGTGTGAACTTCAAGCATATTTTTATATTCCAGCTTAATTAGTTTTGTTCTGACTGAAGAAAAGCATTGGTCTCGTTAACTCCCGAACAAACAAGATGTTGAATTTTTCCTATGAATGTTTTGTTCCATCTTTTTTATGAGTGAAAACAAACATATTAATTATATGTATTTTCAACTTTTATTCTATTTGTGTTGAAGATGACATTTTGTAGCCTGCAACTGATATAAGCAATGCTCCAAGCTACGATGGAAAATAGCAGAAGGCAATAAAATAGGAAATTATACAAATAAATAATAAAAAAACGATTAGTTTTTATGCTGTTCTTTAAAACACTCAATTTTTATGTACGAACTTTTGCACTAACATTAGTGATATTCGTGTTCAGTATGCCCTGGAATGTTTATTTTTTTATCACGAATCATCAAGTAAACAATCCGCAAACTCGTGGATTTCAGGCCTCTTTGTGTTGATGGATTAGTGAATTTCCGACAACGGCTTCTTCCAGACATTTTATTCCCATACGAAAAATTTTAGGCCTTGTAATATAGGTATTTTTTACACAATGAAAACCGTGAAAAAAAAAGCGTATTAAGTACATACAACTTGTAAATATTTACAATAAAAAATGAGTAGTCTTGTCGAAATACTTTTCCCTGGTAGCACTAACTAAATAGTTCCAAGAAGATTTTGATTCCATCTTCGTTTCAGACGCCAAGAAGGATTATCAGGAATCAAGAATCGAGAAAGGTTGAAAACAAGAGGATTCTAATGGGTCTGGAGCCGTAGATTATTTAAAATTTTAAACAATAACTAATATAACAGGATTTTCTTCTAATAAGAAAGCATTGGGAAATTATTGTAACAATATACTACTTTTTTGTCCAATAGATAATACGTTCATTGAAAAATAACCAATAAAAAAAAGTAAGTTTCACTGCGGATAGAGATGAAATGTTAAATTTGTTATAAATTACAATATAAAATTAGTGATTTTGTGGTTAATCAGATGACCTTGTGACGAAAAATAAAATACGGGAAAAAAATCTATTTGTTTTCAGGTTTTATGTATATATAATATTGTTTTTTTAAGGTTTAATAAGGCATTGTAAAACCCTATTCGAGGGATTAGGGAAAGTCATAATTAACCAAGTAAGACGGTTCGATAGGTTAACCAAGTAGGAAGGTTAATTAACATATGTTTTTAAACCCAAAGGTTCCGAGTTCGTAGCTCACTCCGCGTCCTAATCTTTTTTTTTTTTTAATTAAATTTATTTATTTATTTTTTTATGGTTTTCGATATTTTCCAAATTCAACCAAATAAGTAGCGTGGCGCTCGTTAGATAGTTAGTAATAATTAATTGACCCTTGATTATTTTTTTTTATTTTTTTTTTCGAACCCTGCCGTCTCAACTGAGCATCCGGCAACTATGGGTGAGAATCATTTCTGAAATGATTAATAGGAAAAAAACAAATAGACGTAGGTATTATTTTTGATCTGCCAAACTTTCCATGCAGTTTACTAAGGCATATAGAGTTGCTGCCATTATACACTCAAAGTACACATAAAAAATGTGTACATTAGGTTCTTGCTTTTAAAACAAAGGGAAAAGAAAAAGGGGAGGAGATAGGAGCTCTGGAGAAGAGCCAAAGCCCTCTGTGCACAGCCGACATAACTCATGTTTATGTGCAATCCACCCTCTCGAGAGTCTTGCACTTTTTTATAACCAACCGGCTTAGTATCTGTCTCTTGGGTCGGAGCCAGCGAGAAATAGGTTACAAAAAGTCTTTATAAGTTTACCATACCGATAAGTTTATATTCTATTTGAGGAAACAAACGTTTTAGGCTTTGAATACAATATCTTAATAAAGAGTAAGCGACAGAGTTTAATATGAATTGGGAAGCTGCATGAAGAATAAAGCTGGCCTCAAGGACACGAGCTGCGACCACTCCAACTACACTCGAGTGCAAACAGGACTAATCCCCAAGGAGCACTCAAGCTACAGGGTGAATATTGGCGTCTTCTCGGCTTAGTGTCACGTCCTCTATCCTAGCTTCTCAAGTCCATGAATTTAATACAAACACATATTCCTATCCTTCTCTCTCTCTCTCTCTCTCTCTCTATATATATATATATATATATATATATATATATATATATATATATATTATATATATATATATATATATATATATATATATATATATGTAATGGAATATTTTCTAATAAAAAATTATTAAGATCCAAGGTGTGAAGACTCAAATGAGATATTTCTTTCTGAAGTGAACGCTAATTATCATTGACAATTTACAGGATACGCGCTAATAGCAATATCAATATTTTTTAAAAAACAAATTAAAAAAAATGTATTTGTTGCCCATATTTATCATTGATCATTACAATAACAATTAAAACAGGATCCCTTTGGAATGAATTAAACTACAAGGTTTATTTTTAAACAAATAAAAAAGTTTGATTAGGGTTTTTTTTAGAGAGAGAAAATGAACCGTGATTCGAGGAGAATAAGTTATAGAAATTGAACTAAAAAATAAATTACCCTTTTATTAATTATAATTATATTAATATTAATTATAATGATGCTGTAAAATAAATTTATTTTTTATTTTCACCTGATGAACTATTTTTTAAAGAAAAATTATGAAATAATAGTTTCGTAAAATTCCTTAAAAAAATAATAATAATAAAATAAATAAATCCATGTTTCGGCAATAAAGGTATTTTTACACTAATTTCCTTTATATTTCAGTTCGTTTTTGGAAAAAAATAACTACACCGTTGAATTCATTAGGTGTTTTTATATGTTAATGATTCACATGTAAAAACACCTGATGGATTATCTCGATTTCCATAAAAATCAATCAGGGTCAGTTAAGAAATAAGAGACTCAAATTACAATATATTTTATATAATATATTTTCCGATCTTCGTTCAAAACCACTATAGGTATTTTCTGATTCTTATTTAAATTTTTGCTTTCATCCGTGATGTTTGCCATCGATATAACATCTACGATTGTCGCATGTATATTCTGACACTAATAGAAAGAATTATTTTTGTTTAAATGAAAAAAAAAACAATAAAAAAGAGGTCATACGTGGATCTGGTCAAGGAAATAAAATAAATGCTAAATACTCATTCAATACCGATGTTTTAACCCATGTTATAGATCTTCATCAATGCTGAAATATGGAGACAAGTAGCTATTTTGAGCCATCGCAAGTAAAAAAAAAATTGTGAAAAAATTTTGTTTAAAAAATCTTAACTAATATCTTTATAGGTTTTGTTAAATAAAAAAAAATAAAACACTTTTTTTTTTAATTTAATGTGAATTTGAGGGACACCATAATATATTTATTATTATTAATAACCACACATATTTACTGGAATTTCATTAGTTGAAAAAATTAGCAGTGTTTATTTCATTTTATTTAATACAATTATTATCATTATTTTATAAGCTATCTTATATTCTTTAATCTCTTGAAGAAGTAGAAATAAAGCAAATCAACTATGTAAAGAGTTGTCATATTGTAATTGGATATAGTAAAAATATTATTTTAAAAAAATAAATAATTAAAAAACGAAATGTTGAACAAACCTTATCTTTGCTATCGAACATCAAACTTTTCTCAGGAGTGCTTAATTACCTGAATGTTACTCCATGCAATTTTATTGTACGTAAACTTACCTGAAACAAATAGAAAAAAGTTTAGAAATATGTTATCAATTAAATATATTTTAAAAATTGAACATAGATAGACAGATAAAAATAAACTATGCTGGGACAAGTTCCCTTAAGAATAATAATTATGAGAAAAAAATATATTTGGCCAAAAACTACATTAATAAAAATTAAACAGTACTTATATACTATCTTCGGTGACAATATATAAACAGCAGAAAGTAAAAAAAAAACATAATTGAATCGATAAAGAAATACATAAATCAGTAAAAATAAAAAACAAAACGTTATTAACATTATGAGTTAATTCTAAAAATTAAAACTTAAGAAATTAAGCAACCATTTATTTCAACCGAAATTCGATTCATAAAATTTATTTCATGATTGTAGAGTATTCGTTCGGAATAAGAGAAGGAATTAGTAAAGAAGTTATTTGAATGAGGACAAGGAAGTGGCATGGCGGATATTAGATGGCAAGGAATTCCAGAAGGCAGTGAAGTAGTCAGGAAAGGAATCTTCAAATGCTGGGGGCTCAATGGGAAGGGGTATAAAGATCAGAAACACGGGATTTTGTTTTCTGGGAGTTGGCTGCGGGTTTGAACTGTAGAAGATTGTAGACGTAGGAAGAGTGCACGGAGTTGATCGTTTGGAATAGGTAAGATCCAAGGAGATATTGTCGGTGGAAAGAAGAGGAGAGCCATTTTAACTCGTCGTAAAGGTATGTGTCTCGAAGTAACGAAGACAAACCTTAAGAGATAGTTTTTGAGTCGCTTAAATTTGTCCTCGAGTATAATAGGGATGCCACCGTACAACACACAACCGTAGCCAAATTGGAGAAAAATAAGAAAGGATACAAGAAACTTGTGGATAGGTTGTGTGAGTAGATGTAAATATATCTATAATATATTTAAAACATGCAAAAAAATAATAATTCTCGAGATTTTCTTGGTTTTGATCTTAATCCATACTTTGCTTATATTTATTGTAATATTTTTTTTTTTTTAATTTTTTTTTATTGAATAATAATACAATCAGCCACTGTTGGAGGGCTATAAGTATTAAGGCTAAAAGATCTCATTCATACGGTATATAAAAGTAATACAGAAGTAAGTATAAATATAAAAAGTAAATAAATAATACTTCTATAAAAATGTAAATCAATAGGAAAAAATAAATAAATAAATAAAATAAAAAAATAAATAAACAAACAAAATAAAATAAAAACTTCTAAACACATTCATACCTATATACAATATATACACTCGCCCAGGAATCCCCGAGCCAGGCTTTTCTCCCCACATGTGGAAAGCAAAGCAGGACTCCAGAGATCCAAGTGCCGCTTTTCCAGCCGCATCACTAGTATTAAAAGCCAGTGGAGGCTGAAGGAGGGATTGTAATATTAGTTATTAAATAAGAGACATTAGGGATTTTATTGATCCATGTTTATCTTTTGTTTGTCTTAATTCTGTTCCCACTTTTCTCTTTAGTCTAGTTATAACAATTAATTTTATTCACAATGAATCCCTTAAGCTACGATGATTCGGTCAGGATCATCGCTCTCTCTGAAGAAAGCAAATTATTGCGTTACATCGCTAATCGCCTTATTCGTTATTATTCCGTTTCAAGGACCATAAAAAGGTACAGGGAGACTGGTAGTCATTCGAGGCGATCAACGTCGGGGAGTCCCAGGATTACTAATCCTATATATGACCACTTCATTAAAATACACGTACTTCGGAAGCGTAATTTTTCAGATTCTTCCATTAAAAACGTGATGGCTGGTGTTCGAGAGAAATCAATGCCGGAACCAACGGTCATTAGAAGACTAAGAGAGTCAAACCTCAGCTCAAGAAGGCCAGTGAAAATTCCTCTTCTGCAGAACACCGCATAAAGAGATTGAGGACACCAATCTTGGACTTTGGAGGAATGAAAAAAATTGTATTCATTGATGAGAGAAGAATGGCCCTTAACAGCCCAGAAGACCGTGCAAATAGTTTGGAGAAGGCCTGAACAGTATAGTCAGTGCTGCGCGTTAGAAACTGAGATATTTGTGGGTGGTTCTATCATGTTCTGGGGTGGCATATCTTGGGAGCCAAGTACAGAGTTAGTGCCAATCCTAGGAGGGGTCTTGAATGCTTTGAGGTATCTAGAAAAGATTCTTCAAGATTATGTATTGCTTTTTATGCCATTCATAGGCTCTAAATCGTTGCTCATGCATGATAATGCCCATTCTCACAAGGCAAGATGAGTTTCTGAGTACCTGAGTACCTGAGTACCTGAACACCAAAAACATCCATTCCATAGATTGGCCAGCAAGAATTCCAGATCTTAACCCGACTAAGCACGTTTGGGATTATCTCATAAGAAATTTCGGTCACGAGATTCACCTCCTACGATCCTTGAAATGCTAAATGCAGCTGTATTGGAGGAATGGTACAATATACCCCAAGATTATCTTCAAAATCTTTTAACAAGTATGCCAAGACAAATTAAAGCAGTCATTCAAACCAGAGTGGGCAATATGTTTTATTAAATGCAAATTAAAAATTTATATTGTAATTTAAAAGTTAAAATTTTAAATAACAGGAACATTTAAGAAGTAAGTTTTGTAACTTTTTTGTTTATTGGAAGAAATATTGTAATTGATTTTAATAATACTTGATTAAGTCCAGTTTAAAATTGTTTATTAGACTACAGAACTTTTCTTTATTATAAAAACAGACATTTTGGTAAAATTAAAATATTTCAAAGTGTAGCGATACTTTTGACAGTGTTTACACACAAACACACATACACACACACACACACACACACACACACACACACACACACACACACACACACACACACACACACACACACACACACACACACACACACACACACACACACACACACACATATATATATATATATATATATATATATATGGGGCTGGAGTAGCCGTACGGTTCGGTCCATGGACAGTCTGTTTCGGGAAAACAAATACAGGTCCTCGTGCGCCTTCTGACTCCGATCAGTCACAATCCATGAATCTAGACCGATTTGTCACTGTCCGTGAACCCGAGTGAGTCGGTGGGAAGGACATTGCCAGATTGGCCCCAAAGGGATCAGCTATGGAACTACGGGTGGCCTGCCGCTGCACCATGGAAACCATGGTTCGTAGCAACGTGAGGTTGGGTGATCCCCTCCAGGCTATCTGAGCTTCCGCAAGCAACATACATCTGTAAGGAGACTACATCTCGCGTCCATAGATCTTAAAGGTTTGTAGTGCCAACCGAAAAAAAAAATATTAATTAATATATATATATTGATATATAATATGCTTCTATAATGACTAGAGTTTTTAACTTATTTATAAAAAGACTACTTTGTTTTAAATATTTAAAACAAATCTTTATATCGTTTTAGGTAAACGAGACATAAATTTCTTTATTGTTTATATTTAATTATTAAAACTGCGAGGTAACGTCCGTAGGAGGCTGAATCACGCCAGAGGAAGTGCCGCTGGGTCCTGCTCTGTCTGATGCCTTACATGCCATTATGTTCTTTATACATAATCATCCCATTCACCATTATGACAGGTGACAGATTGTCATTACCATTATGACAGGTGTCATTACCATTATGACAGATTGTCATTACCATTACGACAGGTGTGAATAAGAAAAAGTAAAAAAAAAATACATAGAATAAATCTGTAAAAATACATAGTTTGTATCTGTAGGAAATCTCCATGTGGTGAATAAAATACTTTATTAAATACAGTGAGGTCAACCAAGGCAACAGTCAGCTTCACCAATCCACCCTAAACCATAATTTATTCAACTTGACCTCCCCTTTAACCACAATGGACAATTAGGCAATATCCATACTCATTGTTTGCGGAGCCTTTGTGCCTCTTTAACACACAATTTTTACAAAGCCTAATAAAGTGTGCCAATAAAGAGTGTTTATCATAAAAATATGCCTCATTTCATGTCACACCAAAATCTATTGGTGAAAAGTTTATATGTTTGGTCACTCCAACACAAGGCCATAAATCTAATCATCTCAGATTTTCTTGAAATTTGACACAGTTTTACTATTTGTAGTGGAAAAATATGAAACTTTAAAAATACGAGGCAACTCGTTCTTACATTATTTAGCAATAAAGAACTGACTATTAGAATCAAAAACAGAAAATTGCATAATTAAAATTTTCATTTGGAACTTTTATAATTTTCCTAGAAGTTAACAGGCTACATTCTTGTTTTTTACCACCAAAAACAGGTTCTGTTACTTCATATAACAAAAGTAACTACGGGCTCATTAGTTGAACCCTTATTCTGTTCTGTTTTCATGTTCGTTTAAAAAAAAAAAAGTAAATTATTAGTTTAATATCATTATAATAATTCTGTGTCCGGCAAGTAAAGGACTCCATGTTCATTTTTTTATTAAGTAATCTAGTAACTAAGAAACAAACTTTAATAGCTCAAAGGTCCGGATAATAGACTCCCTAAACAAACACAAAAATGTGACAGGGTGTAGTTTACCTCTGGAGTACAGATTTAGTAACTTATAAACAAATTATAATAACTTTAAGTTATGGAACATTTGCTGTCCTGAACAGATACAAAAATGGACATTGTGATTTTACTCCGGAGTAGAGAATTAAATCAGAAAAGTGCTAAATTAACGAACTTAAGTCTTCAATTTTTTTTGTACTGAAGTCGTTACCATCTATATATCATTTGTAATTTCCTCAATTATTAACTAGATAACACAACATTACCTTTTCGTAGAAAAAATTTAAAATGTGTACTTTCAGACAAAAATTGATAAAGAAATTTTGAAATTAGATTTTAAATAGATAATCTTATAATAACCTGTTTAATCTTGTATATCATTGGAAATAGCATTTAAAATGCTGTAAAAAGACATCGGTTCAAGATCTCTAGCCTTTTCGAAATTTCTTAATTTTTCATTTTTAAATGAATTTATAAGTTCATTATTCCTGTACAATTTAAACCAAGCTGACTTTGTAAAAATTTATATTTTTACAAGTCTTTACAAATTGTACCACTGTGCCGAATTTCAAGAAAAGACCTTGTGTTAAACTGAAATGAAATGGCTTTTTATTTTGACCCCTATAGTAATTTTTTTTTTAATAATATTTAATCATTAATATCACAATAAAGTCGTAAAAAAGTTCAATGATAGATAAAGCAATGTATACAGGGTGTCCCGTAATTAGGAGGAAATATTTAAAGTATTGATATTAGATATCAAGATCAACAAAAAAGTTCATACAAACAATTGTCCAATTTCCAACAGAAAAGTAGGAAATTTAAGATTTGTGTTTTTTTAAGAGAATCACGTTGTTTTACTGAATATTATGCGATAATTTAAAAAATATTTTATCAAAGTAATTAAACATTGCTCCATAGTAAACAAGATGAAATTTGCTTTAAATGGAAGTTGAGTTTGTCATTTATAAAACATTTTAAGAGGACAAACACAACTAAGTTCCGTTTGAAAAAAGTCATAAATTATTTGTGATTTTTTTTTAATCACCCTTCAACTGAACTACAGTCACCCCACTGTAATCTGAACCTCGGAAATCTGACGGCTCAATCTAATTCACGCTCCACGATAAAGTGCAAAACGCGTCAAAAGAAGTTTTCTCTTCAAAAAAATGGATGCGCATTTTATAAAGCCTACTTGGACATTACAAGTTTAGATTTAGGGCTTCGCAAAACCACCAATGCTAATAGAAATCAAATCTTTGCTATTCAAAGTATATAAAGTGGTCCTATTATTATATTAAACATACAAATTTTCATTAATGTTATATACAGACTGTATCTATTTTTATAACAAACTCCGTATCTTAAAGCTAAGCTATTAATTTAAGATCAAATCAAATCACTTAAGTCTATTCCCAGGAAAAGATTACGGAAAACAAAATAGTTATAGTGTCATCAATGAGGATACCGTTCAAAAAGAGAATTTAATATTTGATTGATATAAATAAAGTAATATTACGCATATATGACAAGAAACAATCCATTGGGTAGGGCCACTTGTGGGGTGAAGAAACGATGAATAGCCGATGAGCCAATCTTGTTTAGTGGCTTATTGATGAGACAGCAACAGAAAAACTGCGGTGACCTGTAGCTTGAAAGGGGCCAACGCTTTTTTTAAGTGTCATTGGCTATTTTGTAACATGCTATTGTATCCAAAATATCAACAAAACATCAAATCAACAAGAAAAATAGTAACCATTATTTAAAAAATAGTTATCCGAAAAATTCATGTTTTCATGAAGAACATAATTTAACATAGTTCAACTGTTTAAGAACCCCGTTTGAATAATGGTTTCAATCCAGATTACAACACTTCAATCTATCATTGCCTTAACAAAACAATTCTGTCTTCCTGCGTAGAATTGGATCATTTTGTATATTTAGGGGTGGTTAGGAGAGGTACATATCCAGGCATTGCATGCTTTTCGAGTTTCACAAGGGTAATAACGCAACAGTTTATTGCTATTAAAAAATTTGCGATGTTAATCCAAATGTATTAGACGTTTGTAAATAACAAAGGTGGTTTTCCAAGTTCAAATCGGGTAATTTCGATCTTTCCGATACGCTCTGATCAGACCGGATTTTAAATACTTTTTTTTAAGCTTAGAAAAATTAAATGTTTACATTTAGTAAGAAATTTGTATTTAGTTTTTTGGAAACATGTGATTTACGTTAGATAATGTTAGTTTTCTGAAATTATTATATATATATATATATATATATATATATATATATATATATATATATATATATATATATATATATTTTATACGTTACCTTCTACAACTCTATTTATTTGACATTATTTTTTTTTTTAATTCTCCGCTTTCCAACGATATATTATACGTATACCTTCTGATTGTTATTTTCAAAGATTCATTTTCAACCTGGTTAAGCATTTTTCTTTTTTTCTCCAGTTTCCAATTATCATATTCTTTCAAACTTCATATTTAGCCCTTTTTATAGTAACTGCCAATAAAAGAGAGTTAATTTGTTTAAATAAACCACATTAAAGAGGAACTTTAGATGATGATACTTTAAAGGAAGACGTATATGAACATTGGGCATTTAAGCCCTGTAAAGTGACATCAATGGGGATAAGACCTAAATTGCATTAAAGATCACTAAACTATACAATGATACACCTAGTTTAATCAAAATCATTAGAGCCTTTTTGAGTGAGTTGTAAAAATGTGTTTCGACGTTGATATAAAGTGGCACATCCGGTTAGCCATTTTAAGGAAAAAGTTGCTTTCACATCTAAGACATACACCTGTCTTAAATACGTAATATCAGTGTCGTATGACTCTTCGTTTTTGAGCTAGACAGTTCACATACACGCAGACACAAAGACTCACAGACACACTGACCATTTTTCGGTACTTGGTTATTTGGACTCAAGAAACCTCTAAACATGTATTTCCGTTGAAAATTCAGATTCAAAAATTTTCACGATCGCAATACTTTCCCTTACTATATATTAAATATATAGGTAAGTGAAAGCAAAAATGTAATTATACATAAATAAATATTTTTCAATCTGAAATCCCAAATAAAACTATAAGTTTAGAATTTGAAACATACAAATGGTAGACATGGTACTCTTATAATTTTCAAACAAAATCCTTATACAGAAGGTTCTATAAACACAGCAGAAAAAGGTCATATTAAACAGCTGATAGGCAGGAACAAAATAAATAAAAAAACTCATACCTAAGATTCATCAGAAATCTATCAATGCTGAAAGGTGGTATGAAATTTTAAATAAAGCCTATTTAATATAGGTTTTTTTCTTCATAAAAAAAACTATTGCGTACAAGTGAGTTACTTATTTCTCAGGTTACAACTTCTTTTTTTAGAAACAAATCTAAATATCAAAAAAAGTGTTGTGGAAATTAGTTCATTTCCGAAATATTTCATAAGCTGTCTTACAGTAATTAATCAAAATCTAAACTTTTTATTAACATGGAAATTATAAATAAATAAATCTGATTGCATTGTTATTGTAAATAAAACAGTAATTATTAATAATAAATTCTAAGAACTTCTTATCCCTCTCCCTTCCCTCTTGAACCATAAACTATTTTTTCTCTCTAAATAGAACCACAATCAACGTTTATTTTGTTCAAAAAATAGGCCTTCAAGTTTAATTCTTTTCAAAAACTTTTTTTTATTTTAAGCGTTTTATATTTACTATTGAATTAATCCGTGATTTTTGGAAATATTTGATACAAATAAATAATTTCATAGTATACTTAATAATGATGGTAACGGAAAGAGATTTTATAAGAAGTGTATATCGTCATCTCGGCCTCAGTAGACTTAAATAATTGATTATAAAATCTTATGCAAAGTTTTTCCAATTCAGGCATTTTCAGGAATAAAATATGACATTTCACCAATATATCCAAATATATGTTGAAGGAAAC
The DNA here is from genome assembly GCA_928085145.1 of Nezara viridula. Taxonomy (NCBI): domain Eukaryota; kingdom Metazoa; phylum Arthropoda; class Insecta; order Hemiptera; family Pentatomidae; genus Nezara; species Nezara viridula. The sequence goes on along the minus strand of OV725077.1, from coordinate 129,206,486 downwards.
AGAAGATCCTATAAATATAGGACAGGAAGGTTAAATTAAAAAGCTGATAAGCAAGGACAAAAGAAGAAAAGAAAATATTCACATAACTAAAATACCATAATACAAAAATGTATTGTTTGAAGTAAATAAAAAAAAAACAAATTAATAATTACAAATGAAAAAGCACGATGGTGTGTATAACATGCATACTTAACAAAACTCAGTGGATACACATACTCCACAAATAATATTGCTAATATAAGTATGATAAAATAGCTATGAGTATCCAGCATACAGATGAAAAGTAAACTTGCCTACGTTCGCAAATTCAGGCACCACCAGGACAGAAGAAAACGGCAAAAAATTAAGGCGAAAATAAAAAATTCTGTTGACATCTCACCAATCCATCCAAACACATACTGACTGAACGAAACAGAAGGTTCTATAAACACAGTAGAACACTAGCGGATCCAAGATTTAATTTTGGGGTGGCTTCAGCCCGGAAGCTTTTTTTTCATATATATACAACGAATAATTACTTTGGAAAAACAGAAAGATATTAACTACCTATATGAAATGGTGTTTAAGTGATTCTTGAAGTCTTATTACTTTCTTTTAATAATATTCTTTTTTTTTTTTTTTTTTATTATTTTTCCTACCTCGCCGTAGGGAGGTAATAATTTTGTAATATATTTGACCGTAAAAAAATGTTACATTTTACCATTTTGGGGGAGGGCTTCAGCCCGAAAGTCCCCCTCCCCTCCCCGTAAATCCGCCTGTGCAGTAGAGGTATGCTATATTAAACAGCTGATAAGCAGGCACAAAAAGAAAAACCGCATACCTAAAATATAATTTTTTTTTTTTTTTTTTTTTTTATCTATTTATTGAATAATAATACAATCAGCCACTGGAGGGCTATAAGTATTAGGGCTAAGAGTTCTCATTCAAACAATATATACAAATAATAGAGAAATAAATATAAATATAAAAGTAAATAAATAATACTGATGAAGAAAGAAAATAAAAGAAAAAAAAATAAACAATAACATAAAAAGAAACTTATAAACACAATCATACCTATATACAATATATACATTCGCCCAAGAATCTCCGAGCCAGGCTTTTTCCCCCACATGTGGAAGGCAAAGCAAGACTCCAGGAGATTCCAGTGCCACTTTTCCAGCCGCATCACTGGTATTAGAAGCCAATGGAGACTGAAAGAGGGCACTAGAGCCACAGACGCTCGGGACATGAGTGGAGAAGCTGGCCATTGCCAGGACTCCAGAAGCATATTTACAAGAGATCTCTGGGCCACTGCCGTTTTAACCTTCGTGGAGGATTGTAGGGATGAAGGGAGCTGGATAGGGATTGAGCTAGAGGATTTGGATGATGGATAAGGTTTTGGTGAAAGTTTGAGAATCTGGTTGGGATGATGTCGAGGACAAATGGGATGTTAAGGTCATGGTGTAGGGTCTTGTTTGTGACATAATATGGGGCATTGACTATTGTTCTAAGTACTTTGGACTGGAAGGATTGGATGCGTTTGATATTCGAATGTTTAGCAGTTCCCCACAGTTCAAGTCCGTAGGTCCAGATAGGTTTCAGTATGGTCTTGTAGATTAAAAGTTTATTTTCAATCGAAAGATGGGATGTCCTACTTAGTAATCTATACAGCTGGCCATATCGTCGGTTAAGTTCTTGTCTTTTAAGTCTGGTATGTGGGTTCCAAGTTAGTCTTTTGTCAAGAAGGAAGCCAAGGTAACGGACTGTGTCTGAGTAGGGAAGTGGAATTGAATTAAAAAGGATTGACGGACAGGATCTGCGTCGCAGGGTAAAAGTGATATGTTTGCATTTTGATTCATTGATTTTGATGCGCCAGTTGTTGCACCACTGCTCAATCAAAGAGAGGTGAGATTGTAGGTTTAGAGATGCTATTTGAGGATCTGAGTGGGAAGATAGAATGGCAGTATCATCAGCAAATGTAGCTAGAAATGTATCGGGATTGGAAGGGATATCGGAAGTGAAGAGGATATAGAGAACTGGGCCCAAGACACTGCCTTGTGGAACACCAGCCTCAACTGGATAGTAAGTGGAGAATGCGGTGTCACAACGGACTTGAAAGGAACGATTTGAGAGGTAGGATTTGAGGACTAGGTATAAGGATTGGGGTAAATGGGTTTTGAGCTTGAAAAGCAAGCCATCGTGCCACACCCGGTCGAAAGCTTGTGCTACGTCCAGAAAGGCACCAGTGCAATAATGCTTGTTTTCAAGTGCAGAGGATATATGGTCCACAACACGAAGGCCTTGTTGGACAGTGGAATGTCTTGAGCGGAATCCAAACTGATGAGAAGGGATGTTGTGGGATTCGATTATGGGTAGGATGCGTTTGAGAAGGATTTTCTCAAAGATTTTTGAGAGGATCGGGAGTAAGCTTATCGGTCTATAGGATGATGTGTTATTAACAGGTTTACCTGGTTTTGGAAACAGGATGATTATGGAATGTTTCCACACCAAAGGAAAGTTGGTTGTGCGAAGGATGCAGTTGTATAGATAGGTAAGGAATATGATTGCTTTTTTGGGAAGTTGTCTGAGGATTTGTGAAGTGAGGAGATCATATCCAGGGGATTTTCGGGGTTTTAATTTGTTTATAAGGAATTTGACCTCAGAGGGGTTAACAGGTTTTGGAGGTAGAGAGAGAGGAATTGGTGAAGAGAGGAATTCTTCAACTTCAGCAGTGTGGCTGGGATGGAGTTCGGGGTGAGGGGTGAATGTGTAGGATAAATGTTTAGCAAACTCCTCTGCTCTATTCGCATCTGACGAAGCCCAGGAACCATCATCACGGCGAAGTGGATGGGAAATGGACTGGAATTTAAGGATTTTTTTGGTTACGTTCCAGAGGGAGTTATCACTAGCGGATAATGAGGAGAGGTAGGAATTGTAGGATTGGGTTTTAAAAGTTTCCAGTTTCTTTTTTACCTGTTTGGAATAATAATTATACGATTTCCGGTCATCAGGATGCCTAGTTCTTTGCCAAAGGGTCCTAGAGCAACGTTTGCTATGGATTAGGTCCAATAGATCTTGAGGTAAAGGATTTATGTTATGGTATTTTTTGGGACGATCAGGTGAGGATGCAGTCCAAGCTGCTTGCTGGATCAGGGTAGTGAAGGAATGCACTGCATCGTCGAGGTCTTCAGGTGTTTTTAAGGAAACTCTGAGGTCAATATTATCTTCCAGTATTTGACGGAAAAGGTTCCAGTTAACTGGCCCCCTGATAAATGAAGGTGGGGATGATTTGGGAATGGGAGATGTGGAAACGGTTAGGACTAGAGGACTATGGTCTGAGGAAAGATCATCAAACCTTGAAATAGAACAGTGTAGTGATCCTAGACCTTTGTGGAGGAAAAAGTCTAGAAGGTCGGGATTGCGGTTGGGATCTGTTGGCCAGTATGTGGGTGTATTAGGTGAAAGGATGTTGCTGCGATGGGAATTAAGTGCAGATAGCAATGTTCGGCCTCGGGAATTTGTGGATCTGGCTCCCCATTGCTGGTGTTTTGCATTTAGATCTGCACCTAGGAGGAAGTGGTGTCCTAAGGAATTCAGGAAGGAAATTATTTGGGATTCGGAAATGGGTGTTTTAGGTGGGGAATATGCCGCAACTAGTGTTATTGGGTAAAGGGGTGTTTGGATTATTACGGCTGTGGATTGTAGGAAATTATGGCTTGGTAAGGGAAACAAATGATGGGAAACGGATCGATGGATAATTATGGCAGTGCCACCATGTGCTGTTCCATCAGGATGGTCGGTTCGATAAATATTGTAGCCGGGCACGTTGATTTGTCGTTTGTTGGTTAGTCGAGTTTCAGTTATTAGTGCTATGTCGATGTTTTTGTCATGTAATAAGATTGTCAGTTCGTTGATGTGGTTCCGAATACCATTCGCATTCCAGAGGAGAATGGAGAGGAATTTGGTTGAGGACATTTATGGATTTCTTGGCAGTGGAATGAGGTTGGATATAACATTGGTAAGTAGCGAAATAAGGGGGGTAATGAGAGATCTAAATTCGGAAAGGAAAGATGTCAATAGGCTTGTGAGGTCAGTGGAATTGGAAGGAGGAGGAATGAATGTGTGAGTATTTAACCTACGTTCAGGGATGGAGGGATATGGGTCTTGAGGTTGATGTGTGAATTCTTGAGGTTTAGATTCTTGTGGCAGGGCCTGAGATTGAGTGTTTACAGTGTCTCCTTTGAACATCTGAGCATAGGACACTCTTCCGTTCACTGTTCTATAGGGTTGTCTTGGTGGCCTGGATGTCCCTTCTTCTCTAGGCGTTGCGTACATTCGTGTTTTCAAATCTTTGTAAGTTTGACAACCCTTGTAGTTGGCTGGGTGTCCTTGGTGGCATAAAGCGCATACTGCAGGTGAAGTTCTAGACTTCCTACAGTCCTCTGTTTTGTGTTGCTCACCACACCTCACACATCTAGGAATGTGATGACAATACCGTTTCGTATGGCCATAAGCCTGGCAGTTATGGCATTGAACGATGTCGCGCTTGCTGTAGGGCTTTTCTACAGCAACGCTTGTATAATAAAGGCGTGTGACCTTGTAGATGTTTTCGACATCAGGTGTTCGGTCAAGGTCAACGAAGAATAGTGGAAGAGGTATTTTATTTTTTATTCCAGGCTGTTCTCTATCCTCCTTAAATATGTTCACTATCTGGCGAACATGGAATCCCATACCCGTGAGCTCTTCTTTTATAGCATCTGTTGGCGTAGATGGGTGCAGTCTTCTGATAACGACCCTGAGCGCCCTCTCTTGACGCAGTTGATACGTGTGGTAATCAGCCTTGGTGTCAGATAAATATTTTATGATTTTTCTATAGGTTTCTGGAGTGTCGGGCATTAACTTAGTGTCATTGGTGCGGCTTTGGCATAAATATTTTCCTGAACCTACCAGATTATTCAATTGATTACACATCAATTGAAAATTTTTAATATTTCTAACAAATATTGGTGGGGGTTTGGGTTCTCTGGGGATGGATGCTGCTTCCATTTGTTCGTTGTTTATATTTGAAAGCACTTCAAATGGATTCGAAGTGAAAAACGGCGATTCTTCACCCATAGCTTGAGTTGTCTCATAATTGTTGGGTTGTTGTGAGGAGCCAGGTTGGGGTTCCACTTCTTCTATGGAGCTCCCTGGTGTGGCTGGTGGAGTGTTTCTTTTCGAATGCCTTGTCTTTTTTTTAATGGGAGAACTAATTGTAGTATCCAGGCTCCTGGACCTAGTGTTTTTGCCCTTACTCGACATTAGCATGTGATAATATCGCATTTCATATTTATTTTTAAAAGAAAAATTGATAAAAGTGAAGAGAGGAAAAAAAAAAAATTTTATTGAACACGAAAATATAGACGCGCTCTTGGAGAGCACAGATCTGCCTCCGACGGAGGGATCTAGCCCACTGGTATTAACGACTGTTGCAGCTTATGGCTGGCCGTTATCTAACTAACCTAAGGTCTATTTACACTGTTCACTCTTGTGTTGTAAATAAGTGATTACTCACCTTATTTTTTTTGTCCAGTATAAACGTAATTGTTAATGTAACTGATAGCACTAATTGTTCACATTAAACTTGTATACTGCCACTGATAAATGAGATTTTTATAAGAGACGACCTGACGTATGTTTAACTAGGGCTAACGCATGCGCAGAACTGTTAAAATATAATAACACAAAAATACAATAGAATTTTTTTGTCCCTCTGCATATTTGTGATCTTGTTTTTTCTGTCCTAATGATGTCTCAGGACCTTTGCAGGTTAAATTTTCACCTGTATGTCGGAGACTCATGGTTTTATAGTTTGGATTTTATCATTTATAACGTAATCAATATCTGTTTCTTTTCGATCTATATGCTTAATTTATTGGAGAAAAAATAATTATAATGTGATATATTATAGTTGTAGCATATAACTGCAGGAAATAGTTGGAATAGCCTTCAACTGAGAAGTAATGCAATAAAATCGAGCGCAATCGGAAAGAGCTTAAGAAGTAATAAGTTTTGACATGGGAGGATATTGGAAATGAACCATCTCCAAGTATAAAGGGTAGTTGAGGGAGGGAGGAGGGCTTGGGCGGACACCATCTGTGCCTTTACTGTCCCTCTACCAACTGGCTTCCATATATATCATTTTAGTTTGCCAACGCAGCACGATAACACTTTAAGTTTATCATTATAGTTTTATCTTTCGTAAAAATAATTAACAATAAAATATTAAACAAATATTTTTCATTTATTCAGATGTAATACCTATCTATACCTATACATACCTACTTATTTATGTCGGCATAATAAACTTTCTGTATACTATTTTTTTTTTTATTGAGTAATATAACATTCTGTCTATTTTATAATAACTATAGTGAGGTAAGACCACATTCAAACTGTATATTGCTATGATTTATTACTACAAAATGGATAACATTAAAGTTGCTATGGTTTTAGGGGATGAAATTCTTCGGAATGCCACTGGATAATTATTGATGATAATTATTCAGAAATATTTATTAAAATTAATAATAAAAAAAATTAGGTAAACAAATTTGAAACAGTAATATCTTCATTGGTCCAGGATTAATTAATTGAATTTCTTTTCTCAAAGGCTGGTTTGTGTTTATCATACTTTCTAATTCCCTAAATTACGTGTGATCACCATGATATAAATGGGTGACAGAATTAAAAATAGAATTTACAAAAAAAATTAATTTATTATTATTTTTAATAAAGTATACATACAAACTATGTGAAAATCTTAATGTACAAATTATATTTATAATAATCAAAATAAAACTAATCCAATGAATTTAATAAATGACTAATAAGATATGATTTCAGATGGATTGTTTTTGGAATATTGCCATGAAATATTTTAACATTAGTGAATCTTTCATTGGGAATTAAAACTTATATATGGATTAAGAAGTGGTGTAGTTAGTAGGATTTATCACTGGAACTACTGATTGCGTTTCCTCTTGTCTAGTCAAAGCCTAGGTCCAAACTCTAACAAGACGCCCATCTTCCCGGTCTGTGTAGGCCAAGCTGGATCATCAGTCCCCAAGGACGGAAAAAAAACTCGAAGGACTTTGGACTAAAAGGATTGGATGCGTTTGATATTAGAATGTTTTGCTGTCACCTACAGTTCTGATCCTTAAGTCCAAATAGGTTTCAGGATTGTCTTGTAGATCAGTAATTTATTGAAAATTCTTTCCATTTTTCACAAATATCGGAGGAGCCTCGGAGGTTCTCTGATTATTGCTGCACGCTCACCTTTTATGTCATTTTGAAGCGCTTGGCACATGTTCGGAGCAAAAAGGGGGATTCTTAGACCAGTTCTTGTGCAGATGTACCAGGTTGAGGATGAGGTTCAGATCCTAATGAGCTACGTGTGGTCACTGGAGGAGTTTAACTGGTGAACCACAAGGAGTGCAGCCATCTGACCGATATCACTCTTAGCAGGCACCTGGTGAATAAACATCAAATAAAAAAAAATAGAAATGAAAAGTTTTTGGATGTACTCAGATATATATAAACTGTTGTGGTTTACTCTTTAACTTGCATTAAGTGAAAAATTGCAGAGATTCCTCTGAAAAATAAGAAGATTCTGGGACACAAGTTGAGATCGCAACTTTTCGTATCAGCTGTGACTAATATATTGAGAAAATATGATATTAAGATACGCATAAATGTACGCAACATTAATTCTTTTAATTAGTTTCTTATTAATAACTTTGTTTTATATTTTTTCATTACATCTTAAAGGTTAAATATTTAAAAAGAAAAGAACAGAACAAAATACAAATGAAATCAGCTGTTTTAATCGGTATTTTACAGTTAGTCATCGTTTATAGTTTCGATTTCTATGGAGTATATTATAAATAAGTGTTTTTTTATGTTTTAAACCTGTGAACTTTGTAAACATATCTTAAATCGGTCCTTTAATAGAGTATAAGAGTTGTTAACTGTTGTACTGCTCATTCGTAATTTTACAGATTAAATGAGCTCCCATAAACTATGTTTATGAAGTTACCATAAGAAGAAAGGATTGCCTGCTGTTCGACCATTTTTACTGATCATCACTTGCGCGCCCACGGATATGCTTTAAACAGAATTATTCCACTATTCATCAATGTTATGATCTAGTAGATTACGCATCTTTCTAGTTGGGATAAGAGTTCTATTGCCCCCGTTTTTTCCTAGACACGAGTCAGGCTTTTGATATATTAAGGTACGATTAAAATAATCTTTGATTGTAAATATTATTGTTTATCAACTATAGTTGACATTAGTTACTTTGCACATTAGAGTAGTGGCCCTCAAACTTTTATTTTTATTTTTTTTTTGTTGCAACATTCTTGTCGAGCTAAAAACTTTTGCCCCACTCTTCTTCGGCTAAAAACATTCTCTGTATCTTTGTTGAAATAAAGAAAATTAGTAACACCTTAGTAGGAATTTAAGAGAAATCGTAAGATAATTACCCTTAAAACAACAATATGATGATAAATCGCTTTCCTTAAATGTAAAATAATAAATTGCCTAAGGAAGGCCAATTAATTAAGTGACTGCTAGGAGTAATAAGAAAAAAAACTGTACTTTTAATAGTTAATGAAAAATTGCGAAACTTTTTAATTCAAAAGACATGAACACAAATCTCAAACTAGCATTTTAGACTGGAGTGGTAAGTTTAATTTTTGCAGCCACTTTTTTTTCCATCACCAACCACTGATTCCCAATAAATGTCAGCATTTTATATCAGTATAAAAAATGTTAATAAATAAAGGTAAAATGTTAATAAAGATTTCGAAATAAAGACCATTAAATTATATTAACTCGTTTCATTGTCTGTATTAAGATCAAAACAACGAAAAAGTAGAAAGAAATATTTGTAATTTAAGAAAAAAAAGTTCTGAAATTTTGACGCTTCTTCCTGAAGTCAGCTGAGCGGAGAAAATGTACCCCTTCTTAGTTTCCGCCCTGGCTTAACATATTACCTTATTCTTGTATACTTTCTTTCTGACGGAATTTTCTCTGTCTGCCAGGGCTCAGAACATTTTAACATTACGCTCAAGCTCTTTCAGACCAACGCTTCACAAATATACAACCAAAAAGACTCACGTACTTTCCAGTCAAAAACATTTAGGATTAAAGTCATACGCTATGTTGGCAAAAGTACCTTTTAAACTAAATTACCTTAGCAAAATAATCATAATATAGTAATGTGCTTAATCGACATCGATTGGTTTCACAAAAGTGTCTGCCTTAAGCAGGAATTTTAACGGAGTTGACTACAGTACAGAAAAAAAGTTCAAAATATTACTTCTTTCAAAATATTTAAAATAAAATAAAAGAGATACGAGTCTCCCTCGTAAAATAGCAATGAATGATATAAGATAAAACAAAAGCAATTTATCAAATAAAACAGAGTCTTGAAAAACAAACGGAAAATAAAATGAGACAAAACTAAATATTGTTCACAGCTTGTTTACAATAAAAACCTGCTTCTATCCAATAAAAACACCAACAAGGTGATAACTGGTGGATCGCCTGCATATAGTGTCATTTCGTCGCACTACCTAAGATTCGATCGGCTCCCTTTCTTGTTGTTCTCTCTTGGGATCCACTCAGTGCATGCGTTGGACAATCTTACACCTATCATCCTCACCATGTGTCCACCTCATCCACTTTAGCTGATGAGCTCAATCCTTAAGCTTTTGATATTCACAATCAAACTCTTATGTTTAATTGTCAATACACTAAACGTATATTGGTATATATGATGTATTAAATATTTTTAGGTGAACATGGTACAACGAATCGAAAGCCGATAGCAACTTCATTAATTAACTTAATTTCTAGAAGAGTGGTGTTATAAGTAAATTGAAATTACAAATTTTTCTAAATTATTTTTTTTCTAAAAAAAGTTTTTTTGTACTCCGCTCAAAAAAACAAACGACTAATCTACAGCACCATATTACGACCTTTTTGGACATACGGAGCAGAACTTTGGGGTTTCGCAAAACACTTCCACGTTAACGAAATACAAACTGCACAGTCAAAAATACTCCGAAAAATCGTAAATGCACCCTGGTATATTTCAAAATACACCATACACAGCGACATGAACATTCCAACAGTAAAAACATACATACCTAACAAATACACCACATTCTACACTTCAACTGTTAATCACCCTAATCTACTTGTCCACTCTCTTTCTTCCTCTCTGTTACCAGGAGTGCCTCAAAGAAGGCTTAAAAGGCAGTGGCCTCGGGTTCTGCTCACAACAAGAATAAATTTTCAAGAAATAATAGACAAAACGAATGACAGCATATTTGCTAGATGCGTTCAAACGCAGTTGTAAATATAATGTAAAGTAAATAAATAAATAATAAAATAACAAATATAATTGTAAGAATTAGTTATAAAAAAGAGTGTGCAAAAAATAAGAATATAAGAAGTTTTTCATAATTAGTAGAATTATAAATAATTTAAATTCTATCATATTCCCTTTCTATTCTAGATTTTTTATCATCGTGTACTGATGCCAACTCATTCAAAAGACAAAGAAATAAATCAAAAACCTACAGGCGGAGTGTGGAAAATTGAATGACTTAAGTTCATTTCACCAGAGAGGAAAAACAACCGCCTATCTCCGGGAGGAGATCAAAGGATGGGAGAAAAAAGCTAGGCTTGGACGACAAAGTACGTTTGTGAAATCGGAAAACCTTTTGAAGCGGGAATCATCTCAATCAGTTCTTTTCACCAGAGATCTCGAGAAGCTTCGACAAACACCAGCCCATCTGGTCCATGCCTGATTCAATCTCCCTTTGCAGTTTCCAATCCCGATGAGTTGATCCTGGTCGTGATTTACAGTGCGAGAGAGTATAATTGATTAAGAAGAAGACTTATGAGACCAACGATTATGCTTGAGGCAATGATTAATAACACTCCGATCCGCTTTTAGACTCCCTTTCCGTCCAACTTTAAGTCGCTAATTACTGAAGTTTTAACCGTTTAAGTAAAATTTTTCCTATTAATCAGTCGGTTTACCCCTCCGCTCAGACCATTCATTAATATATTGTTAACTCGTACCATAGCTAAAATATAGATTGGCAGAGTAATCTGACTGGAATATTTCTCTCTGTTATATAAAAAAGTTTTTAGTGACTTTCATATTTTATTTTATTTTAGTATTCAGATAGTAGGATATTACAGGAGTTCGGTGATTGTTTTACAAATTATATACCTGTTCATTTAATTATATATTTTTTAAACTACATAGGTGTTACATTTACATTTAATTACATATCTTTTTTAGCTCCTGTTACCCCCTGCTCTCCTAATACAAAATGAAGATTTTAGACTAAAAATTTGTACGTGAAAAAAATTGTGTTATGTTGATAAAAATTGTCTATTCAAAATAGAAAGGTAAGTGAAAATTGTGTGTTGCGCGACCAAATTATGCTTTGACCGGTAACTGCAAATAGTGGATTGTATGAAAGTGTGGATAAGAAAAAAACAAAACATAATGGAATCACTAGTGGTGCCGAAACTAAATTATATTAAATATATTTGTGATATAATATAGACAGATAGAAAAGAAATCATTGAAGTTTCATAAAAATGGGTGTTTCAAGAGAGCACTCCAATGAGGCAATGTTGGTGGTCGGTTATAGCTTCTTATTGGTTCCGAAAGCTCTCATGGCGCCATCATTGAGTACCACTTTTGAATTAAGTACAAACAGTTATATTAGTTTTATTCATTTACTATCCAAGATATCCAATTGTATCCAAGGATACAAAATAATATAGAATTCATGAAAAATTTGTGGCCCCAAACGCTAAGAAATCTTGATTGTTTCAGTTAATGTAAGACTTTCAAAAAATAAAGAAAATGAAACAAATGGCATCAGGTTTGCATGTGGAAAATATTTATAGCACCATTTCTTTTCACCAAATCGTTCGATTTCAATGAATCATTTTTTTTTTGCCCTTCAAAAATTTCGTAATCTTTTAAATTACTCTGAGTCATTCCGAAATCTAATTTTAATACCCTTCGTTACGCTTCTTTTTTTCTGTGAAGTACGTTATATACATAAATTTAAAGGGCTTCGAGGAGAAAACTTCAGCAAAGTTACATTAAAATCGCTACATCAGTTTAGGCACTAAAACCAATAGCAATATAGCTTTTTCGGCAACCGCCTTGAAATTGAAACGACCAATTTCAAAACAATCGGTCCAGTAGCCAACCACAAAATGTGCAAAATATTGCAGTAAGAACTATGTTAATCTTCATATGTAATTCTTAAATAGTAAAAATTCGTATGTAAATTAGCAAAAATATGTAAAACTGTTTAATTAACACTTAAAAATAAGCAAAAATATTTGTTTAATTGATTATAATAATACATCAAAATCTGATCAAACCTGAACCTATGATAAACAAATTAAGATAATCTGTAAAGAGAAAGAAAAATTATAAGTAACACTGAAAAAGAAATTCCTTTAGAATTTTTAGGAAACTTTAGAAATAGGCTTTAAAATGCATTTGTGATTTCCAAATGTTTAAATATTAGGGATGATGCTGTTTTTCTAGACCAATAAAAAGCTATTTTGGGGCTTATGCTCTTTCAGAAAAATAAATTACAAAAACATTAAGTTCTGTAATTTCTGACCAAACCTGATAGACTTTTCAGAAGCCGTACAGAACAGAATTTCCTCATCAGAGAACTCGGTAAAGTTTTATATTATTTTTTGACACAGTCTTGGATCAAAGGTGGATCTAGGGAGGGAAAGGGGCTTTCGGGGTGAAGTCCCCCTCCCAATATGGTAAAATGTAATCATATCATATTACGTGGACTAAAACCACGAAATAACAATATTTTGATAGCACTATAAAATTGGTAAGCGTCATTATCTTTTTCAATTTGCCAAAATTAGTTTGGACATTGCAGGAAATTATACAAAAGAATAAATTTCAGTAAAGATTTTTTTATATATGCAACAGGTTTTATATTCCTATGCTGAAGTAATATAAAATTTAAGCGAATTACCTTCATGAAGAGAAGTTCATCTATAAATAAATGAATAAAAGTGACTAATCATTAATAAAAGATTGCTAACTCTCAGAACAATATTTTTTATTTTCAATGCATTTTAACTAGTCTCAATTTTTTGCTGGTCTCGTATATATTATTTGGAATTATATTAAAATATTGAATCCTTTGTGCAATTTCGTGATTAATAAAAATTGTCAATACTTAAAAAAGTAAAAAGGTTAGGATAAAAAAAAAATACTTAAAAGACCGACATTATGGTCTTCTGGGATTTCCAGGGTTATTCAAAGGTCAATTTTAATGGAAAGGATTTGATGAAAGAGTTAGCAGTTGACTGTGACTCTGATGAAGGACAGTAGAGATGGTTTAAGAATAAGAACTATTGATAATTGAAATATCAAAGAACTATATCTGAGGAGACTTCTTCAAGACGGGTAAGGGGACCTAAACCACTGTGGATGAAAAAAATATGGATATCAGGTGGTATATGGTGTGAATGTGTTCATATCTCAATATAATTATTGTCCATGAGACAGATTGTTATATTTTAAAATAACTAAAACTGAGATATTAAAATTAAAAAAAAAACACCACGGGAATAATTCTATTCATTGTAAGGGAATATCTACTAAAACGCTTTGATAGATTTTTAGATAAATTTACGCCTGTGAATATTCAAACTCGTGTAAAATTCGGGGTCATTCCACTTCATATTGCGGGTTTCGTCCCGTCCGTCGGTGCAAGACATCTAAAAGGTCATTAGTTTTTTTTAAATGTCCAAAAACGTCAATTTAAAAAACAACCAACCAAGGCGTTTCAGTAGATATTGAAGTACATTCCAGATTATTTCCGTAGTCAGCTCATTTAAAAAAAATAATTGCAATGCATTTTTTATCAAACGAGAAAAAGTTTTAAAAAATGAGAGTGTACATCATTTAAAAAAATGAATTTGTTTGTCGTTAATGCATATTAAAACTTACTTATCTATGCAGTTATTTAGAATAGAAATAAATATGTTCACACGACGCCAATCACATAACAGACAGGACTGTAAACAGAATTAATCTGGAGGCGCTTCCACTCCGTCAATCCACGTCAAGGAGCCAAAAGAGGCTTAAGAAAGGGAAGAAGCAGAGATGGCTCCGTAATATTTTCCCTTGTAATGGGATAATTTAAATGGAAATGCCCTGCCACAAATTCTGTTTTGCACCGAACCGTGGGGCTAAATCGATAGATACAACGACCTGGTGACCGTACTGTTGGCGGTGAAGCAGTCCTTATATCGTTGGAAATCACTCCACATATTCTTACCTAATCGCCATAATATGTAGAGAAAGAAACAATAATAATTACATAAAATTCAGGTTCTGTTCTATCTCTAAATTCGATCTTTGAAATAGATAATATCCTATTATGATCTCATTCAAAAGTAGTTTATTATATATATATATATATATATATATATATATATATATATATATATATATTTTTTTTTTAATTCTTTATATTTCAGAAAATAATCAGGTTCAAGACAAAAAGAATGCTAAACATAGAAAATCAGCAGGACTGCATGATATCCATACATTAATACATTAAATTCATTTGTTGTTAAAAGAATCAAGAGAGATTTATGGTTAATGCTGAATCATAAAAAGAAAGAAAAGAGCTCTTTACCGATGAAATAATATATAAATAATAAATTTATGTAAAGAGCGATTTTACATGCAATTAGAAGAAATTAGGCCAGTATGTTACACTGATGCCTAGATCATTAGTAAACCAGAGACGGAGGCCATGTTCAAGGTCACTCTGATGGGATCCAAAACTAACTCTAATGAGCCGATAGGAGCCATTATTCTGACTCATTGCTGTATAATTATATTCTGAATTCCATATATGATATAACAGTATTTGTATGTTAATTATAAATTAAAAATAAGACGGGGGCAGCCGAATGCAGGTAGATTTGAAGAAGGATAGTTGAGGAGGCCAAGTACCGAAGCGCCATGATGAAGATGTTATAAAAAAAAACTTTTATGTCCACTCACACACTTTAGAAAAAAAAAAAATTATTTTCCTGTAAATCGATCAAAGAAAGATTTGAGTACGATTTCTTTGATTAACGTAAAACGTACACCTAAGTGAAAGTAATTGGCGGAATTTAATTAAATCTATATTTTACCATTAAAGTTTCAACTTCACTACGCTTGAAAAAATCATCAAATACAATTAATGATAGCAAATGTTATGCCGAGCATAGAAAAAATAATGTTATATAACTATAATTTCCATAAGTAATATTGTCGAGTCATATTGAGTACTTAATGGTTGACCTTAGTATTCATAAAGGAGACGATCCGGGATGGAGGTCATAAAAAATTTAAAATAGTTGTTCACTATTTTATGTTTTTTATGACTGCCATCCTGGACTATCTCTCTCCTGTATATTACTTTTCATATGTTGCCTGCTTTCCACATTTTACAACCATTATATTCATGACCATTCATTTTGAAATCAGTACATGGCATTTAAGATCGGTACATTAATTTTAATTGTTCAATGGAATTTGATCATTTTGATACTATACAATTCAACTACTATTCCACTACACATCTCTAATGTCGAGCCAAAGTAAACTTGTCTTTGAAACGCGTAAAGAAGAAAATACTTTAGCGCACCCATTAGCATGATTATTTGGGTTACTTGGAAAAATATTATTATACTAATCCACAATATCTTTGATAAATTCATGAAAATCGGATTAATAATAGTAATTAATACGTCGGTCACTTGAATTTGACTAGAGAGAAACAGACATGGCATAGTTTTAGATAACAAGGAACCAAATTTGTTCCTTAAAATCTATTACGTAAAACTCATTTTCATTGCTTTAAAGCCAGCTTGTGGATGATCAGCGTACAAAATTCAATACACTCTAATATTGTTAATCAAAAACGTTTCTGCCATAGACCAATTTCGTAAGACAATAATTGCTGCTAAAAGTAGAGGAGAAAGTGAATGTTGTGTGATGCGGGCACCAGATATTTTTACTTTCCCTTAATTTTCTATTTTCTCTCTCCTCTTTCTTGAACCGCGATTTGAACTCATAATCTTACATAAGAAATTGAATGGCTGTAACTTCGTTAATAGTTGACCAAAATAAACGATTTTTATATAGGTTTGTAGGGAATTTCAACACCTTTCATAAAAATAAGAAAAGAAGAAACAAAATTGATCCACTAGTCCCCGAGACAATTTTGGCACAGAGAGACACACTAATAGCTGAAAATGTATTTTTCGGACTATGAAACATATAAGTCCGTCGAAAACCGCACATCGGAAATTTGACCCGATCGCAATACTTTCGTTACTTAGTATAGGTAGAAAAAAAATATTGATTTGATTTTTTTTTAAATACGTAAATTAGATGAAAAAAATTGGGTTGTTTTTTAATTTTCCCTTTTCATTTAAGTTGTTATGATTTGTTTGGAATCTTTAAACAATTGAATAAAATCTATCTAATATTACTTAAGTAACAAAGGAGGACCAAATCATTTTTTTATTTAACTTTAACACTGAAGATAGAAAAGCTTTGTATTCGTACTGAGGATAAAGTTTTTTCTTTTCAGAGTTGATAATTTCTAATTGAATTTTACGTTATAGATTTTAAGGAACAAATTGGTTCCTTGTTATCTAAAACTATGCCATGTCTGTTTCTCTCTAGTCAAATTCAAGTGACCGACATATTAAGTACTATTATTAATCCGATTTTCATGAATTTGTCAAAGATATTGTGGATTAGTATAATAATATTTTTCCAATTTTGTATGACCTCCATCCCGTACCGTCTCCTTTATGAATACTAAGGTCAACCATATAGTAATAGACAAGTAATATAGTTATGGAAAATATGGTTATATAAGATTATTTTTTTATGCTGGGCATAACATTTGCAATCATTAACTGTATTTGATGCTTTTTTAAAGGACCGTGAAGTTGAAACTTTAATGGCAAAATATATATTTTATTAAATTCCGCCTATTACTTTCACTTAGATGTACGCTTTCTCTGATTATAAATTATTTATAATAACATTAAATATATGTTTGGAGCCACTACTTTTATCTAAACTGGTCTGAAGCCTTAATTGTCAATTAAAGAAGACATCCAGATAAATAACAATATTTTTGATAGCATGACAATTATTAATTTTTAACTTATTTAGAATTTTTCAATTCTTTTTAACAATGCGTGCTTATATTTTTTTATTATGTTCATGATGGGTGAATACATGAAGATGAAGAGTATATTTTAAAAAATCAGGAAATTGATTTGAAGAAGTAACAAATATTTTATTCTTGGACAGTAAATTATGTTTTAAAAAATATAATATAATTTTTTTTTTCAAATGAAATAATTATTATTTTCTTAATTTTGAAACTTAATTTTTTCAACTCCGCGTCATTATGCGACAAATACCTACATATATTATGATAGTTTTACAATCTTGTTGTTTTTCAAGCTTCTTCTTTTAAAGTTTATAGTTGACGACGCTTTGCAATTTGTAGCTAATTTAAGGAAATATAAAACCTAAATCTGAACATCAAAGGATCATATTAAATTACCTGCCTAGCAACAAGGAAATTCAAGCTCCGAGGAAAGCTTAACACCATAGCCCTTTCCTCTTGTCTTAAATACTACTGAAATCAATTAGAGATGCCTGATATCGTCAAAAGGTTGATTAGTCACTTATATATCGTTTTATTATTTAATTATTTATTTACTCTGTGTGTTTGTTCACGAAAACTTGGTGTGAGCCAAATATTACTCATTGACCTATAATAGAGTGATAGTGCGCTAGTTATTGTGAGAATTGGTGTGGACTGTATCAGGTTGGATCACTGGAATTTAATATAAAATTCAAAATATTGTTATATTGTATGTAAGGGATATTAACAGAAAAAAAAAATTTGGGCACTTGTAAAATTTTGATGATCTTAAAGGATGAAGTAAATATTGTTGATGAGGAATTTTGTAGTATGGCATTGACATGTTGGAAGTGATTTTGCTTCAGACTAAAATTGTATTGTTAATCTGGACTCATTTGGTTTCTGAAATTCTTCCTCCTCTTCTTCTTCCCCATATTTCCTACACTAGGCTGTTTTCTTGGGGTTTAGTAACTCATTTTTTTCTGGAAAAAAAAATGAGAGTGTGCACACTTCACCAATGACTGAAGTTAACAGTATATAAAATTTTACATCAAAATGGAGGCCAATAAAATGGTGGTGAAGATCAGTATTATGTAGAATTATTTTCTTCATTTTTTTTTTTTTTTTTTTTTTTTTTTGTGTGTATTTCAGAGGTTGATCCCTGAACACTATGATAGAATTTTTTTTTTTTTTTAATTCAAATGTTTTTAACAGCTATTTCGCTGTCATTCGAGATTTCTTTTAGGCTTTTCGGTATGTCCAACTTTTTACTAACTGTTTCAAATATAGGACAGTCTTGTACAATGTGTTTTAGTGTTCTTTGGGCATTGCAGCTCTCGCAAGTCGGAGGATCAAGTCCTTTTAGCAGTTAGGGGTGTGAAAACTCACGATGTCCAATTTCTAGCCTCCAGAGTGCTGTCTCTTCCTGGAGGACCGATAGGAGGTTTGAACAGTGGGTCTTTATTTCACTTAATTTTGCCACATTTTCCAAATATCTTTCTTAGTATATCTTAAGATGCCCTCTAAATGATTTTGTCTGATAGATTCCACCGGATTTATGCCTGCCTTTCTTGCCATATTGGCTGCTTGTTCGGCTTGTTCATTGTCGGTGATCCTACAATGTGAAGGAAACATTGTTTTGTTAATTACATGACTGCATTGCCGCACACTGTTAAAATTATTTCGTGTATAAACCACTAGGGACTTAACATTACGAACTCATACTTTTTTCGACAATAAAAAAGTCTACATCCTTCAACTTGGATTCGACAGAGAACAAAAAATAACCCAACACGACCAGTGAAATATCGACAGTAAAAGTGTGGATCCCAACCTCCAAGACGCCACCTGTTGTTGGAATAGAACCAGCGCTAGAATTATCAGCACAGCTGTCTTCAGGTCACACAGCCTCTTCTGCATTTGTATAAAGTTCAATACTAAATAATTTAATAAGAATATGAAACTCATTAACTAAAAAGACATTTAATAATTATAATTCACTGAAAACATTCTTGAACATTAAAACAGTGAACAAGGAGAGATTTATACAGATTTTTTAGCGTTTTTTATAATGCTTCAAAATTTATTAATTTCAAAATTCTTTATTAGTAGTTTCTAATTCTTTACAGAACACTTTATGATATTATTTGACATGAGACACAGACTAAATGAAAAACCGAACAGAAGACATTTCCTTCTTGGAAGTGCGTGAATAAAGTGATAACCTAAGGTGGGTGCGCACGATGCGTTTCAAAATTGAAAATCAGACAAAAACTAAATAAATACAGTTACCTACTCAAATCCATATGGAGCCTCACATATTTACAGTTCTGCAAAAAAGACGCACTTATAAAAACCACAACACAACACCAATCCAAAATATTAAGACTAATAACAGCAGCTCTCTGGTACGTAAACAACAAAACTTGACATAACGACTTACGAAAACCAACTATCAAAGAACGCGTACGTACTCTCTACTCTTTTCATCTTAAACTACACAGACATCACAACGGACTAATTAACCACATGGCCACTGCTGAAATGCCCATCAGGAGACGACTGAAGATGAGTTGAAGCTCTCCTTTCCTGAATTAAGGAAGTAAACCAAGAACAGGAAGAGGAACTTGTGGGTACTATTCTCCTCATGCCAAAATGCCAATTTCCTTAAAAATTACAACACATCTGCTTATTGTCAAGTTTATGACAGGTGTGGATACAAATATAAAAAAAAAAAATTTGTTTGATCAATCTCCAAACAATTAATTTAAACAGGAAATTCTGTTTAAATAATTGCAAACTTAAACGGTTTATAATTTTACAATAAGTGAACAAGTACGAAATTCTTAACAATTTATTTATTTTATTGTTTTTAATCACATATTATTTATTTACTTTTCCTCTTTTTTAATATTTTTCCTATTTATTTCATTTTTATTTGCTAAGATATTTTTATATTACAAATAAATGAAAACAGCACAACAAGACGACCTGGAGAGAATGGAGATGAGATCAGCTGTTGGGCATCTGTTCCGGCACCTGCAGGATCTTATAGCGGCACCTGCGCAATCAGCTGCTTCCCTTCAGACCCTGCACTTTTTAAGGTCATTGCAAGTCATTGACTAGTTTATTGCCAAGTACACTTTATTAAATAAGATACGAACTTAATTATATTATTTAATTATCGCGCCTATTTGATAATAATAATAATGGTAGTAGAGTAATTCAATTTTGGGGGTTCTATTTGGATAATTCAAGGTAGGGGGACAGTAAAATTTTCTAACATCAAACGTATCCAATCCTTCTAGTCTTAAGTCCTTAGAACAATAGTCGATGCTCCGTTTTAGGTAACCAACCAAAGCCTATACCTTATCTCAGAAAAATTCACTAACTTTCACAGAAACTTACTAATCATCCTAATCCCTTAAACAATCCCTAACCAGCACCGCTCATCCCTATAATTCTCCAAGAAGGTTAAAACGTCATTGGCCTCGCGACCTTTTTGAAGTATATATATTGGAGTTCTGACAATGGCCAAATTCTCCGATCATGACATGGGTGTATGTGGCTAAAGCGCTGCTCCTGATTGTGTCTTGAGTCCTGCTTTTCCCTTTATAGTTGGAGGAAGTCTAGCCTGGGATTCTCTGCCTGATTGTATATATTGTATACAGGTATGACTTTGTTATAAATAAATAAAAAATTGATGAGAAAACGAATATCTTTTAAATTCCCTTTAAATATGTATATTTTATAGTATAAATTAATTATTTAAATAAATGATATATAATTTTATGATATGGTGTTGCTATTAAGTAATGAGACTGATGTAAATTTTTTTTTTTTTAATTTCATACATATTATTATATTATATACATACATATTTCCACCTTCAATTTAAACTCTTATCGATCCCTACATCGCTACATGCGAATCAAACGTTATCTGTAACAATGCTCTAAGTTTTCTTCAAAACTCTTCTTTCTCTCTCAAAGCTTCAAACACCTCAAATCTGTCCCTCTTAATACAGATTGATGAATTGTGTTTTTTAATATTTTTTTTTTCTGATCCTGGAACGAATCACTAATTCATAAATCGTAAAAGCCCAACTTCACCAAGAGCCAAAAAATCTGAAATAACTCAAAATTCCAAGCAATGATGATCTTTTTTTTCAATATTCATGAGATTATACTGCTTTACTGAAGGTCAAACGTTAATTAACATTACTAAGTTCACATTCTTGCTGAAAGAGAAAACGGCACGTGATTTGAAGGAGATAGCAGAACCAGACTTTAATTGAGAAAATCTGTTTAATTGAGAAAGCGTTTACTGTTCGAATTCAGCTTTTTATGGTATTTAGCAGTTTCAATGCATTAATCACAATGAATGTTTTGTTTTTTTATTATTATTTATGAAATTTATAACTACATACAAATTAATATACATTCAGTAAGTGTGATACAGAGAAATACATGGTTTGTAGAAAACCTTAATCATTGGTAGCATTCTAATAAAGTATCTAAATTAAGAGATCACAAGACCATCATCTTTTCAAATGCCTAGGGGAGTTATCAGGAATCGAGGAAGAAGTAAGATTAGAAACGAGAGGATTAGGATGGTTCTGAAGTTTATTATGGTAGGAAAAGTATCTGGTATGGGCCAAATCGGAAACATATGGAACATTCAGTTCATTATGGACTATCTTATTTGTAAAAATGAAAGAAGGGTTAAGGATTTAGGATTGTAATGATTGGATAAGGGAGGAATTCGATGGTTTAGTGGAGCCTCAAAGCTCAATAATGAATGTATTAATGTAAATATAAAATAGTGTTTTACTTTTACAAAACGAGGTTTCACAATTTGTAAAAGTTCCACTTAGATTGGAGGATCAACACGTGTCATTCATAAGCCGCGCGGGGACAGTTGGAACCGATCCAAGCCCCTTTTCACTTTATAACTGCTGGTATTTATCAATCACATTTAACAGATTTGAAGCTTACATATTAACATACCTCGGACGTTTAGAGATCCTAATATTATTACTAGTACATGTCGAAAAAAAATTAAATATAGTCAACATGTTTGTGATAATTTCAAATTATCATTTAAATTAAAACAAAATTGGATGACTAAAGTTGTACCAACAGCAAACGTCTTCTTCCAAAGAATTGGATAATAACGACTGATTACTTTACTTTTTTAAGGAAAGTGTCGTGATATAGTTGAAAGGAGAGTAAGATTAATTTCTATTTGAAGGTCATGAGTGAATCAACAAAAACATCTATTCTGACCCCTAGCTCAGTAAACAAACTTTAAAACTGCATTTAATTTCTATTTTTAGTTCTATTTATACAGTTATTATATATTTATAATTTGTTCCATGATTATAAAAAAGTATATTTTAAAATACTTTTTTCTTACGTGCTCGTTGTTTTGTTTCCTATTATACCTGCTCATCCAAAACATGAATTAATTTTTCTCAATGATAGCACACAAGGGTACCTATCACTACAAAAATGGAGTCACATCCCTCTTTCCAAGAAAATTAATCTTTCTCCTCTTCTTAAAACTAGGGCATACTAGACTGAAATTATAAAAAAAATGTAGTTTAATTCTCCCTTGTTCCTTGGTTAAAACATTCCCTCCAATTAAAATCAACAAAAATGTTGTTTCCTCCAAAAATTAGAAACCCTATAAATGCGTGTCCCTCTCATAAATTCTTAACTTAGAGAAATATGCACCCTTCAAAAAATTTGGATGGCACTGAGTTCACCAAGCGCTCCCGGTTCAGCCAACCTCTCACAGCTTTGTAGGAAATTTGATATTAATAGAAAGGTGAAGTGGCCCAGCGGGCTAACGTGTTCCTTGCTACCTGATGTACCGAAAATAATGATTTCAAAAGCCGTGCCGGGGATACTTGGTATGTGGCGTTAATCCTCCGCCTTCTTCCCTACCCCAAGAAAAACTTAGTATATACGACGGTTCAACAAATCGTGACCTTCAACGGATCTTTTATTGCTATTTCCTCATTGCTATGGAATCCCATTTCTCTTTTCATCCGCACATTTACATACCTACACATTTAAATTCTGTATATTCAAATATTTTCTATTCATCCGATTCTCAAAGAATTTCAAATAGATGTTTCTGATCTTGAATCAAAACTTTTTGACACAACTAAAAACGGAACAAATAAAAAAAAAAAAGGAAGAAAAATAACTTTTTTCTTTTGCTTTTTTTAGTGTTAAAAGTTAGTGAAATAAAACGAAAGGAATAACAGACTAAGCGGTGTAGAAATATCAATGAGTGCTGCAATAATTTATCGGATTATTTGTTCAATGGCTGGGGTCACGCTACTGTAGCACCATAGAGGGTGTATTATTAAGGGCTAGCAGGAGTACACTAACGAAATCCAACCTGTACAAGTTACTACGTGTGGAGGTTCTCGTGACCGGTGACGTTAAGAGGAACAGCGGAAGATAAGTGTCCGGTTCGGCCCGCCGACGGATTTGCATAACCTTTGCTCTATTAATGAGATCGGGGAGTTGAGCCCAGTCCCAGGCTGCCATTAGCATCACGCCACTCTTCTCCAGTCAACAGTTCTCTATTGGTTGCAATAAATTGACCACGGTTGTTATTTTTGGAGACAATGAACCTCTGTAACAACAGTTGTGATATTTTCATTTGAACGAACTTAAAATCAAATGAAAAAAAGAAAAAGAACAAAACAGAACACAGAAAGTGTAATTGTACTTGTATCATACGAGGCAGTGCAGGTCTTTCCAGGAGGGGTGCTTCTTGACCTTATCTTGTTTGAAGATGCTACTGTGTTAAGCTGTAAGAGAGAAGGCTCAGAACGGGTTCCGGAGTGAGGATTCCAGATGAACCCAATAGATAATCCGGGAGAACACCATTGAAGGATGGAATCGTCGATGAAGTTCTTTCCGACCGTGCAATCTTGATTAACAGAGAAATGGGTACTTCCTAACTGTTGCAAGACCAAGATCTATACTGGTAAAATAAATCGATGTTTTAAATAAAAATGAAGGCAAAATAGTTACTAATACTTGACAATTTTAGTTACTATACGTAAAGAATTGGTATAACGAATATACTTTTGCATTTAACTCTTCTAATGTTTCATTCGGGCTTAGTTAGGTTTCCCCAATCTAAAAAAAGACAGTAATATCTTTATAGTACTAAGCTAATAGGTAACTGCAAGACCAAGACCTAGACCAAAACTGAGTTTGTAAGACCAAGAGTGGTCTCGGTCTCGCATTTGGGCGACACTAATTACACCCCACACGGCATTTATGAACTTTAGTTTTCATTGATTATATGTTATCGTTTTACCACTAAAAGTCTGATTAAATGTATTTTAATTATCTGAATTAAAAATAATAATAAATTATTATTTTATAGCCCTATAAATTAAAGAAAATAGCTGAATAAAATATTTAAACCCCTAGATTGGCATATACTTTTTTTTTCATACTCTAATATATTTTAATTTATTATTAATTGATTAATTCATACTTTAATATAATATAATTTATATTCTAATACGATAATTTGTTATATCCTGTATATACTATTTACTTCTGTATATACTGTATATACTATTGTATATACTTTTTTATATAGTAACATCCTGGTAGACCACATTCCGATTCCCGATTAAGTACTCTCGGGGTAGGGTCATCAGTCCTACGCCCCGTCGGTGTGAGTTGCCTCCAGTAGACTGACCGGTCTCAAATTCCTGGGGTGAGAGACATATGGGGGTGGGAGATATATATATATATATATATATATATATATATATATATATATATATATATATATATATAAGTTAAGCGTCGTCGGACTTAGAAAACAAAAAAAAAGAAGGAAAAGGGAAAAGATGTAACATACACGACTTCTGAAATAACACTGCTTTATTCGTTCCATAAGCCTCCTTATATACACTTAGCCTGTTTATTTACATTACCAGATAGTATTAAGGCTGATACCGCCAGTCTCCGGTCTTTATCTCCCCCCCACCAGTTTACGAACAGGATTTTCGGAAACTTAAGTATTGCTAGATCGGAGCCCACGGTGACCAGCCTTAACACTTTACAATTGGTTTTACAGTACATCCTTAAAAGAAAATAAAATAGTTCCACTCAACTGGAAAAATATTAAATACAGAAGAAATAATTAAAAACACTGAAACTAAACACAGCACTTTAGAACTCCTACCACTTGAAAACTCCTAACAACAACAAAAAAAAACACAATTTCCTCTATACATGAAATAATACAACAAAAAAAACAAAAAAAAACTTTTACAACTTGTTTTGTTTTGACAGCCACAAAAAAAACATATTCCTCTGTTTTATCTACAGCGGTGAGGGTACTACGAATCCATAGGTCTATGTCCCGACTCTATCATTGGGAGCTTTAATTGTTCGATATGAACGGTTCTCCTCTTTCTGGGCTCATTCACGCTCTCAATAGTTACCAGGTTATGCTCCCTAATAACAACCACTCTGAATGGACCCTCGTACCGTAGCAATTGTTTCCCTCTGTTGGTTCCCAATTTCCGGTAAACTATTGTTCCTATTTTTAGTTCCCCCATTCGGTCGCGAACTTGTACATTCTGCCGTTCCACCCGCTTCTGCTTTTCCCGCTTAATTCTCGCCGTTATCTTTCCCCATGTTTTCTCTACCTCTACCCTATTGCTGAGAATTTGATCCACTAACGGTTCGGTAAGCGTAGTTTCCCCATAATCCCGCCTTGGCCTGCGCATCCCGAATAGAACTTCCATGGGTGAAAACCCCGTTACGGAGTGGATCGAGTGGTTATAGGCTGTTACCGCTTTCCTCATTGCTACATCCGGCTCCAACCCTTTTTCACCCTGATATACACGGACGTGGTCGCTTAACGTACTGTGCAGCCGTTCAATACCGCCTCTACCTTTAGGATGTCCTGGGGTGTTATAATGCCACGCGATTTCCAATCGCTTCACCTCCTCCCTAATCGCGGCATTGTCGAACTCCCTACCACCGTCCGAAGTAATCCTCTCGGGGACCCCATAGAACTGCACCCAGGTTTGTAGGGCTTCCGCAACTGCATTGGCTGACTTCTCCATCACTTGGTATGCCATCGCCACCTTGCTGAATATGTCGATTACCGTGACCCACTTAAACCCTTTCCAGGTAAACGTGTCAATCTGAAGGTCCTGTAGCGGCATATTCCCTGTAGGTGTCTCCTCCTGAACTCCTCTGG
Source organism: Nezara viridula (assembly GCA_928085145.1). Taxonomy (NCBI): domain Eukaryota; kingdom Metazoa; phylum Arthropoda; class Insecta; order Hemiptera; family Pentatomidae; genus Nezara; species Nezara viridula. The sequence goes on along the minus strand of OV725077.1, from coordinate 129,179,928 downwards.
GGGGGTGCCGATCGTATTTTGTGCGCATGCATATCTCGCATTTCCCAATGACTTCCTGGATGGACCTCTTCATGCCCCACCAGAAATACTTCCGACGCAATGCCTGCAGCGTCTCATTAACGCCTCGGTGATTGGTTTTCCCCTGGTGATATGCTACTGTGATTGCTTGCTGCTGCTCTTCGTCCTGTACCGTCTCCACAGCATACTTACACCGGATGAATGTCCTGTCCACGCCTATTCGCTCGGACCTCCACATTCGCTTGATCTTATCCCATACCGTATTGTTTCCTACGTATAGGTAGTGCGTTTTACCCGCTTCCGAGGCATCCCTCAGTGCCGTACAGATTTGTTCTTCGCTGACCCCGGGCTGCGACCAAATGACGCGGATCCTACTTCTCCCGTACCTTCTGAAATCGATCTTCATGATTCCGGTTGTTCGTGTCTTCCAAATCACCTGACGGTGTTTGTCGTTCACGATCTCCTCTATTTCTTCCATCTCCGCTGCCCTTTCCTCCGCTGAGCTCTCCTCTTCTGGGGAATCTCCCCTGTCCTCAATCCCTGCGGTGTCATTTGCCCCTTCGCCATCGGGAGTCCATTCCCTCAAGAATTGGCGCACGTCCTGCGATGGTCCTCCCCTGTCCTCTTCAACCGCGTTGATCATGATGGCCCTCGAGAGCCAGTCTGCCACCACGTTTTCCTTTCCCGGCTTATACACCACCTCTATGTTGTATTGGCTTAGGATCTCCTTCCATCTTGTGACCCTAGCTGAGGTTTCCTTGAGTTTTCCTACCCACTGGAGGGGTTTGTGGTCGGTATGGACTCGAAATTTTCTCCCGAATACGTATGGCCTGAAATGGTCGATAGCCCATACTATCGCGAGTAGCTCCCTCTCCAAAGCGCTGTACCTTGATTCCGCACCCGTAAGCCGACGGCTCGCGTATGCTATCGGTCGTTCACCCTCGCTCCCCCCCTGGGACAAAACGGCCCCTAGCGCGTATTCACTCGCATCAGTGGTTATATTAAAAAGCTTCTCGAAATCCGGAAACGCTAACACCGGCTCCGTCAGCAACCTATTCATACATTTTCGAATGTTATTCTCCATCTCCGGTGTCACCACAATCTTTGCGCCTTTCTTCAACAAATTGTTAATGGGTACCAAATACTCTGCCATCTCGGGTACGAATCTCCGGTAATAATTCAGCGTCCCGAGAAGCCTACGAATCCCCTTGACGTCCCGTGGTACCGCCATCCGCGTGATTGCTTCCACCTTTGCCGCATCCGGTCTGACCCCCTCGCTAGAGATAGTGTGGCCTAAAAAATTGATCCGCGTTTGTCCCAGCAGAGACTTCTCGCTTGACAATTTCAGCCCGAATTGCCGGAGCCTTTCGAATACTGCCCTCAGATGCTCCACGTGCTCGGTTTCCGTTCTGCTAAAAATCAGCAGGTCATCCATGTATACCTGGCATACCGAGTCATCGATGCCCCTCAAAAATTCGTCCATCAGACGCTGAAACGTTATGGGCGCATTCTTCAGACCAAACGGCATCCTGGTGAATTCATAATGCCCCCTTTCAAATGTGAACGCTGTTTTGTGTTGGTCCTCCGGGTGCATCCGTATTTGGTGGTATCCCGCCTTGAGGTCCAGCGTGCTAAAGACCACGGCCCCACTCAACCTATCGAGTATATCCTCGAATCTCGGGATCGGGTACTTCTCGTCTACCGTGTTATCGTTCAATTTACGATAGTCTACTACCACCCTGTATTTTTCCTTATTATCCCCCGGCGCTGCCTTCTTTTTCACCGCCCACAGGGGACTATTGAATGGTGAGGTGCTATCAACTATGATTCCCTGTTCTTTTAGACTATCTAGCTCCTCCCGAATATGCTGTCTCAACGCCTGCGGGTATCTTCTCTCTTTCACGTAAGTTACCCTCTCCTGTTTCAGTGGGATTTCGTGCACCGTCCTCCCTGTTACTCCTAATACCTCACCTTCCCTGAAGAAGATATCCCTAAACTCCTCTTGTAGCAACTTCCTCCAGTCCTCCACTCTGTCCACCGCTCCTATCCGCACCCTTCTTTCTCTCGCGACCCCTATACATCCGAACTTCCTCTTTCCTAACCTAACGCTCCAGACTCCTCTACGGTTCCTAATGCTCGCCCCTACCTGACCTAACAAATCGCACCCTACTATGACTTGGTATTCCCGAGTCATGTTCTCTACCACATGCACCGTTAGCTCACCCTCTTTCCCTGTCCACCGATCAAGCCCAATTGTCGCCTCACCCTCTACACTACAGGGACCACCCAGAGTGATCAGCTGGCAGTCACATTTCTGTATCCGGAGTACCCTCTCGCTCCCGCACCCTTTTCCTAACGCCCTTCGAGTCATAATAGTGCTCGAGCTACCCGTGTCCACAAGACACTTTACTCCCCCGTCTACTTCGATAATTGGCAACCAGCATGGCTTACCTCGGATGTTGTTGCATATTGCTGTGCGGTCGCCTCTCTGCCGACACACTCCTCAGATGTCGTCCCGCTTCCTCCTTTCTGCCGCCGCTCGTCGCTGCTCACTCCGTTGGCTGCGCCTCCCTCCTTCACCTCCGCTGCTGCCTGGTTCGTCCGTCTCCGTTCCCGACGCTCCTGACTCCTCGGTTGCCTCCTCCGAAGATCCGTCCCGCTGATGTACCCTGACTCGTCTTCTCATCCTCTGCACATTCACCTCCATGGGTTCGTCCTGAGGTCTCTCTCTCCTGTGAAATATGTATGGGCACTGCCTTGCTATGTGCCCTTCCGTCCCGCACTCGAAGCATCTGGTGCGCGGACATTGCGCTACTAAATGTCCCGGCTTCCCACACCCGTGACATTTTCTCTCTTCCCTCCGGGGCCCATTCCTCGGCCTCGACGACTGTCCCGATCTTCTTTCCCTCGTCGGGGCTTTTTCTCCACTCGGCTGCCTGGTGTCCCTCTTCTTCCAACCTGTCGGGGCTGTCCATGGTCGTCTATCCGTCACCCGGGTCCAACCCGGTTCTTCCACATCCATCCGTGTCTCCCCCTCTCTGGCACTTAGGTCGATCATCTCCTGGGCGCATTCGAGGAACGATCGCTCCCTGGGCAGTCCGTCCCTCTTCCCCGTTTCTTTAGCCAGCTGGACTTTCAATATTGTCGACAGAAACTCCATCCTGGCTTCGACCTCTCCCACGCTCATTGTTTCCCGCATCTTCTCGGTTATGCGATTGTACTTCGCCACGAGTACTCCCGCATATTGCCCCCTTGACTGTCGTTGGGCCCGCCGCTCCCTAAACATTTGGAATATGTCCTCTTCCGGTGTCCACCTACCTCCTCCAAAAGCCTTCTTCAGCCGCTCCTTAATCACCGGCCACGGAGTCTCCTCGTCCGCTTGGATCTGGTTCAGGACGTTCCTCCTTACTCGGCACACAAGAGCTGCTTTTAGTTCTTCAGCGTCCCCTAGGTTCACCAGGTCCTCCGCCACCTTCACCTCGATTCTTGACATAAGACGATCTCCGCCTTTCAAGAAATGGTTGAGCTCGCCTACCTCGCCTCCGAATCGTTCCAGGTCCGCAATGGCCCTCCGTAAGTCCTGCGTGGTTGTTGCTCTTATTTTCATCCATTCCAAGGCATTGGCGTGTGCCTCTGCCAACGTGTCCCTTGGTAATGGAGGGATCTCCTGGATCTGAGGGATCTGTGCTACCTGAGGGACTTGAGGTATCTGAGGTACCTGAGGCGCGATCTGGGGTACCTGATTGATCTGTGGAATATCCTGAGGTTGAGGAATTTCCGGTACGCTTAGTACTCCCGGTCTAATCAAACCTTCTGTCGGCATTTCACCTTTTCCTTAAACACCAACAAAAAAAAAATATCTACTAAAAAAAAAATTACTTCCCTGACGTTGTCCCGGGTTTCGGCACCAGTTAAGCGTCGTCGGACTTAGAAAACAAAAAAAAAGAAGGAAAAGGGAAAAGATGTAACATACACGACTTCTGAAATAACACTGCTTTATTCGTTCCATAAGCCTCCTTATATACACTTAGCCTGTTTATTTACATTACCAGATAGTATTAAGGCTGATACCGCCAGTCTCCGGTCTTTATCTTATATATATATATATGTATATATATATAAAATATATTAAAAATTAAACAATAATATTTTCATTCCACGTTAGGAACTATTATAAAAAAAAACAAAAAACAGTAATCTGTATCTAAGAAAACGATTAATTATTTTAATTCTTTTTTAAAACCAAATATTTTCTAATATATCAATTTATTTGTTTTTAAAACAATACAAATTAATTAATATATTGGTGTCAAGGCGATTAAATTGAATGCTTGATTTTTTATTTGATCTGATGTGAGAAAAATGGTAGAAATATATTGTGATATTTCAGCTTGACAGGTGCTAGGCTGAGAAGGCGATGACACTCACTCACCTTATATCATCTTATTTCTCTAGCGGAATTCCTCTATACAACTTGTAGTTCTCAACTGCTTCCACAAACCAGCGATATTATATTTCTTAAGATATTTACTCATCCATATGTTTTAATAGTCTTTTTTTTTTTAATTATATTTTATAAATTTCTACATGCTACATTTTAAAATATGGCGTTGTTTAAATAATTAATTCATGTTATAACTAGCTGTCATTTAATTATAGCAGAAAAAAATGGTTTTTCCCTCGTTTTTGTCTAATTTTCATTTATTGAAGTGAAAAATAACTAGAAACTAAGATTACGATGAGAAGAAACTATTTACAAAGTTTCAGGCGGATGTTAATAATTCAATAAAGAGGGGTCTGTACTACGAACTATATATGGTATGACGTAAATTTTCAATTTTGTAAAAAACATCTAAGGTTTCTATGAAAAGTTTCATTGAACTATAAACTAAAAACCAATTAATACATTTTGATCTCTATGCATTCTGATTCAAATTGAGAAAATTATCGTGATAGAAGTTATACTATACTAAGGTAAGATTTCCAAATTATGCTTACAATATAACTGCGTCGTCTTGCGATTTTCAATTGCTTAAAATATATTTTCGTCTCCTCTTACTCAAAGTAGTTATCAGAAAGCTAGCTTTGTTTTAACAGCTCCGACAGACTATTACCGCCATAATTTGGTAGTTCCCCGTAAACACAGATAAGAACCATATCATGTTTGTTGAAGTAACTCATGCCACCCGATAAAGCTACTTTAATATTTTGTATTCTACTAATAAATTAAACTTTCAAACCCATTCAAGGCTTAATAAGATTGGTTAGGAAAATTATAATTTTAAATCTAAATCGTTGAGCCATACGAAGAAAAATACTAGAATGGGCAGTCGACTAATTATGATAATAACTTTAAAAAATCGGCAAGACTAATCACAAAAACTTCGAAGGGCCAGATTCACACTGTATAATATATAAAGACTAATTACAATACTATTGTTATATTTTATCGTAATTAATACAAATAATTAGTTTGAGATAGGCTGTAATCCGAAGTTTGAATCTCAGACCAACTTAAACAAAATTATCACGCACTGATTATCATTCATTGTACTTATGTAATATTTCATTTTCATTGACATCATGCTGAAAAAATGCTAATTAGTATGGGCGTAGTTAAAAATAAATAATATAATGTAATCATCTACCAACATATTTGCTCGAAAAGATTTTAATATTCATGGATTAATCTTGGTTTATTATTTTTAATATTGAAAATTGTAATTGTAAAAAAAGTTAGTTTTTGCCAAAATCTGAAATTTTACATTCGTGATTCTCTGAACACGACATTACCATGCACCTGTCCGTTTCGAAATGACTGACGAAAAACCTGTCTCACTGTAAAATGCAGTGCTAAAACGCCTGTAACGATTTTGATGAAACTTGCCTAAAGTTTCCTCCTTGAAGTTATTTAAATTTATGTATATTTTATTCTTCTCCAAAAGAAGCTTGAAAAAAAAGTTACGGGAAATATGAAATTTGTTTTACAAATAACTCAAAAAGTACACACTTTCGATTATGTCCTGCTAATTTAAAAGAAAACAAAATTGTCTTAATGCAAAGATAAATCACTAAAATCGGACTTTTTCTTGGTATGTGGCGTATACATTCATATCTGATCTTAGTTTGTTTTTTTTTGTGGTAGACGTAAAAATTGATCCAGCCGTTCACTTAAAAAAACGTTACATAGCCTTTAATGGACAACCCAAACTCACAACCTTCGTTGTTTTCCCTACGCTTAGTCGGATAATAACTATTTGGGAATGATAGGCCATTGTTTAACAATTTGCAACGATGTAAGGCCGTAAAATCTTAATGTTTGTTTATTTCTATTGACCACAATCTGAAGTGTCTCAAGTTTGCAGAAACACCGGGTTATCATACTATTTGTGGATAAAGTAATGGAGCTTACCACGAAATAATTTCAAAGCTCCTTCTACGTTTAGGGTAGATTAGATAGAAGCAGCATCGCGTTTCTGAGCCAAAGTTTTAGGAGAAAATCAGAATGCTTACTTTATAAACTCCGAACTAAAAGCAAAAATAAGTAAGGTTGTGAGAAGTGTTTTTGTTTTTGTGGTGTTTTCACCCCAACTCCAACTCTAATTATCTCTCTCTCTTCACTTCGTGTATAGAAGCTGGAACAACAGTAGATTTGTATCAACATTTTGTAATTTGACGATTTATTCTTACTTATTACAATCCATTAACTATAATCTGATAACATGAGATAAATTCTAGGTTAAAATTGTGTTAATATAATAAATATTTAATAAAGATATCAATTGGTTAATTGCCGTTATTAATTCGATCCAAAAACGGCTCAATTAAAGATGTTTTTCAATTAATGGTAATTGTGAACGTTGATAAAAGCGAGGTTTAAGTTTTCTTTAAAAATCTATTTTATAAATTCTTGGGTTAAAGCGACAGTGAAGACTTTTATTTTTGTAGCATTCTGAACAGCAAACGATTAGCTCCAAGAAACTCCACAACTCGGTGTAGCGGTTTCACCACAAGCGATGCCTGAGACATCGACGTCTGGCAGTTCTACCGACAATATGGACATTTTGAGCCAAACTACTGACAATTATTGGGAACTTGTTACAGGACGAAAAATGGACAGTAATAGAGACCCAAGAAAAGCTAAAAAGGAAAGCGAAGTTACAACAGTCACAACAAACAGTTTTGAAGCTATCCACCTGAATGATGTTCAGAACTACACTGAAATGGTCACATTTCTCCAAAATGTAGGCGGTTTGAACAGCTTTAACCTAAAATCTGCATCAAGAGATTTAATAATTTAACCTGAAAATCCTGACATATAAAGACGTGTAGTAGCTAACTTGAGACAGGTAGTCAAAATATCTTGAAGGGCTGATATTCGACAAAAGAAAACGTGGAGCCCACATATCAGGAACTAAACAAAATTCTAAACCTAAGACTACTACTATTATACTTACTCATTCCAAGGTATTCGAAATTAATACTCAGGCAGATGTTGAACACTTATACTTACCTACTTAAGCACATTTAACATATGCTTCACATTTGTGATACGGGATAGCCAAAAAAGCTGACTTATGTAAACTACAGACTTTTCAATCAAAAACTTTCAGGACAATCACCAAGGCTCCCTGGTACGTCGGTAACATTACTCTACATAAAGACTTACAGATGCCAACAGTCAACAACCAAATACGAACATACTACAAAAGATTTCACAATAACTCGCATGGACATACCAACTCACTGATTCGAGGCATGGCCACAAATAACATGCTCGATAACACCCGTAGGAGCCTCAAAAGAAGCTGGATGAGGGATCTCCTCCACTAACTAAAAATATTAAAATCAAGACAGGAAGGACGCCACTGGGCACTCGCCTATTCCAATCATCTACATCTCGACAAACGCTGGTTTTCGGAACATTTGACAGATGTTAGTGAAAAATAAAGTTAATAAAAAAAAGTTATTTTCAAACAACATTTCAAATATATGGATTCTGATATCAAAATAGGGATAGAAAATATAGTTTTTCACATTTCTTGAAAATTTTCAATGATAATTAGGGTTGATGGAATGTACAAGTTAGATACAATTTCCCAGCCAAAATGGCTGGCCTCTCTTTGTTGGTGTGAGGATATTAAGGAACCATTTGCAGGCCGCCTGCTAGCAGCAACACATCTCCATGCAAATCATTTCTACAATAGCTTCCGACTTCCTCTTAGGCAAATTCCTCGAGACCGCACCTGTATCTTACGAATTAGATATTAACGGACGGGCAAAATTACCTATCACGTGCTAAAGGGAGCTTCTAAGATGATAAAGTGAACTTCAAAGTTTTTCTCGTCAAATTAAACAACTTTAGTAAAGTTCTCATAACCATATAAATAAATGTCAGACGGGAAAATCGAATTTTAGTGTTGGTATTTTTTTTCTAAAATTATTTTTAAGTAATTAATTGTTATAGTTAAAATGTTTTCTGTAATAGTTCAGTTTGAATTAGATTCAATCAGCATCGTGAATAGGAACATGATATAAAAACTGATGAACTGATGAGGCCTGAATTGGCGAAACGTTGGCTTGATTGTTTGGATTTTTCCATTTATAATATGCAATTATCTAGAGTCCCTTTTTTTAGCTTTTTGCTAATTTTATAATAAACATATGTGTATGTGTGTGTGTGTGTGTACATTAAGTTGTTAAATTAGATACTGAATGAATGGCAAGAAGGAGTTCATACTTGGTTAGCCTTAAATTGGTAAAGGAGAAGTGTTCATTCCCCGGCAATTGCTATAATAACTCAAATTTCTTCCTGCAATAAATCAAATTCAAGATTTTTTTTTTAGAACTTCTATAGATACTATAGAAGTATTACTAAATAAACCCTAAGAGCAACCATTATTGTGTCATATTTATTCAGATTTCCTACTGTGGGAAGAAATAACAAAATTTATCGAGCTTAATTATTGACCATATTATTCTTAATAGATAAAATATTTTATAACCGCTATGTAGTATTTTAGAAATATGTTTCTAATGATCATTAGAAACATATTCTAACCGATCGGTCCAACGATAAGATAATAACACAGTTATATAAGGAAAAAAATGAAAATCTGAAAAAGATTTATAAGAGATTGATCTGAAAAAGGAAAGAAAAAAGAAATACATTGCCTTTAAAAGAGAAATGATAACCATTGAAGAGTATTTGAGGGAGGAATGAGAGCATTAGGTAGCAACTGGATCCTTCCCTCTCCCTAAGGTTGGGCATTAAGGGACCCTCTTCTTTCCATTACTTCGTCTATATTCCTTAGCTCCTGGGTCTGGCACCCACTTTATTCACATCTCTCTACCGATGATCAATGATGTTCAAATCAATGCTTTGATAAGGTGCATAAAAAAAGTACAATAATTATCTTAAAATAATATTCGTCGAAATGTCTTATATTAGTGAGGGGAAAAACATCCAACTCACGCCTAAACTTGCTCAATTTAGCATGGTATATTAATAACACTGTGAAATAAAGATAGGAAGAAGTTTCGATGAGGAATACTCTCGCTCTCTTGCCTACTTCATATTATAATAGTTCTACTCAGCAAATTTGCTGATTGTATTTAACATTTGATGGGTGTGAGCCAATAAATAAAGGACTCTTCAGTTTAGTGTTTGTAACAATTAAGGGTGCTAAAAAATAGCATCTTGTAATAAATAAGTAAATGAAATCATGCTTTACTTCTTTTCCGTGTTTAAACTTTATTTCTTTGCGTCTGAGATTTTAATAGCTTTGAGATTTCTTTCTTTCATTTTTATTTATTACATTCTATCCCCATGTTTTTTACTAAACCACCTTACTTCTAGTGCTGAAGATTTTATTCGTTAGAATTAATATCTTGATTGTGTTGTCATAATATACCAGACTTAGGATAGTCTAGTACGTTGATGGAATATTTATTACTCAAGTCAGCGAAATGAAATAATTATTATTCTAAATAGTGGCAAAACTATTTTATTAAAAGCCAACGTTACGACCCAACTTTCCAGGTCTTCTTCAGAGCAAGAACGGACAAGATACAAAAAGATATAGAGAATTCCGATATCGTTGGCTTTTACTAAAATAGTTTTACCACTATTTAGTCTATTTATGACCGACACTCCGGACCATCTCCTTCCAAAATAAAAATTATTTCATTTCACTGACTTTCGTAATAAATATTTCATCAAAGTATTAGACTAGACTATATCCTAAGTCTGGTATATTATGACAAAACAATCAAGATATTAATTCTAACGAATAAAATCTTCAGCACTAGGAGTAATGTGGTTTGGTAAAAAACATAGGGATAGAATCTAATAAATGAAAATGAAAGAAAGAAATCTCAAAGCTATTAAGATCTCACATTCAAGAAAATAAAGTTTATACACAAAAAACAAGCAAAGCATGATTTCATTTACTTATTTATTACAAGATATTATTTTTTGCACTCTTAATTGTTACAAACACAGAAATGCGCTGCGTAGGTTCTTTTACTCGTGGGTATTTAGCTAATAGAAGTACTATATATTTTTTTCACATGGAATGGTATATGCATGTAATAAGGTTGTGATATTTTTAAAGTACATCACTCAAACAATATGTAATTTTTATGGAAAAATAGTAAACTATTGGCTGAACTAATACATTAGTAATTTAATTTGTGTTGTTTCTTAGATCGAGTATTATTTAGAAAGTTGATAGTCTCTCTCTACAGTTTAGTTTAAGTTACTGAAAAAAATATATATATGTTGGAGTAATAAATATTTATGACTAATAGTTCAGTTCCAAGGCCCAGAACTAGATTTACATTTTAAAGGAGGCCAGTTAAAAGTGTACAACCAACCGATGAATATTCAAACAGTTTGAAAACATATGCCTCCTGCAAATAGACTCCTTAATTCAGCTCAACTTTTTAAGCAAGACCTCAAAATGATTTATACAAGATGAAATAAATAAAAATCGATCGTCATAAACAAAATAAAATAAACACTCAAAGCTAGAAAAATTAGTACATAATGCTTTCAATTAGTAAATTGTATCCGGATATGTAGTTCAAAACTTCTAAGTCACCAGAGTATTACAATGAAATACTCGCGGAAATGAACGAAATCTCATTATATTGCTACTAATTTTATTTTATTTTATATTTTTTTTTTGCTCAACCAAGAGGTACTATTAAGAATAGTCATTTAGTATTTTATTATTTAATTATCATTTTTTTTTTTTTTTTTTTTTTGTAAGGCGAACTGAGGGCATTACAAATTTTCCACATATATATAGGTGAAATTATAAATACCTCCATAGGGTCTATTATTTATTCAATACATACTTATGTTTTACGCTTTTCAAAATTGGTTATTTTATTCATATTTGACATGTTATATATTTTATATTTAGTTTGAAGATGAAATAACAAAACCTTGAATCAACTACAGCGACGTTTGATAATCCAGGCATAATAAGAAATGGAATACATTTATATCATATAGGTAAATACAGGTCAGAAGTGGATTCAGAATCAAATATTGATTGGATTTGCAAGCGCGGTCGTAGAAATTGCATCACCTATCCCTTTTGAATTTTATTTTGATAACCCTGATTCTATTGAATGCTTTTTTATTTATTTATTTTTTTTTTACTTATTAAGGTTACTAGAAAATTTTAGAGCAATGTTTCTTAGTTCAATTTTAGCTAATGATAGAATAAAAGCTGTAATTATGATCTGTATCAAAAACTGTCCTAGTCAAAATACATTAAAATTATGACGTTATATGAAGTAAAGGAATTTTTACGGGAAATACTAACGAGGATAGGATAGGATAGGATAGGATAGGATAGGAGAACACCAATAAAGTCAGTCCTAGCATTGAAAAAATGGAGCTAAAGAAAGAAACTGGAAGGAGAAAAAAAAAAACGAACGATTTGATCGCGCAAAGGTGCGATCGTTTTAAAAAAAAACCTTCATAACTGGCAGAGAAATATATTGTGACATTGCAGTAGCAATCTGGTAAATAAAATAAAATTTTATAAAATATTTATTGTTTGATGCACTTCATATAACCGTGACTGTAAATGTAGTGATCGTTCAAATCACTCAATGAAACAATTATGGTTCATTCAAACTAATATAAACTTTCCATTTTTGAGTGCTTCAAGCAGAAAGCCCTTCTCCTATCCTGGATCCGCCAATGGTTCGTAAAAATAACATTTTTGTTGGTTATTGCTAGTCCATATCGAAGTGCTGCTGTTATGAGCCTTAATATTTTTCAATTAAATAGGAAAGTTTTTTTTTTTTGTTCCACTTATATCGTAAAAATTGAGGATAAGATATTTCTTTGAAGCATGAATATTATTTTTGATTTTTCGTGATTTATTCACAATTCCTATAGATTTTTTAGAAATCCTGCAGTTTATGTAAGTTATATAAAGTTAATTAGGCTGTAGAACCACGCCAATGATGCAGATCATAAACAAAATAAATAAATAAAAAAAGAAACTTACCAAGTACAGGTAGTTAGTTCATGAATCCTTAACAATTAAAAAAAATATTATACAGAATCTTATTGAAATGAGGAAAATCATAACATAGAAAGGTAGATTTAGAAAGGCATTAAATAATTTCCTCAGAAGAAAAAATAAATTAAGGTAAACTTCATTGATTTTAATTAATTAGGTTGGCAATCCGTAAAAGCAAAAACGGACAACCTTTTTTAATTAACCAATTATTTTAGTGAATTCTGATGTAGAGCATGGGCTGAAAAACAGCCTGATAAGTCGGGGTCCGCTCGATATGAAAAAAAAAACTCACAGATTGTTTTGTGCCCGCGCCAAATAGGTCACGATTTAAAAAATAAAATAAAAATGTTTTTTCCACCAAAAAGGGTTGTTAAATGATCAATTATCCAATGCAGCTGTTGTTCCATAATTGTCCAATTTAAAATAATAGTTACTGCAGTCATTAGTTCGTCTCGGGAAACAAAGGTTGCATCAAATTATTCCCTTCCAATCACCGTTTAATTATTCGTTAAATGATGAGAACATCCGAAGCCGATAGTAAGGTTAATAATGGCGAGAGAGTTGGTTTAAGGGGGATAACAAATGTGTTCCTTAGCACCTCTGCTTAATTATGGTATCTTAGTGCCATTTTAAAGTTCTCATAGATGATGATCTGCAGAAGAAGAAAGTGAACTAGCAATAAACCATCTTAGGGAATGCAAAGAAATTATAGTACGATGCCGTCTAACCAGAATAATGTAGTCAGATATGTACCGGATAACAAACGGTATGACATTTTTATAATTTTATATATTTATTAAGTTCTTCTGTACGGAAAATTCTTTTCAATCATCGGTTTTATTCGATTCTCTATATTTAATTTTTAATTAAAAATTTATTACGAAGACATCAATGTGTATTTATGTATATTATAAATATTAGTACTGGTGTCAATGTCTTAACATGCTTGTTTCAGCTTTTTCTTATATATAAAGCTCCATGTATTTAAGCTACTTGGTAAATTGTAATATTGCGAAAACCGAAGAAAAGAAAAACTCTAAATACATTCCTTGACCCTAACATCTTTCCTGTCAACCCCTTTCATAACCTAAATAAGTATTATTAATTAATATATTTTTAATTAAGAGAAACTATTAAAAATAATTTTAGAATTAATTTGGATAAAACAAAAAATAGGTTACCTTTGATAGTGTATTTTAAGTTGAGTTGCAACAGATTGGAACTTACCTGAAAAAAAAAATAAAGATGAAAATTAAAAAAGGTTAACTATTTTAATGTATATTATCTAACATATTAGCTAAGAAATATAGCATTTCCAAGTCAATTTCAACCTTTTCCAAATCAAATTCAACTTTAGAATTTTTGGACTTTTTTCGAAATGAAGGTCACTTACTACATTATTGAAGGCATAGCTTTAGAAAAATACAAAAAAAAAAAATGAAAACGCGGTTGCATATCCATTTATTTTAAACTTTTAGATTTTTCAGTATAATATTTCCATGTCATATTCAATTTATTCCAAATCAAATTCATCTTTTTCCATTTCAAATTAAAACTTTTCCAATTTAAATTCAACCGTTTCCATTTCAAATTTAAGTAAATTTTTGATTTTTTTAAAAAATAAGGGTCACTCTTCCCCCCTCCCCACCAATATGAAGGTCTATTATTATGCTCCCCCAAGTAGAGTTTTTCAAAATATTAACGAATTACACTTACGGATATCGATTTATTGTACCTACTACTGGGTTTATTAGGTTTTTTTTGAAAATAACCTCCATTTTTAAATTCAGGCCATTTTCAAAACTACGGCTCCGAAAACATAAGAATAAACCCTTATATCAAATAAATTAGAAAAACTTAAATAAGTCGAAACGCAGTGGCTTAATATTTAAATGGATGTCATTTTCAAAATCTACGGCTCCGGAAACATAAAAGTAGACCTTTATATTGAGTAAATTCGAAAAACTTAAATAAGTCAAAATGTAGTAGCGTAATTACATAATGGAGGTCATTTTCAAAATCTACGGCTCCGGAAACAAAAAAAGCAGACCCTTACATCGAATAAATCCGAAAACTTAAATAAGTCGAAACGCAGAAGCGTAATCTTAAAATGAAGGCCATTTTCAAAATTTACGGCTCAGAAGCATATGAAGAAGACCCTAATATCGAGTAAATTCGAAAAACCTAAATAAATCGAAACGGGGTGGTGTAATCTTAAAATGGATGTTATTTTCAAAAACTGTTCATACGATAACTGACCCATACATATCGAATACATCGAAAAATTAAAAATAATTAAATAAATAAAAAAGGTTAAATTTGAAATGGAAAAGATTGAAATTGACTTAAAAATGCTATAAACACCATTCGGTTGATATAGCGGATATGGATTCGAATTGTAGTAAAGCCTGATTTACATATAATCTTGTGCGCTATATAGAAAGGGGAATTATAAGCTTTGCCAGAATAGGAACGTTGTTTTAAAAATCACTCTTGTTTCATTCTGTAAAAAAAATAAATCTGGTGCAGTAATGCGCACATCAAGATTCACTTTTCACACCATTTTGAGTAAAAATAAATTCAGGCCAGTAGCTACATTTCCAAACATGTATAGATTAGTACAGGTAAAAATTATAGATCGTAAAAAATATTTTTTAAATCTATCAATTACCAAATCAACAATGAAACGAAAAAAACATTTGTATCTATTTTCTCAGATTTTATAATACTAAGTATGATTGGTGATCTTATCGTATCTTAAGTATGATTACATCTCAAAATAACCCTGCCAGTTCAAGGAACATTTTGCTTACAAAAGGGAAAATAAAGTAGGACCTCTACCTTTTACCAAGAAAACTCGAGAAGGAGGTAGTAAAAACTTTTCTAATCCACGAACAGATTGGCGAAAAAACGACGCCGAACTTGATGCTTAAGCGATGAGAATTCACAAAAAAGACAAAGTTTACAGTAGAGTATCCAGCTTTTTTCTAAAACACAAACTAACCTTTGTTATTTACATTACATCATATAAGATTAAATGTTAGAGCATTAAATATATTTATCTCAATACTGAAATGAGTAGGTATATCTACATATTCAATTTATCCCTCTCGAAATCTCGAAGAAAAAAATCATAGCAATGACAATGACTCTTCTAAGTAGGATATCAATAAAAAAAAAAACTGATGAAGTGTGCGCATCACACAATTTTCACTTACCAGCAGAATCACTTTTTAGCAGAATTATTAGCAGAAATAAGTAATTTAAGAAAAAGGTGAGGTGAAACTGATATTTATAAAGGCTATATTGATTTATATTTCATTGCGGGTATTTTAATTTTTTTAAGTGCTCTTATATATACAAATTTTTATATTTATATCGCTTTAATCTAAACAATTAAATATTGAATAATACCAACAACAGCATTTATGAAAACCGCATATGTATATTTACATAATATTGTCGGATTACTTATTATATTAAGCAGTACCGGCATTAAGCATTCAACCCACCATTATTTTTTTATTTTGTATTGCAGTTTCGCAGAAATTATTACAATATTTAAAAATCAATGGAACTTCGGAAAATTTGTGATGTTCAAGAAACCGAGTGATACGAACAAGATATCCAACCCATAAATAATATAAATAGAATCACAACACAACCGAATATATTTAATATTAGTCTGGAAAGCTGTTATTGATATCAGAAACCAGAGGAGTTTGAGTGAGGTAGCATTAACCGTTCAAACCCCGGTCATCAGTGGAGAAGCTGGACAATTCCAAACGATCTCTAAGCCCCCACCATTTTAATCTTCGAGGGGGATTATATGGATGATTGGTGGAGAACATTGTGTGAGCCTGAGCCAGAGAGATTAGAAGAGCTGGTAAGGTTCTGATGGAATTTTGAAAATATGGATGATATACTTATTGATTATTATTTGTTTTGGTTTTGTTCTATTTATCTATATTTTCTGTATATATCGTGTGAATGTACTCTTTCTTCACTATACTCCTTGTTCCTGTGACAGAATACTATATGACTACATAAAAAAAGAATACAAGGCTGAATAGTATATCAAGGTCATTATAAAGGGTGATTTTTGTTATCATTATATAAATAGGCAAAGGCAAAACCTTCCAACCCCTCTTTATCCTGTGTTTCTCGACTTATTTCTTTGAGGAGCTTTTGATGAGCTTTAGTTTTATCAATAAAATAATTCTGGAGAGAGTGTACATAAATAAAAATTTAAATGTAGTTTTAAAACAGCTAATCTCAGAAGTTCTTCGTCGTTTGCTTTATAATTTTGATACGATGAAATCAAATTCAGGTCTCTTTTTATATATATTTTATTATTATCCAACCTTTTTTGTTCTTATGAGTTGATGTTCTTGTACATATAAAGTGAATGTACGAATATATAAGAGCAAAAAAATTGTTGGAAACATGCGAGTTCATTTATGTTTTCCTGGAATGTTCAATAATGATTAGAGTCGAAGTTCGATGGTTTCAGTAGTAATATAAAGATTGGGTTAGCAAGAAAATCATTTTTGTTTTTCTGATGATACACTTATTATCTGATGAATTAATCTCTAAAGTGGATTGTTTATCCTGTTTGTAATATGTCAACAACTATATATGTTAACTCTTTTTAAAACTAGCTTAGTGTTTTGTTTGCTACTGCACTGTGAATATGAAAGAAAATATCATTATCACCATATTTTGTTGTATTATTATAAAAAAGGTAAGCGTGCAGCAGAAGCTCATAGAAAAATTTGTACAGTTTATGGAAATGATGCCTTAATCGAATCCACCTTTAAGTCAAAATTTGAATTAAATTTCATTCAGGAAATTTTGACATCAATGATGTTCAACGGTCTGGTAGCCTACGTGAAATTAAAACGAGCAATGTTAAGGCCATTGTTGATCAAAATCCCACCCAATCAGTGCGAGAGATTGGAATGGCCCTAGATGTGTTGCACACAAGAGTAGAAAACCACTTGCACAAGCTCGGCAATGTTTCCAGGATTAATGTATGTTTTTTTTACCAAAATCACAAAAAAATGTCATAAATTCAATATGACTTTAGCTATCTACAAGAAATTTAGCCGTTATTTAAAGCCACATAAACTACACAAAATGACATCAACAGGGCCTTCGTAAACAAACTACAAATGGATATAAAAAATAAAAACCTATAAGGAGTTATTGTTTCTTTATTCTTTATGTAGGCATTAAATAAAAAAAACAACATTCATACGGCTTTGAAGAGCAATAATTCAGCTTTCCAACGGATATAGTAACATCGAATTTGGAGAAAATCCTGAAGAGTTATGAATGATCGGAAGGATGTGTTCCACCAAGAGAACGCTAGACCCTCACACCTTATTGGTCACTTGCGATAAATTATTGAGCCTGGGATGGGATATTTTGCCCCACCCTCTCTATTCACCAGACCTGGCTTCAAATGACTTCCACTTGTAGGTTAATAATAATAATGATTTCATTAGGTTTTATTGTTTTTAATTTGTTCCTAAATGATTATGTTTATAATCATCGATGTTTTGTAAATTGTTATTGATTATTTCATACTTAATAATTTTATTTATGTTTTTATTTTAGTTTCAAATTTATTTTATTTGTTTAACGCTTCTATCCTTGAGGGTAATTGGTGCTATTTTATTTTTTTTCTTTATATTTTTTAGTAAAGACCGGTACTTATCGAAACCTTCATTATTATATGATGAATGAAAATTATGTATGATCGAAAGTGATTTCTCATTTTTTTCTGGTAAGATATTTTGAATTTTTGACATGAATAAACCTCAAGAGGGGTGCTCCTTGTTTTTCACAAAATTGTAAGGCTCTATAGACATTGAAGACACAATAGAGGATGATTAATTAGGGATAAGAAATATTTCAGAGTTGGAAATGAGGTTCCATTAAATACCAAAACTTAGAATCATTCGAAGCGTATTAATGGGATAATCTAGATGAAGATGGAGGTAAGCTTCTGTTCGAGTGGGCAGGTAACAAAGCCTTAAGGAATTAACAGGGTCATTGAATCGAAATTCCGCCGATATTTGCTGTCTTATTAATCAGACCTATCTCAATTGTTTGTATACGATATTTCATAGTACCTTATCTAGATGGTTCTGTACTTCAGATATCTTCAATAATTCATTCCCAAGGCCAAAGAACATTGAAAATTGTTCAGGGTTCACAATTCATAGTTCGATTACTAATATAATTTTAAATACTTACTAAAGTATACTATTAATAACATACTAGTAATTACTAAAGCATAAATAATACAAATCCTTATAAAATTCCTAACATTATATTTCAAAAAGGTATATTAATTATCAATCTAATTTTGTTTTTTTACCGGGAAATATTTTAAACCATTTTAATTTGGGCAAAAAATGTATACCCCATGTTTGTATGAAATCATGAATTTCCTCATTAATGAGTCGATTATTTCCAAATTTAATCCTTGTGGAATTTTATAGAAATAAGATAAGTATTGAATTTCATTAAGAAAAACAAAAGCATAGTTTTATTTTTCCAAAAAACGAATATAAATTTTTAAAAAATGTGTGAAAATAACTTTATTTCCAAAACAAGCCTTTTCTCTTTTTCAAGAAATACCAACTTGCATTTCTTAATATTTTTTAAAAACCTAATCCATCAAAAACTTTGTAATCGTTTTATTCAAATGTAAATTAAAATGAATTAATTTGTTATACCATTATTGTAAAAAAAAAAACGGGTCTTGAATTTTAATACGTTCTGGTTTCAAGGGTTTTTAGTTATTATTGAAATAATCATCGATTATTTATGTGATCAGTGATCGGAAATATGTTCTACAAGAAAAGAATCATCTAATTAGTGATTATTTATTATTTTAAAAATATTGATTTTGGTATTCAATTGGAAAAAAAAATATAGCTTTTCGCGTTTCCTGAAAAAATATAATTGGTTCTCTTTGTAAATAAACCAATCAAATACAATGATTTCTATATTTATTGTAATTTTATACTTTTCATTATCATAAAAGGCACTTATTTCGAAATACTTAAGAAATGTGTTTTTGCCTTTTTGCTCAAATTAATTTTTAATTCAAATTAATTTACTGTTTCATTTTTAATATTTTTCATCTTATAAAACATCTCATGCCATATATTCAACTCTATAAAATCTGTAACTTATGGTCGGTCGTCCATTTATTTAAAATTAATTCAAATATCATACATTTTCTTCTTTTTTATTTCCATTCTTGCCATAACTTTATTTCTTTAATTTATTAATGATTTATTTTTTAATTGTTTCTCTGTCTTCTTAATATGACAGACCAATACCTATTAGTCATAGTCAACAAATGGTCATGGTCAAAGCATTATAAAAAAAAAGAAATAAACATATGGCATAATTTTCGGAACTAACTTCATAAATGTTTATAAAAGGGACAAATGAAGGGACTGCTAAATTTACTTCATAACTAACTTAATTTAAAATCATAAATACTAATAGATTTTCAAAATTAGCTGCGGTATGTGTACCAAATAACTATTACTTACCACACTGGTTAAAAGATTTGCAAGTCAAACAAATAGAAGTGAAGGTACCCATATTGACCAATCCAAATCTTTATGGCTTCCATGCCCGCTTGTTTCAATTAACATTTATGTCCGAAAGACCCGAAAAATGAATCTTGACAAATCGACTATTGACATTTCGGTCAGACCGAAGCGGTCAGGAGTTGACAAAAAGGGCCACCATATTCACCGGACTAGTTTCCTCACTGGGAATAGTATGAGTATTATTAACTGTCATATTCCTACTTAATAATATAATTTCCATTTAAACAGAGCCAATTAGTATCACTGTTACAAATGTCCTTAATTGAGATAGATTGCTATATCTTTCAATAAATAAGTTATTGACTGCAGGAAATTAACATTTGTTTTCCCAACTGGTAAGCCCTACTTAGAATATTTTCAGCAGCATGAACTTCCTTCAAAAAACAGTACGTTAAATTGTTGTTATACAATTACAGAGCGGTAATAAGATTCCCGCATGGGGACGCCCCCACCCAGAGATCCACAGGGAGGTGAGCGACCCATGTGTCTTACTCCATACCTCCTGGACCTGCAGGTTGAGGGATGGGTTATATTAGACCAAATTAAAAAAGGCAGCTATAAAGTTTTAGGTAGTGCTAAAACTTTTTTCAATCCAGTCGTTAATTCTAATGAATATTTAATATTTTTCTGCAAAAAAATTTTACCTAAATTCATGTCTTTTCCTGGTGCAAAATATGGATCTGAGAGTGCTATAGCAATACTAAAATTATTAACAGAAGTAGCAACGTATTCAGACTTGAAATTTATTGATGATTTGATAGATGAAGTGTTTGATGTCTTGACTCAGTTTCTACCTATTCCGGCTAAAGATGAACAAGACACTTATAAGAGACTGCAATTCCCTTGTGTGGAATGCCTTTTATATACAATGCATCATATGATGCGTTCATCCCCTTATTATTTTCTTTATAAGCCTGACCAGTTGACGGACTTTAGAATAAGACTTCTTTATCTCCTTAGAGCTTCACATGCATATACCAATATGTTAGAAGATGTTCTTAAAAAGAAAGAAAAGGATGAAGAGGATAGGGCTAAAATAGTGACTTTAAAAATCATTTCAAACATTAAGATATTAATCAAAGATTTTTTCCGCAATCCTCCAAGTCAAAAATCTTTAATAGTACTATCTTGGCTCGGAACTGAAAATCCTTCTGCCAAGAGAAAAGCCACATCAGCTGACAGGACCTCAAAGATATTTAAAGGACACTACGGACAACGGGTACATCGACCTCGCATGTTTGTTCCAAAAGTACCGAAATACCTTTGCAACATGTACCCTCCTAATATTCGCCTGTCCCGATTCGACAAATGGGCCCTTGATTACGTCATCAAAACTGAATAGAGGAACAAATTCAGTATATGTATTCGAAATTTACAAACGGTGCTTTAAAAATTAATTAATACCTGTGAAAATATAATATACCAGTAAATGTTTGTGATTATTTTTTTATTTTATTTTATACTCAAATTTATTTTGTTCGTATTTCTACTTATCTAAATAAAATATATGTTTTATGTTTATAAGTGTTAATATCAAATTATATGTATATGTGTTCGAACTTGACAAAGGGTGCTTTAAGAACTAATTAAGACCTGTGAAAATATAGTATACCAGTAAATGTTTGTGATTATTTCTTTTTTTATTTTATACTCAAATTGATTTTGTTCGTATTTCTACTTATCTAAATAAAATATATGTTTCATGTTTCAATTATATGTTTATAAGTTTTAATATCAAATTATTTGTATATGTGTACATACTTGTTAATTGAATATAACAATAAATACATATTTTATTTGATATAAGTTTATTTCATCTCCTTAAATTTCTAAAATATCTAGTAATTTAATGTTTAGTTAGGATCATGTGTTATTTAAAAATAAGTTATTTAAACCAAAGTGAGAACTATTTATATTTCCTAAAAACCCCTCCAATTAAAAAAATATATACTTCTGATGGTACCTTTTTTATGGATATCACATTTCTTCAACTTCGCATTGGTTGATGATTAATATTGGTACATAGTAGATATGAATACTGCTTATATGTTTTGATCATCCAGATTTCCTTTAAGAACACGCTTCCTATTGTGCCCTTAGTTCAAGATTTATTGAAGTGAAAACTTCTATAGACTTTTTTTTTTTTTACTTTTTTTCCGGAGTGTGAAGTAGATTGAATTGTCAGATGTGGTTTTACAGAAAGTAAAAATAAAACCTGCATACTGTAAGTAAGGACATTGTTCAGTATTTCATCCTTTCTGTAATAAGCTATAATTAAAATTGTATCTTAATACGATACCGGGTGAGGTAGGCGAATAGGAAAATATAATGTCGAAAACAAAATGATAATGAGGTTAGTTGGATATATGGATTAAAATATTTCAGATTCTAAAAATCTAATCTGTATATTGTAAGAGAGTGAAATTTGTAGCATTTTGTCTTTTTTCTAATGAGCTCTATCATTCAAAATTGTATTATTAACCCAAAACCAAATTCTAATATTATTACAACATTGAAATTTTATTTTGACAACATTATTAACAATATATGAAAAATAAAAGGAGAAATAATATAAATGATAATAAAATAGCTTAAATTCTTTGGCATAATGGAATATATATAGTAATATAACATTACAACATTTTTTTGGGTATAGGGTTACTAATCTCCTATGCATTAAAAAAAAAAAAAGCGGAGATTGCTGCAAAAAGTTACCAACCATTTTTCAGAAAAGTGCCTAATGAAGAGGGAGTGATTGTGATCTCGTCTGGTTATTGTAAACCACCTGCTCCCTGGATATCTTCCAAAGAATCAAACGATGACAGCTGTCGCTTATAATACCTCGAAGTCGAATAGTCAAGAGGCGTAAAAAAAAAATTACAGAACGACAATTCGATGCATTTTATAATTTGTTTCTCAAATTTACAAAATTTACGTTTAGTTTAAAATTTTAATTGTAGGTAACATGGATATATTTAATCTCTGTCTGTTTTCGGTGATTATTATTATTGATATAGCTATATATACTACATGATGATTATAAATTGATTTTATAATAACATTTATAACCAGTACATTTCATTGAAACCGCACTGTTACCCAATACAGGAGGTGTATACGAGATAAATACAAAGAAAGTAGCAATAAGTCCCTTAATATTCTATTCTCTGATGATAAATATTGTCAACTCTCATTATATGAAATATGTAGTATTATTGTAAAAGCAGAAAAAGTATTTTCAGGCGTTTTGCAGATCTACAAGCCCATATTTACGTAACTCTGGCACGAGAAGTCGGCACGAACACAAATATTAATCGAATCAACTGAATCTTTGGCATGGTCCCACGAGCTATTATAAACAATTTTTCTTCAATAAAATGCTTCGTTTTGAAGGTTTGTGTTTTGCGTGCATGTATAAATTAAGGCAAGGACAAATGAAAAAAATATAAAATAATATTCATTAACTCGTAAACAATAAAACAAATAAAATACAGATAGATGTAAAGCTCTATTTCAACGATACTAAAAGTCTCTAGATATTTCAAATCAACACCCTAGAAAGGAACATCGAAATATTTGAGAGTAGTCATCGGCATAATGACAGCAGCGATTTTAAAGCAGATTACTATGGTTTGGGGGAGAAGGATCAATAAGCAACAGCTTACAGAAATTAGTCATTCAATATCTCATGATAAGAAGGCAGGTATGAAGGTTGCCTCTACAAATCAATGAATGCCTCAGTAGGTGACAAATAACGTGGGTAAAAATGACAAGGATGCTGCAAACTTCAGGCAGCAAATTGAAAAACAGTAGGTAGAAAGGTGGTGGTGAAGAAAACTGGTTCAAGTCGCCAAAGGTCTATAAAGTATATAAACCAGCATAAAAAATAAAATTTTGAATTAGTTTTGCGTACATTTTGTATCCCATGAAAATCCAGGTGGAAACTATTTCTAGTTTTAATTTTAATTTAGTTAAAACTAAATTATTCTTTTAATTTTAATCCTTGCTCAATCTTAAAATCGTTATTTTTTTCGGAAACATCGAAAAAAATAGAAAACGATCTTCAATTCATAGAAATCCTATAAGTTAAAATCAATCCCAATTTGTCAGCACGATCTTAAAATCATCATTATTTTCGGAAATTAAGCCTTTAATAATATTAAAAAAATGACTCTTATATCGAAAAAATCTGAAATGTCTAAAATAAATTGATACGTAATCAATTCACTTTACGATTAATAGTATTTCTAAAAACTATGCCTCCTAAAACAAATTAATAGACCTTGATACGGAAGAAATCCAGAAGTTAAACTAAATCTTAATATAATCAATTAACTTAAAGATTGATAAAATTTTCAATAAATACACTCCTTTCAACAAAATAATAGACCTTGATAAAAAATAAATCCAAAAAGTTTAAATAAATATATACATAATTACTATTTGCCTTAAAATTGATGGGATTATTAAAAGTCCTGCACGCACCCTGAAACATTATAATAGAATTAGACACCGAAGAAATCAGGAAAGTTTAACTATATCGTTATAACAACATTTTTCATGGCAGGTAACAAACATAATACGTCCCTGTTAAGGAAAAGGAACAACATAAAATAAAGCTAAGTTGGTATAAGACGATGTTGGCTTATCAAATTGATCCAACGTGATGGATGCGTGGGCCAATAGCCTTCAATCTCTTCCCTCTAGGTGACTACCATAAATCAGTCCTCGTTCTTTAATTAAACTTGGAGTATCCTGGTCCTATCAGTGCCTACCAACCCTAAACTACGGACGAGAATGAGTTGAATTGATGTTTGAAAGAAGGAGGGGTGGACTGATCCTACCTTGGGGGGATGGGTACCCCTGGTACTCACTATGCTTTGGGTAACGTGTGAGCTTAGATAAACAAGAATTGATTACAGAAAAAGGAATACTACGTGCCTACAATAATAATACCAATAGCATACTTGTTTATTGAGAAATATTACAATCTGTCGCAAAGGACATTTATAATAATAATACTTAATTTATTCTGAGACGAGTGCCTTTAGAATAATATAGAAAGACATAAATATGGCTAAGGAGCCTCAGAGATACATAAATAAAAATACAGAGTAATTAAAAATTCATAATAAAAAAAATGAAAAATTATAAGTTACTTTCTCATTTTAATCATTTAATAAAAAATTGAAAAAAAAATGATGAAGTAAAAGTAATGAATAACGAACTAATAATTTATATACATATTAACATTAGAATCTATTTACAATTTCATGGGGACTGGATAGATAAGAGATTGAATAGGTGGGATTTAAAGATAGGAAGGGTATTGGATTGACAAATGTGAGAAGGGATGGACTTTCAAACGGATGAGGATCGGAAAACGAAAGGTCTGTCGAAAGCAGCGGTTCGGTGGGCCCTTATGTATAAATCAGAAGAGCGGGAACGAATATTGCGGGAACGAACAGAGCATCTGAATTGAAGGAGCTCAGAGTTGTATGAAGGACGGTGGGATTGGATGACTTGAAAGAGGAATGATGATAATGAGGAAGAAAATATTTACGACGGTAGGAAGGATAAAGCCACTTCAACTCTGCATAAAAGTGGGAAACAGAGGCGTCCCTTGGTATCCCGAAGATGAATCGTACAAAGCAATGTATCAAACAAATTTATTTATAATATGGGTGATAAATATTCAGTCATTATAAAGTTTTTATAGGTGCCGACGTTTCAACCCAAACATGTGGGTCATCATCAGGGCGTGTTTCAAGCACTAAAGGTATTAAAGTACTCTCGAATACTTGAATACTTCGAGCGCTAGTGTGACCCGCATGTTTGGGTTGAAACGTCGGCACCAATAAAAAGTTTATAATGACTGCGTCCTGATCACCCATGATATGTAGAACAATCGACAAACTTCCTTCGACATTTAATATAGTGTTCAGATCACATACTCTCTCTATGTACAATAAATAAAAATTAATTAATAACAGAATAATAAAACTAAAAATAAATAAATATATATATATATATATATATATATATATATATATATATAAAACAAAAACTAAACTGATCTAAATAACAACTTAAATACAAACATACTTTTATACAATACAATAATAGTAGTTAACGTTTAGTTCATAAAACATAGATGAGAGTAAGAATAACTGCAACCAATAAAGATGTTTAGATTTGGTTCAGTGATAAATAAAGTCTTTTTTAATTTAAAAGTCATAAAAGTTATATGACTAGCTTTAACTTTCAAGTTTTCTCCATCCAGATGTACTTTTTTTATAGTAATAAAACCAAATAAATCGCCTGTAACTATTGAACCCTTGCCAATTGAGTTAACCTACTTCAAATAAGTGTATAAAAAAAAAGAAGTAAATTAATAAAAGTCAACTCAATGTGGATGGCGAAGGTAGAAAAAATACATAACATTGATTATATAGTAAAGTTTGTTTGACACAAAATTTATAATAGAAATGTTTTAAGATTAAGTTTTCATGATTCAAACCAGAAGATATTTTAGAATTCCTGATTGAAAAAAAAAAGAGTAAATGGTGGATAGTTGTACGAGTATAGGGATGCCACTGTCTGTGCAATAAATGGGTATTAAGATTTTTATTGTTATAATTTGTTAAAAATTTGCAATGACCTCGGCCCAGATATCAATAAAAAAAAAAAAAACGCTGCAAATGATTTCACAATGGTTTGTTATCTCCAAACAATTATACATCTAAAGTAACATTACCTTCCGAGTTACAAAGAAAAAAAAACAAAAGGTGATTCCAATTATTGGACTAAACTGTTTTTCTTTAATCATTAGTAATATGCTAAAAAAAAAAATAGCATTATTTCAGTAACACATTTAAAATTTAAAAACCAAACCAAGGATATAACATTTGGAGTAGAACACACAAAAAAAAAAAAACCAGAGACCATATATTTGCTCCTAATTGTCCGATTTTAACGATTTTTTTTAGGAAATTTAATAAACTTTTAAAAAACTATGTAAGTAAATTATGTATAAGTATGTTATATAGATAAATTTAAAGGGCGTCGAGAAAATGATTTTAGCGAAATTTTATTGAAATCTGTACATTCTTTTAGGAGCTACAGTCTATAGCAACGCAGGTTTTTCGGCCGCCATTTTGAAAGTTAAAGGCGGAGAGTAATGTCGATGAAGAAGGATCGTCCTCGGGTGACCTCTGATTTTATATCAAAATTTGAAAAAAAAAATCGGTCCAGTACTTTCGGAGAAAATGCGCGGACGCCGAACGGCGGCTAGCGGACGGACAAAAAAATTTTATTCGTTTTTCGAATTCTACGCATCTTGAAACGTGAAATGTCAAATTTTGAGAGGAGGTTGTGTTTTTGAATTTTTTGGTCGATCACAATGTTTCATTATTGAAAATAATAAACCAAAATCTAGCTGAGCCAAGACTCTTAATTTATTATTAGTAGAATACATGTGCTTATTAAAAACGTCTGTCAAGTAAGGTTAGTATAGCTTCCTCACTATATTCATTCCTCACCGTTTCATTCGTTGGCCCTAAATTATTTTTTCACAGATACCTACCGTTTATATAATTTTCAGCCAAATCGAACGAGACATTTCTGAAATAATGGCATATCTATTAAAATACATTTATACGTACGTAAGTGGAAATGCTGGTTAGAATTTAATAAAATTTATATGGGACCATTTAGACACCAACCCGCATAATTCCTGAAAAGTTCGTAAAATTGGATGAAGGGTAGAAGGTGATATGACCGTTACATCTCTTTGACTAGACAGACACCGAACCAAATTTGATCCTTGACGTCTGAAACGTAAAACACAAGTGGAAATTTTCGATCCTGAGCACAAAATATATTTTAACCTCTCACAAGAATACTATGCAATACCTTCGGTAGTGAGGAAGCAAAAAACAAATTAATAGCAATGTAAAATACGTCGAAGTTGCTTTTAATCACCAGATATATTTCATTTCTTCATTCCATGTTAATAGGTGTAATCATTTGACTACAAAATTCTTCTGACTTTCAATTATGCTAAAACTAAATTCTAAGTTTTGAATCAAAAGTGTTTTTATTTTGTCTGTACTTTTATTCAAATAGAATTAATGCACGTGTAATTTTTTACTTTATTACTAGTTAAGCTGTCAAACTTCAAATGCAGTTCAGAAATGTCAGGTGTTAGTATATTGAGTTGAGGTGAAGGTATTGCTAGTGGTATTATCTTGTCTTACAAGAGAAACCAGAGGTGTTTGATCTTGATCTGACCAATAACTGACCGCCCGACCTCACCATTGGACACCATTCAACCTTGTTCAAGATTCACACCACCCCTCGTATCAACTTAACACTCAAGCTATGATGCAAGTAGCGATTAAAATATTACTAATAAGTTAATGAAACATAATCATACTCAAAATGTTATGAAAAGTCGTTTTTAACGTAAGCGAAAAAGATTAACAATTATGCAGGATGTTTCGTAAATAATAGCAAATATATAGTCCTGATACTATTAGATAGCATCTTGAATTGTTTAGTCCTGTCCTTTATTTTAACACGACCACCCAGCCCACAAACCTGCATATTCCTTCTCGTAGAACTATTCGATTTGAAAAATCCTTTATAAAGCTTGCTGTATACCTTGTTTTGAATCTCTTACCCACCTCCTTACGTAAAACATCATTTTTAACGTAATTTAAACACTAATTTTTTGTTTCCATCTCCTCAGCTATCAGTCTTCAAAATATATGTAAGAATTAAATATTCGTATTTTGATTTTGGCGGACTTGTTTTACTTTTATTTTACAGTTGTTATTTATGATGCTTGCCTGTGCAAATATGTAAACATACGGACATCTATTTTTCTTTAATATCATTTCTTCATTTATTTATTTATATTAATCATTTATTTTATGACAATTTTAATGTTACATAACTTTGTTATCTTATTATTTTTTGCTTACTATTATGTTCCAAATCTATTTAACCGTAATTTCTATTGTTAACTATTCTTAGGAGACTAAATTCTCCAGAATAAAGTTTTGAATTGGGTAAATATTTAAATATAAAATTATTAAATATTGTTCTTCTACTTCTTCTACTTTTTCCGAACAGCAGACAGGATAGTTGTCAGTATTTCTGACAGGTGTGGGTAAAAAAGATAATGTTAAAAAAAAAGTTTACTTACTTATTATTTAATGGAAAATAAACGTTTTCACAACAACCAAATGGAATTTTCATTAGAAATAAATAGAAAACATTAACATTTGTTTTCACCTTGACAAACCAAAATTATCTAATACACAAAATCATCATCATTTATTTAATGTCAAATGCATTGTATTTGTATTTAAAGTAATACTTTAAATGTTCAACCTAACATTTTATTAAATAAATATTTACACAAAATTTACTCATATGTTTAAGATGTGATTATTTATATATGATCCTTTCAGCTAACAGAACGATTAACTCCAATTTCAAGATTTTTTATTATTAATTTTAGTAATATTTCCAATGAGAAAATTTGTATCTTTATTCACAGTTCTATATTTCGCCACAGTGATGATCTAATCTGGAATCAACTTACTCAATATTGGTACAGATATTATAAAATTTTCAATTAGAAATACCACTAAAATGACTTTACTCAAAAATGTTGCAATTTGAGTCAGTCATTCTGTCAACTGAAAGGCTCATATATATACATTTTTTTTTTTTTTTTTTTTTTTGTCTAATAGTTTTGGATTGTATGTATTTTTTTTTTTTTTTGTAGTAATTTAGTAAATCCTAGAATCCTAGTTGACAGTAGAAACCGTACGTATCCAATTTTTTATTTCGAATGGAGTATGTTTATCTTGAAAATAAATTCGTCTTTCACAGAATTGTAACGAAATATTTGTTTTAAAAATGTTATGTAGGTTGCTATGATTTATAATTTATATTTAATTGTTAGAATTGACTATTTTTAATTATTGCATTGTAATCTTTGATTAGATCACTGATTGTAAAGGAGAACTCCGAAACATTAGTTTGATAATGATGTAGTATAAAAAGGCGGTTGGAGTACGTCCCTCACAATCTTATTGAAGGTGTCTCTCAGATGCTTCAATAATATTTTATCAATGTTACGTCCATAATATTTCTTTCTCTTAAGATTTCAGTTTAAAAAAAAAATGAGAGAGAGAGAGAGAGAGAGAGAGAGAGAGAGAGAGAGAGAGAGAGAGAAATAGAGAGAGAGAAATAGAAAACAAAGAAACGTATGCGTCAAGAGGAGATTGGAGAAGCTTTGAGATTGATAAATTGAAAAACTAATAATAACTTACATCTGGAACAACTCAGAGAATTAACCGAAGTTTCAATCGATATTTGACATCCCAGACTTACAACATTTAGTACTGTTCAATTAACGTTTTACACGTACAGCTAAATTCAATATGGATTCAATAATACAGTAAGTATAAATAAAGGGAGATTTATACTGTATTTACTCGAAATAACGCTACTATTTTCAGAAAGTACATAGACTTAATATATGTAAAGAAGCAGATGGTCCGGAGTGGCTGTCATAAATAGGCTAAATAGTGGCAAAACTGTTTTATTAAAAGCCTTAATAATTTTTTCAATAAAATAGCTTTGCCACTATTTAGCCTATTTATGACCTTATAATCCTCCCTTTATAATGCAACGGTTAACTATTAAATATTCAATCTAATACATGTATGGGTGTATGGCAAAACAGAAGAAATTAACAAAAAAACGAAAACAAAAATACTGACTAAATAAGAGAGAAGTAAAATGTAAGGCAAACATAAAGGGGTACTTGTGTCAGTTATTTCATAATTTATTCTATTCTACTATTTGGCTAGTAAAGCTCACTTCG
The DNA here is from genome assembly GCA_928085145.1 of Nezara viridula. NCBI lineage: Eukaryota > Metazoa > Arthropoda > Insecta > Hemiptera > Pentatomidae > Nezara > Nezara viridula. The sequence goes on along the minus strand of OV725077.1, from coordinate 129,148,810 downwards.
CAAAGCGGGAATATTCCCTTTGATGGCTGAGATAATGAATTTTTGAAGGACGAATTATTCCCTTATTTTAGGACCTAAGAGAGGAGCAGTTTAGGTCTTAACTTATTAAAGCCACGAACTTGCGCAAAGCAATCAATCTCCCTACTTACCCTTGTGTCTCTGAGCGCCATTCCTGAGTCAAGGGCTTAACGCTGAAATGCTTAACCAAACTTGAGCCGGGATATTTTTACTTAAGACTTTCTACTTACAAATACAGATAAATTTTACATAATACAGGTTTAAATATTATTATTATTCTTATTTACGGAATAACATAGTAAATAAAACCACGATTCATAAGATTGAAATCTGTTACAGATAATATTGAGTTGGCAAATAAATCCTTTCGGTTTTGAGGGTGAAATAAAACTCAATGTATTATAGATATAAAATTTATCTACAATATATTGACCATTATTTAATATGACTTTTCCCCATCTTTCCACTAACTGCATTTTGCCATGTTCATAGGATGTCTTGAGTTTATTGTTAAAAAACTGATCCAACTGGTTTTGTTGTTCTCTTCCTTTTGGAATTTCTTTTAATTCATAGAGTTCTACCGAGACCGGAATAAGTGGTAGTCACTTGGAGCTAGGCGTGGTGGGAGGATGGGGCAATAAATTGGGAGGGATTTTTATCAACAATGATCTTAACATTTCTTGTTATAATTTCATGTGGCCGACCAGATCGTTGAGCATCATTGATGTCAAACTTTCCTGAATGAAATTTGGCAAACAAGTTAAGGTCTGTTAAGGCATCATCCGCATAAACACTGAAGATTTTTCTTTGAGCTTCTGCAGCACTTCATAGTGCAATAGCAAACACAGCACAATGCTAGTTTCAATAAGAGTTTAACAGATATAGTTGTTGACATATTACATACAGGAAAAACAATCCACCTTAGCGATTAATTAATTGCATAAGAAGTGTATCATAGTGACATAAAAATAAATTGAAAAACCAAAAGGACTTATTTGCCAACCCAACACATACAAATAGTTTGTTACTTATAATGAGCTGTATATATATGAGAACAGATCTTATTAATTTAATGTGCGATATATTTTTCTACTCCTTGATTAACAATTTGAAAATAAAATATTGATGCAGTAGAGAAAGCTTTGTGTATCATTCATAAGATCAATTAATAACTTATTTTAAAATTAATTTTAAGATGATTTTATATTTTTTCCATGCAGGTAAATACATTGAACTTTAGTAAATAAAACTAAAATTTAATATTACGTTGCATCGTCTACTGAGTTTTAATATTTTTTTAAATTCAAATTGTTCCCTAATGTTTCCTATTAGTGAGTGTTAAAATTTTTTGTCATTTAAATGAGGAAACTAGAAACAAAGGGCAATGCTGGTCTGAAATTCTTTAAATCAAAGTAGTTAAGAGAATTGTATTTTTTATTTAAAAACCAACTCGTACTTAAGAGTTTCAGCGAACGCTTAAAACAAATCTGAATTATTTTTACTTGACCTACTTTTCTAGGAAGCATCTTTGGGTTTTTTTTTTAATTTATTATATATAACAACGCGTTTTTCTTATTTTGCAAAAAAAACAAATCGATTGATATATAATAACTTAAAAATGCATGCAGAAAAAAGTCAAAAACATTAATATAAAAAAGTAATCAATTTTTATTAATTTAAATATTATTTTATATTAAAAGAACTAAAACCCTTGGACATGAGTCAAATATTTTTCGACCTCCCCCTTGTCAGAGGAACGAAACGCCAAGGATGTTCAACTCCAGTATCGATCAGTGGATGCTTAAAATTATTTAAAATAATACGTTTCACCGATTGTTCAGATATATTCCGGCATATTTTAATTTACTCATAACGTTTTATTTTTTTAATATCGATATTAGTGATTTTTATCCTTCCTGATTGAGACAATAAAGACAATTAAAAAACCTCTTACACTAAATGAAACATGTTAAGAATAATTTGGTAAAGTAAAAGCTAAAAATTATATCGAATAAATAGTATTATAGTTCAAGGGAAAAAGTAGTATAAAATAATAGAATAAATTTTGAAGAGTAAAACAACCCAGTGTATTAATTTAAATTTTGAAACGGTATCATGAAGAAGACTTTGTAACAACGAGATATAAATATCAGATTATAAATATTTATGATAATTCTTATTCCACCGAGGATAGCAGACAAGGGTAAAATTATCTTAAGAATAGAATAGAATGAAGGCGTTACAAAAGGCGCCTCAAAGTTCAATTATTCAAGAAACTCCTTCTCAACAGCTCTTTTATACTTCTATCTCATATTTCTTTTACGTTTCTTACCTACCTTTCCGTCGGGATGAATTTGTAAAACATGAAAACATCCTCGCCTAAAAATATTATTTCTTGAATAAGAAATTGTATTACTTTAGTATATTTAGTCATTTAATTTTTAAATTGTTAAAATTTTCAACAGTTTTCAATTCATGAATTATTAACAGCTTCTTTGCACTATAACATTAGAGAGGTAAAGCATTGTATTTTTATCAGATACAATTCGTTTCTTTCTCGAAGATGTATCCACGTCTAATCCACTCAACGAAGGGGATACCGATTATATGGATAGAGAAGAAGCATTTGACTTCGAGAATTTATAGGGGGTACTTCAGAATTAAATATACTACTAAAAATATTAAATATACTACTAAAAGTATATTTAATTATAAAAATATACCTGCCTCTTTATGGTGGAGGCTTAGCAAAAGTTTTGTTTTTTACTTTACACAGAAAAAGTAGTACTAATTAAAATTAAAAGTGAATAAATTTTTCCAGAATGTTATTTTCATTTTTTGTATCTGATACAGTTTTCGAGATATTTTATTTCTTAATTCGACTATTTAAATAAAAGATGATTTATACCTCGTGTTTTTGTCATCTTTTTTATCTTAAGCACTTCAGATTTTCATTTTAATAGGAAATCGACTGAAAAGCAGTTGTATTCTGAATTAATTTTATCTTGTGTGATTTATTCAAAATTAAATTTTATTTCAATATATAGTATAACAAAGAACGATCAATTCGTTCTTAAATAACTATTCGTTAGTTAGGCTTCTAATCAAAAGTAACATCAGAGATAGACGAAATAAAAATGGATATAGGAGGGGAAAAAAGGATCACCTGCGTACTTAAGAGCTTATCGAGTTAACCTAAGACGAACAAAAAGAAATCTGGCGCAGTGCGCGCATCACTCAACTTTCACTTACTCCTGTCTTCTGCTGGAAAATAGTATTTTCAGACAAAGGGGAAATGAGAGTAAAAAAATATAGACGCTATATTCATATATATTTCATTGTGGGTATTTTTATTTGCATAAGTAATATATACACATATGTATGTATAAAATACCCACAATGAAATATATATGAATATAGCGTCTATATTTTTTTACTCTCACTTCCCCTTTGTCTGAAAATACTATTTTCATACACCGATATATATACAAATTTTAATATTTATGTCGCTTTAATCTAAACAATTAAATATTAAATAGTACCAACAATAAAAAAACAATACGAAAACCACATATGTATATTTATATAATATTGTCAGAATCCATACTATTTTAAACTCATGTTACGTATGGAAGCGTGTTCTAATCTTTCGGGTGAGCCCGAGTGCACTCGTATTCCTTTGGTTCCTCAATTACAACTATTCTCCTTTACGATCTCTTATTTCTCTTTTAGTTAATTATGAAATTCTTTCATATGTCATATTTAACAATCTTTTTTATTAGAGATTAATGTGAAATGATCAATTTTTTCAAATAAAAAAAATTAAGGTACTTTAGAGGAAGCTAATATTTAAAATTAATCATTTAAGTCCTGTTAGTGAACATCAATCGGAATAAAAACTACATCGTATTTAAAACTGCTTAATTTATACTGATATGCCGAATTTAATCAAAATCGTTAGAGTCGTTTTCGTAAAAATGAGTTTAGCCCAATATATAAAGTGTCACTTCCCGTTAGTCGATTTTGACGAAAAATTTGCTGTTACATTCCTAGCATATAAAAACCTTAAATATGCAATTTCACTTTCGTTCGACTTTTTGTTTTTGAGCTAGACTGTTACGACACAAATAAAAGCTATTTTGCGGGACTTGGTTATTTGGACTCGGAGAACGTGTATTTCCGTTGAAAATTGAGATTCGAAACTTTTCATGATCGTAATACTTTCCTTTAATATATATTTTATATGTAGGTAAGTGAAAATAAAAAAAATGTAGAAAATATATTTAAAATGTTATTGTTTTAATAAAAATATACTATGTATTTCACTAACACACGAATACATATTTCTGAGTATATATTACATCAATATGGATTTAATAATATAGGATTGACCTTTTTAATATTCTATTGAATAAAAGTCTCAGAAATGGGATGAATATCTCAGAAAACTGTAAATAACTAAGAAACAATAAACAAGGTAAAATTGTTCATTTTTATGCAAAACATGATACTTCTATTAAAAATTCAAGGATTCTCAAAACAAACACACGTTGAATAATAATCAGTAATAGTTATCTAGTGGTGGTAAAAATGTGTTTTATTCCATTAATAGTCTTACTTTACAAGATAAAATAGTCACCAAGGATAATAAAGCCCATCAAATTTTATATTAATAGGTTTAATAACTAGAAAATAAAATTTAGTAGCAATAAATGAGCTATTAAATAATTTATAAATTAATTTGATCGAGGATTGCATTTTATAACGGTTTTCTTTTTAGTTATTCTTCAATGTTATCCAACATTCTATGGCTATTTTTTCAATGGACGATAAAGCATCAAAGAAGTAGTTAGACTGTTCGTTTTCCCCTATTTATTTGATCCTTGATGAAAAATCAACGATTATTAATTATTAAATAAACAATTTATTAAATGGTTGTATCATAATAATTTGTTTTTGCTTTAAGTAATCTTCAGTATTATCTATCGTTTATAATGATGTAGAGATGGTTGAGCGTGATACAATATGAGAAGGAATTGATCGGGGGGTGCTGTCAAATTAATACTAAATTATACAAATAGTATTATTTATTATTGTTTTGCCGACGTTTCGACCCACTTTGTAGGTCTTCATCAGGGCGTAGGATGTAGCACTACGGGAGGCAGTCTTCCAGTGTTTGAACTACTTCCCGCAGCCCTGATGAAGACCTGCAAACGTCGGTCGAAACGTCGGCAAAAAAAATTAAATAATACTATTTATTTATAGTATAATTTAGTATTTATTTGACCGCACCCCTCTCCCCTCCTCCTCCCTCTTCCCCGATCAACTCCTTCTCATCTATCATTTATGTTGTAATTTTTTCCTATCATTGCTGCAATAGAACTATATACAACAATAAATAATTCATTCATTCCTCGAAAAAGTACTCCTTTTACTGTAATCCAGTGAAAGTAATTATTTATTCTGGTAAAAAAACCGTAGATTGATAGTGGGGTCGAAAAATTCTTTTTAGGCACATCCAGCCTCTATAAAGTGGTTAACCTTAATTGGGTGAAAGGCCTGGTGGATGAACCTGACCAAATTGCCTCCTTGCACAACCGTTGTCATAGAAACAGTACTCTCTCACAAAGTGCTGAAACCAAAGACCCTTCAAGTGTTTTAGTGGCAAAAGAGGTTAGGGGTACAAGTTTATTAAAGTATCTCCCCTTTATACATTACACCGCCTGATCTGAAAACCTTCCCCCTTCGTGCTCACATCTAATCTAGCGTACAGTAATACCTTGTAATTTTCATCCATTTCAGACTATTAACGTCTAAATAGGCTGTCTATATATAATTGTCTTTCCCTAAATTGCTTTCAGCAACCTAATTTTATTAATTAAACATTAAATATTCTTAGTGAATTTCAGGTACTTTGAGCAAACGGTATATTCACGATTTAGAATTATTATTTATCAACATTTGTAGCAACATTGACAAACAGCTCGAAAATTACTAATTTTTAATTCAATTTAAATCCCGTACTCAATATTTTATAGAGGAACCATACCTTCTTCAGATTTCTTTGTCTTCGTAAGTGATGCAAGGGTATTTGTGTTCATCAAAGTATTAATTTCTAAAAACAATAACACTATAAATATGAATAAATTACAAATAAAACATAATGTGAGCTTATTAACATTCTCTAATATGTTTCGAACCATCCAAATAGTTCTTACTCTTCTTCCTTTTGTAAAGGTACCTCGATCCATGAGCCCAGGTTACGCGGTTCCGTGCTAATGCCTTCATGTCCTTTAGTTACATCCTTCTTTTCTGGCCGATCTTGGAGGTAATGCGCATCCTTGCGAAGGTATTTCGTTTTACCGTCAGTAATTCTCATTAGGCACTTGTATAAAGAGGTGCTACAAACGTTCTCGTGAATGTAGGTTAAGGACATCGTGTGGTCGCGTTGCAAATGACGATTCACGAATCTGAAGTGACGAATGTTCATCAACAGCCATACGATGCCATGAACGTTCAGGGCATTCTCCTCAAAGTCCCAATGACGAACATTCGCGTTAACAGGTGTCGGTCTTTTGACGGACATCGACGGAATTCTAGGAATCTACATCCGGTGACTATATCTTTTTTCCATGGCTGTGCTGTGAAAAGGTATAATGACATTAAACTTAATATTTTTTAATTACTTTTTAATGTTTTAAATTCATAAATCGTTTTTGATGGGGTAGAATAATTATTTAAGTCACTTGTATTTTAATTTTATTACAATTAATATTGTTTAATTTTGAATAATGCTTAAGTTCATTTAGTACAAATTAATTCATTACAGAATTTTATCTAACTTCACACGTGAATTATAGATATTTGTTGCATTTTTGTCAATACTAATATACTGAATCCATTGCTTTCTCAAATAAATATACTCTTAAAGAACATACAGTTAATGCAAAATAAATAGCTCCAATAGATGAATTGTATATTAGTAGATAAAAACCCCTTTCGAAAATTATGAATAAATCCTAGACCTGAAAAAGTAAATAAAATAAATAGAAAAATCGTAGATAGAACTACTGCAAAAAATAATATAGTCACTTGGTGAATAGAAGATTTATATCAAAATAAAAAACTAATTATACTTAGCGTTATTACATTTAGAAAGTAATATTCATAAGACAATTAAATTCACATCTAAATTTAATCACCCCGCAGAAAAAATTATAAGATATTTGGACATAAACATCAGTTTCGGGAATTTTGATTTTAAATACCGAAAATATCAAATAATAAATACAATTTTTGTCTTGATCATTAATGAATTAACCGAAAAATGACATGAATTAAAATTATATTTAACATAAAATAACAAATCAAAAGTTTATATCATAAATTTTGAATTAACTTCAACATTATGTTTTTGACATGATAAGTCAGAATATAATCCAAAAAGTATACAATACAAACATTTAAATACAGATCCATTACAAATATTGAGAATATGATAGAAATTAATAATACAAATTTTTTTAATATAAAATTGACTGTTAACTGTATGGACGGAATGGATACTATAGTTGGCTGTTATAATATACCGCATGCGCGTAACATAACTTTTAAAAATAACCTAATTATTAAGTAGAAAACTCATATACCTTGAAAATTATTAAATTTTTACCATGAAGCATTGGTCAATCGAACAGACTGAACTTATGACCGCGGATGGCTAGCTCTGGAATATATCAAACATTTAACGGCCCAAGTTTAGAATTTACAAGCGAAAAGTTTTCTATGACCCTGGAGCCTAAATGGAACCCTATTAGAACTTGAGCAGCTTTTGCCATACATAAACGGTTACGATTCGGGCTGCTAACTAGTTTAAGAACACAAATAACTATAGAAATTTCCAACCCTAGATCCCCTATTATTGTACTGAAGCATGCTTCAATCTGAAACTGGCTTTTGTCTATCCATTAACACAAGCCCATTGAATTGAAAAAGAAAAAGGTGGAAAGTTAATTGGGAGTTTCAGTCAGGGTGCGGAGGTTTCGGTCTGTATTAGGGCTGAATAAAAAGAAGATAGTAACAAAAAATTATTAAACAACTATTGTAGAAAGATAAGAGAACAAAATTAATGTTATCTGCTAATCAATAAATTCTAAGAAGTGAAAGAAAAATTAAAATATATAAGCATTATAATAATTATATATAAGGTATACAAATGTGAGAATATAAGTAATATTTAGTGATAATTGATCAATAAAAATTTATATATATATATATATATATATATATATATATATATATATATATATATATATATATATATACGTATTTATTTTTAATTTTATAAGATTAGTATACATGGATAAAGAAAAATAAAAGGAATACCTAGAAAACATAAAATATGTGATATATATAAGATCTATAAAAAAAGTAATAATACGAAGATATAAAGTAATGGTGACAAAGTAATAAAGTAAGAGTACTAAATGAAATGAATTTCAGAGTAATAACGAAGAAATGAAATTGAATATTAAATAATTATAATTCGATATTCATTTCCAACCATTAAATTTTAAAAGTTTATTGTACTACCATGTCGATACTACTGGTGATATCGATATAGATGGTAATATGTTTGAACAGGTAGATAAATTTAGGTATCTAGGTTCTACGATAACTAGAAAAAACGAAATTGAAGAAGAGATTAAGGTTAGACTGAAGGCGGGGAATGCTTGTTATTTTTCTGTGACAAAACTACTTAGTTCGCGCCTCTTGTAGCGAAACTTAAAAATTAGAATCTATAAAACAATTATCTTGCCTACAGTTCTTTATGGATGCGAAACTTGGCCGCTTACATTAAGGAATGAGCAGCGTCTTAAGGTTTTTGAAAATAAAGTATTGCGTAGAATATTCGGACCGAAGAAGGATGAGTTAACCGGAGAGTTCAGACGGTTACACAACGCCGAATTGCGTGAGCTGTATCCGGGTAATATAATTGAGGTAATTTCATCGCGGCGAATCAAATGTGCTTGTAAAGTTGTTGGGCTTAGTAACGAGAGAATTCCTAAAAGGTTAATATTTGCTGTGCCGAATGATAAGCGTCCGAGGGGTAGACCGAAGCGAAGGTGGGAAGATTGCATTAAAGCCGATCTGAAGGGACTGGGTTTGGACGGCGAACGGTGGAGGGAGGTGTGTAACAAGCGATTGGTGGTGTCGGCATCGAACCTTCGGGTTCGCTAAGCCTTATTATTATTATTTTTATTATTATTATTTATTATTGTACTACCATGTGATGCTTAGTACTATATTTTATGTACTATTATTCATGTATCTTTTTTACTATTATTTTATGTATTATATTATATTTACTAGTTATATATTTTCATTCCTTATTATTACAAACAATACTTATGAATTTGAATTGTTTCATTCACTTTCTTTATAATTTATTTATTAGCAGATAACATATTGGTCTATTATTTTCAATAATCAACCATTGTGATCGACCAAAAACTTCAAAAACTTAACCCCCTCTCAAAATTTGAGGTATCACGTTTCAGAATGCTTAGAATAAAAAAATTTTTTGTCCGTCCCCCGTCCGCCGTCCGCGCATTTTCTCCAAAACTACTGGACCGATTATTTACAAATTTGGATATAAAATCAGAGGTCACCCGAGGATGATCCACCTTCATCGACATTACCATCCGACATTCCCCTCGCCGCTACATTCCTCTCCGTCATTCCTCCAACTAAATTCCCACTCCATATTATCTATAATAAACTATTTATTCACCATTAAAAAAAGAAAGGATTTACTGATAATGTAATTCCGACGAAAATCTTCCGGACATATTAACAGATATTGGTGAGCTGATTTAAAATCAAAGTTAAGTTGCAGACTTCCAACTAGTTGAAGTGTTTAGGTCAATATTTCAGTTATAAGATAAACAGTAAATGAGCAGCCTAACCTGCTTGACGATACCGAGGCTCATGTTTTGCCTCAGAGTGAATGTTTAGCCTGAGATGTAAAGTAGACAAACGTTTTGTTTACCATAAATTTTGATAAAACAAACACTTGAATCCTTCAGAGGTAGATGCGAACTTAGAAAAAAATTCTTCGCATCGAAAAAAAAAATATTATTTTTCTAGATAATTTTTTGTCTCTTTAACTTTTTCATTGAGAAAATATTATTTATGATTTCTAGCTCTACTACATCCTGATTTACTGTCAATATCCGAAATTCTTAGGCATAATGAAAAATAAAAAATATTTGAATAAAAAATAAAAAAAAAGACTTAAGAATTTAGGAAATTATATTCTCCCTAAGGGAATGTACTTCCATATCTGTACTTACTACCAAGACGTACTAAAACATCTTGATAGATTCATAGGAAAATTGACATCTATGAATACTTAAACCCGGTTTAGTAGTCGGGTGCCTTTTACTACATATTACGCCTCCAGTAAATATATTTCGCCCCATTTCATTATAAGCATCCAAGTCTTGATCTTTGTTCGCGGGTGCTAGGTAAGCAACTACTATTCCCTTAGGATGCATAGAATCCCTCAATTTCTGTAGTCGGTGTTTTGAAGTAAAAACTTCTATAGGTGCGTTTTGCACTTTCTGTGCAAAGGAGAAGGAAACAAATTGAATCCAAAACCAAATAATAACGAGTTTTACTGAATATATGGATTAAAATATCTCAGAAACTAAAAATCGAACCTGCATAATGTGTGTGAGTTAAATTTTCAGCATTTCATCCTCTTTATAATGTGCTATTATTTATAATTTATATTTTATATTATTGATATTGCCTTGTTGATGCTTTCACATCTGCCGTGCAGTCTAAAGCACACACCTTAGTTTTTTTTCCTAAACAGTGCAAGAATGAGACCTATTTTGGACAACACTGATAATAATGGATTAGTATAAGTTCAGGGATAGTCCGATTGCTTAACATTTATACTGGAGAGATATTTTCCAGTTGGACAAGCTAATTAACTATTAGGTAAATTGTTCCTCGAGCATTCTTGATAATATAGTATTTTATTTACGAATACACCTGCTTCCCTGATGTTCCTTATATGTCGGATGCATTATGAAGATGGATAGCTATCTAATTTGAAATTTGTCACTGGGATGTATTAATTATTTTTATTAAAATAGAAGATTAAGTTAGCACTATGTAATAACAACTGCTGATTTGATTTCTCAGTGTGAGAGAGTGGGCGCTGTGTATTACTTTCAGCTTAAGTGAAAGGTTAATTATTCAAATATATTCTCGATTTCAAGTGCAACTCACTTGCGGCCTAAGTGCCTTTCAGGTTCCTCATTAATTTACTAGAACCATTAAGGGACAGCAACACTACAACCATATGGATAGTTCACTGAGAAAATAGCTTAGTTTGGACATTAGGACTAACATTGACCTGTGACAGAAAAATATACCCTTTTTTTATGCATTTCAATATGGTTTTCCATGGGGGCAGATTTTATTTCTATATCTTCTGCAGAAAATATCTAAAAGCAAGGGAACTGTTTATTGATAATCCCTGCCACAAACGCCTTAATAACATATATGGCAGTATTGTTTCCGTGTAATTAATAATTAAGTTAATTTAATTAACACAGCAAAATATTGTAAGATTTGCGGTAAAATTCCGTTAAAACGTTCACCCGAGGATTGGAGTAGAGGAAGGGAGGTTATATAAAAACTAATAAAATGTATTTTTAAAATCAATTAAATGTACAAATAAAAAAAACAAACACTATAACTAAAAAGCTATTTAATTTATGGCCGTGACTTAAAGTAGTTATCTTATATTCTTTTTTTTTTTTTTAATTTAAGATATTTATGTTTCTTCTTAAATCACCGAAGAAAATACGCCAGAAAAAAAAGTAAATCAACCGTAATGCGTACAAAACATTATGTTTTGTTTTTTCTCTGGTTTAACTTCATTTTCTTCCAGTTCATCATTTACCATATCTATCGATAATAAATGAACACCGTGGTGAAAGTTTTGTCTGCTAAGAGAGTTTTATTTTAAGAAATCGGGTTATTAATCTGAATGTGTAAAGATATTAATTTTCACAACAATTTTAATAGTTGCATCATTTCCCGACAAAGTCAATATTTGGAACATAATATTCTGTCCATTTCAATACATGAATATTTTAATTATTTATTTGATTAAAATAAATAATCACGAGCGACGAAATATTTTTAGTCCGACAAGTGTCACTGAAGGTTGCTCTATTTATTTAAACTTCATTGAAGGTATTTTTATTTGTTTAAGCATTGGTACATATACAGACTTTGATTTTTATGGTGATGTAATCCAAACTATTAAATATTAAATAATTCCAACGCTAGCATTTATAAAAACCTCACTTGAATATGTATAGAATATTTTCGCAGCCCGCATTATATTAAGCAGGTGTTACGATTGGAAGAGTACGTACGGGAACCTTCCTTCAAGTACGGGTATGCTCGGGTTTCTTCGGTTCTCCAGGTTATTTCAGTACTCCTTATTTCGTCTTTAGTTAATTAATTAATTAATTCATATTTTATATATGAACATTTTTTTTTGCAGATTACAATGTGAAATGATTAATTATTTCAAATTAAAAAAAATCAAGTAATTCAGATAATGAAATTTCGAAAATTAGCGATTTTGTTTCTTAAGAGTTTTCATCTTGTTAACCAATTGCCAACATTACCAGTTGCCAACGTTAACACTTTGCAGCAATAATTATATTTTATTTTCCATAGTTTTTAAATTTTGACCTTTATATTGTTATGTCTCTTCACACCCGGTGCCGGTGGCGACCACGAGGCGACGACCTGAAAGGGCGCCCGTTGGGGCGCCGGCCTATCTTGAGTGGCGCTTGTCACTTGTTTGAAATAAAAAACGTATTAAAATAATTAATTTTAACATATCAATAAATCAACTGTATTAGACAATTGTTGAATGGAATAAAACTCAAATATTACATATTATAAAACAGCTGAAGAAATAAATTTAATTTTTTTCGAGATGAGGAAATGACATCATTGTCCGGGGGACACCGAATGTCTAAGGCCGGCACTGATCACACTTTACAGTGTGGCACAGAGGCACAGAGTATGCCTCAAATGTCAGTATATATATGTGTACATATATATATATATATATATATATATATATATATATTATATATATATATATATATATATATATATATATATATATATATTATATATATATATATATATATATATATATTTAAATCATATTTATCGATAAATATTACAATCCATCGCCTTTAAGACTTCTTGGACAAGGGGGTGATGGCAGGGATTTAAAAGACTCCCCAGGCACCTGGACGCGACCTCGTGACTATTTTAAATCCATTGTTTCCTAGATTAGGTTGCCGGGCAACGGCGGTGCTGTGCACACACGTTAGCCCATTCGGCCACTTCGCCTCCAAGAGTTATTGCAATCTTTTTTTTGTGGGGGGAGGGGGTCTTCCCCTTCCTCGCCGTTAAGGCTATACGGGGTTTTCCCGGGCCAGGGAATGTGGGCGGGGATTTAAAAGACTCCCTCGGCACCGGGACGCGAACTCGTGACTATTTTTATATCATTAGATTCATATGTCAGGTTGCCGGGTAAAGGCGGTGCTATGCACACGCTTTAGCACATTCGGCCACCCCGCCCACCAGAGTTATTGCAATCTGTCACAATTAAGGACAATCTGTATGATGAAAATCAAAATTAACTTTTGATAAATCTTTATACGTACGTTTCGGAGAATCTCTGACCTCCTCTTTAAAATATTATTCTCCCCCTCCCCCAAAAATGATGTCATCATGATACAATATGCTTTGTACAGTTGGAAATAAGACATTGTACGAACCTTATTGTACCATATTGGCTTACCCAATTTTTTTGAGATAGTAAAATATTGTTGAAACGGGCGACATAGATTTTCCAAAACGTAAAATAAATAATTATCAAAAGCTAATTTTGATTTTTACAATACTGACCTTTGAGGCATTCACTTAAATGTGAATAGACAATTATATTTTATATTCAAATACAACATTGCATTAATAAAACACCAATTATAATTTCTTTGCATTGGATTTAGTTTAAAAGTTTATTAACTTTGTACTTTGAGTAAAACGTTTTACTTTAATCTCTGCAATTCGAAGTAAAGTCTCAAAATCTCAAAACTTCTCAACTAATGGGATTTTCAATTAATGGGAAAGGGATGACATTCCAACCACCAGTTCTTCCATACCCGGTTCCCTTCATGTCGGAATATTTTAAGACACTTGGATGACGAAAACGATATGGATGATATTTAAGTACACCTGCTACAGATGCGTATGTTCTACTGCGTCCGCCTTATTATCCAAACTTCTCTTTCTTGCTCCAAGTCTGAACATTGGGCAACGTTATTCGTGAATTTTTTTTCAAAATACTTCATTATTTGAAAGCAAAAAAAGAAAAAAAAAACCTGTTTTACTTTACATCTTCCTAATACTCTGAACTAATAAGTTCTGAAAGTTAAAAAGTTGTATACTCGTTGGAAAAAAATGGCTGATGTTTCTGACTGATTTTTTCTAATTATATAACCATTGCCATGAAAACTCATAGTATATGTCAAACTCATGTGAAACGATCTAATTTAAGGGTAGTACAAAAAAATCTATTTTTTCTACCCTAGTTACATTTTAACCATTGATGGGATGAAGAATAACATGAGCAGTGACCTTCAAAACCGACATAGCACTCCAGTTATGGGAAAGTAGGGAGTGAATTCCCCTAACCGCAACTCTCCTGTTGCGTCAATGAGGACATAAAATTATTAATATTCCATTCAGGAGATGAGACCACACTGGGAGGACATCTTCAATATTCGGAACGTTACTTCAATAATCGCTTAGTATTTCCTCGGCCCGAGTCCTCCTATTGATCGCCGAATTACGCATCCTAGGCGAGTCCCGACTGAGAATGAGGTTTCGTCTGCGCACATTCATTCTTCTTTGAAACTAAGGATTACGTCAGAACGTCCAAAAAAGTAAATAATGGTATTTTTTTTCCTTCGTTCTCCGAAAAACATCGGATCATTAGGTATTCCTAACAGATCATTGATCTCCTAGCATCTAAACAGTGTCTGTCGAGTGCCTAAAATAGCGTTGCTTGTAATTTCTAGCATTGCGGAAAGTGTAAATAATTCTTTCAGTCTATTAGGCGCCGGATTTTTTTTTTAGATAAGAAATGATATAAATTACATATCATAATAAAAACCTTTTTTGTATCGAGGAAAACCTTTTTATTTCACACTTATACATTTATTTCATACCTTAATTCATTTAAATTTCCCGACGACGTTTCGGGCAATTTTGCCAATTTTCAAGATAAATATTTATCTGTAATTTAATAACACAATAATTATAAATATTTATGTAAAGAATATAACAGCACATAAAATAACAATAAACGAAAATTCCAAAATATCAAACCAATGAAATATATTTCTACTTACATCCATACTTACATATAATCCATATAATTATACTTTGTTATTTAATTATTGTAACATTTATCTTCTCAAATTCTTCAAATCATAAAATTCATAAATTATTTATAAAGAGTGAATTCTAAAACAACTGAATAAATAAGAAAAGGCCAAAACAGATTTTTTTTTTTTTTTAAATAGACGCTATTATATAAATTGCCTGTGGACACTTATTTTAGAATTGACTTTCCATAAATAATTTACGTATTTTATAATTTGAGAAGATAAATGTTACAATAATTATATAAAAAAGTATAATTATATGGGAAGGAGTGGGTCGGATGGTGCGGTCAAATGAAAACCATATATCAAAACAGTATTCATTTGACCGCAATCACCCGACCAACTCCTCATATTATCATCACGGTCAACCATATATATTATAATTATATGGGTCATATAATAATGATGTTAGTAGAAATATCATTCATTGTTTTGATATTTTTGAGTTTTCGTTATTTTATATGTGCTGTTATATTTTTTACATATATATTTGTAATTATTGTGTTATTACAGTATAGATAAATATTTGACTCGAAAATGGATAAAATTGCCGGAACTTCATCGGGAAATTTAAATTAATTTAAGCATGGAATAAATGTATAAACGTGAAATAAACATTTTTTTATAATATACATTATTAAATATTATAAATATATTATATAGTATATTATAAATTTTATTATAAATATATACTCCTGAAAATTTTGAAGATTTAATAAAATTCGTGTTTTAAATAATAAATATTCCAATTTAAAACACAGCAGGTGAAAAATAGCACTCAATCCCATTTCTGAATCAATATCTTATCTAATTTTACTTTCGCTTGGATCGTTTTTAAGAAGAAAGAGCAATAAAATTTCTTGGGATTGGAAAATCATACAGCACTGATCTTGGGAGGAAAGGTTATTCCATTCCAAATAACTATTATGCTTAGTTGATCAAGAAAAGCCAAAAGTATGTTTTTAATCTTCTAAGATTGAGAATCAGTCATTCTTCAGTCAGTATTTTAATTTTAATTATCTAATAGGAGGATTAAAATAAATTCTAATAAATCCCATCAAATCCCCTTTACCCTTCGACGTAAACCTATGACCTCATGTCCCACAGTATCCTTTAATAATACCCCACTTATCCCTGTTGAACAAATCCGATACCTTGGACTTCACTTGGACAAACGTCTAACTTGGAATCCTCATACCAGACTGAAACGACAAGAAACCGCTCGACGTTTCCGACTACTCCAACACTTTAGCAAACAAACGCTCTAAGCTTCCAGTTAATTACAAAAGACTTATATACATTACTACAATAAGACCTATTTGGACTTACGGAGTTGAGCTTTGGGGCTCCACTAAGCCCGAATTCCTCTCGTATCTAATCCTTACAATCCAAAATCCTTCGGAAAATCCTCAATGCTCCTTACTTTATCACCAATAAAATAATCCATAATGACCTTAATGTTCCTTATGTTTCCGATTTGGCCCAATCTAGATACCAATCCTTCCATAATAAACTTCAGAACCATCCGAATCCTCTCGTCTCTAACCTTGCTTCCTCTTCTATTCCTGATAACCCTCCGAGGTGTCTGAAAAGAAGATGGCCTCGAGATCTCTTATTGTAAATACATTATGTTTTTAGAGTGCTACCAGTGGGTAGTTTCTCAACAAGTCATTTCATGTTATTATTTTCTGTTATCAAATTTACTTAATGTATTTAATTTTTTAGTACAGTTGTAAATATCATGAATAAATAAAAAAAAAAATAAAAAAATTATCTAAATTCAGTAATCAAATACAAACTATTTACCTAATACTGTAGAATCTGTAACTGATGAATTATATGCCTAAATAGTTTCTAATCAAGTTAAAGATATGATGAAACAACTTCCAAATCATTTTTTAAATTTACATTAGGTGTTTGAGAGTTGATTTTGTATATCGCGATTTAGAATCTTAGTAAACTTAAATGATTCTAGTCAAAATTTTAGATAATGTCTTACGCTAGTTAGAACGGCAGCAGTTAGTGCTGCCCAAATGCGAGAACGAGTCTTGGTCTTGTGCACCCAATCTTGGGCTTGATCTTGGTCTTGCGTTCTTAGTCTTGGTATTCATCATACACAAGAGTCTCGCAGTTACCTATCAGCGTATTACTATAGAAATAATACAGTAATTTTTTAGATAGAAAAAAACCTAATTAATCCCGAATGAAAAATTAGAAAAGTAAATGCAAAAATATATTGGTTATACCAATTCTTTACATATATTAACTAATATTGTCAAATATAGGTAAAAATTTTTTCTTAATTTACTAAAAAAAATCGATTTTTTTTTTTACCAGCCTTGGCCCTTGGTCTTGCAACAGTTAGGCGGTCTTGGTCTTACAAAGTGGAAAATTAAGACCGATTTTGGGCAACACTAGCAGTAATAGTAAATAGAATGGAATTTTCGTATTTAAATCACTCTTTGGCAATGGCCAGATCCTCCACTCAAGCCCGAGTGTGTATGATTAGGTTAGTTCTTTTGTTTATATACATTTATTTTATTTTATTGTATTTATTTTTACTTTATTTTATTGTATTTATTTTTATTTTATTTTATTGTATTTATTTTTACTTTATTTTATTGTATTTATTTTTATTTTATTTTATTGTATTTATTATTATTAAGTCTCTGTATTATTATTATAATTTTTTTTTTTTTTATTTATTTATTGTAAATAGAGTGTGAGTGTGTTCTCTGAACACTATTACAAATGTCCTTGATGTGACAGAATGTGATATTTCTAAATAAACAAATATAAAAAAAAAAAAAAAAATAAATCACTCAAATAAACTAAAATTATGTTATGAAAACTTTATGATTTAGAAAGCATTAAAAGGAATACGCATTAAACATAAAACATAACAAACAGCTCATACATTTTCTGATGAGTAATATATTACATCACATTTAATATAAAGTAACAATAATCCTATAAAAACATAAAAAATATTTAATAAGTCATTTATTCTGCATATAACTAATAATATTAAACTAATAGCATCAAATCTCATTTGATGTTTGCTGAACGGTTGACGTTATAAGCTATCGAATTCAAAAAAGATATATTAACTTACAAGTACTACAATTTAAAAAGAAAATCTTTAGATTTCAGATCCTACCAGGCAAAAATAACCTGATCAGTTATTCTTGAAACGACATGCCGTGCGAATCACCGATCTAGGAAATAGGTTTCGTTCGTGAGTGGCGCGCAATATAGTTCCCTCCCATCGAATACTCACCTTGAACAGGCTAACGTTAAATATAACTAGTGAAGTAATAATAACAAATATGTTTCTTACTTTATCGTTTCCCGTGCTCCACGGTTTTGTAAGAATCTAGATTATTTAATTCACAGACAATAGTGTTAAACCATGTAAGTGCCAACTCCCAACTTTTTATAATATTTCGAAAAGAAGTTTAAAAATATCTTTCTTCATATTAAGGTTGTTTTGAAAAGTAAATACGAGCAAGTGCTTAATCATGGGGTAGAAAAATTAACAATTAATTGATGTTTATTAAATGTATGCAATGATAAAATAACCTCAGTTTAATATCAGTTTGCACAAGGATAAAAAAATTAAAAGTTAGCGAAAATATCCAGTAGGTTTCTATAGCAAAATATTACATAAACTTACGTTGGAATCCATTAAATACAAAGAACGTGATAATGTATTGTTTTGCAGAAATTTACATTCATCTTCCAATACGGCAAAATGTAAAATAAAATAATATAAAAGTCGACTTAGTCCATTTTTTTCTCGATTTTGTGATCAAATTATCTTACGATCTAAGAAGAAATCAAATGAGTATTTACAAGTTTTTAGTAGCTAATTAAACAGACAAAGTTTCCCACACTCCAGATTTAAAACGCCCCAACTTCAAGAGTTATCGTAAATAAAATAGTTATAGGTTACGATGAGATGAAACTATTTACGAAGTTTCAGGCGGATATTAATAATTCGATAAAAAGGGGTCTGAACCACGGACTATTAAAGGTTAGATACTCATTCAACGCACAATTTAATGTTCTCTAATCTCTTAAAGAATAAGTTATTCGCTGCGATGAACCTATAACGTTCAGGAGCTATAGGTGAAAAAATGTAGCTTTTTTAGCTGTCAAAAGTTTACCCTAGTAGAGTGAAGGTACCAGTTATGGACAGGAGGCCCTGTGATGGACAGGTTGGAATTAAGAAATAAATAATAAGCTTACTTGTTGATTTAAAGGTTCCAGTTTTCTCTAGATTGAAGAACAACTGTATGAACAAAGGTCCCAAAAGAAAATTTGAAAATGCCTATCATTGTTGTTTCTATAGTGCTCTCGAGATCAGTTCGTTTCTTATTTTCCTACTAACAGTTTTGCTAAGATTAAGTTGAAAGTTTGTGTTATCTTATTTTTATCGTTATCTTTATAGTTAAATCAATATTTCAGATTGTTTCTGACGTATGTCTATTACTGGTACCAACCATCTGTCAATTACTAGGACAATTGAATTTCGGGGTGTCCATCACTAGCGCAAAAAGGTGTTTTTTTTTAATGAAGATTTTATCTGCATTACTGAATAGTTTTTATTTTAAAGTGTTAAATAGAAATAGAAGATCTAAAAATTCTAAATGTCCAACGGAGAAGTTTATAACTTTAATAATTAAGGCGGCATAAGCCAAAAAAGAAAACAATTCTTATTTCCATCATTGGTGTTCTTATCCTAGGTTAGTAAATATGTATTCTATATGTTTTAACCCATGTACAGGGTGTCTCGTAAGTAGAGGAAACATTTTATAGGAGTCATAGCAGGGCTTCAAAAAAGTTCATATAAACAATAAACCATTTTTCAGCAGAGAAGTAGGAAATCCAAGTTTTGTACTTCTTAGAATAAGTCATGTTTTTTCTTGAATAGGAAGTAATAACTATAGAAATATTTAATTAAAATAATTAACAATTTCTTCAATGTAAACTAGATAAAATTTACTCTAAATGAAAATAGAGTTCAAAGAGTACATTGAGCAGCTAAACTAAGTTCTACTTAAAAAAAATCATAAATTATCATTTTTTTTTATAACTATACTACAGACACGCCACTTTTAGAAAAAATTATCATTTAACAAGCTTTAACTTCATACTAATCAAGTTGAGATTTTTTCAGGCAAAAACTTGAAAATTAACTCAAGATTATGTAAAAAAAAAATGATTTTTTATACTGTCATCTAAAAGTACCTCTTTACCCTTTTATCCTGTAAGTAAAAGTTTTCAGCAAAAATTATTAAAATTAACTGCTGCAAAGAAATTATTTCTTGTTCTTCCGTAATCTGAAATGTATTATAATAAACACTTGTAATATCTGTATCTAACATTAATAGTGTTGAACATTGTTCATTCAAGCATTGAATATGATCTTGCGCCTTAGCTAAACTTCATCTAAGATTCCCAACGGCATTTAAGCCAAGATGAGGAATACTGAAGATATTGCCACTAACGCCGCTAGGACGTGCTAAATATGGAAATTTACCACAATATGATTAGGCAAAGTCGGGACCAAGCTCATTTGCATTCGTCGGAGGGAATCAGTTAAGTTCATTTATCAAGAGCTAGAGGGAAAGGAAAAAGAAGAGACATTATGCAATGAGGCAGCAATATGAAACGATTTTTAAAAAATTAATTTTTATTTATATTAATGGCGCAATTCCAATCCTTTTTATTACTGAAATAAACAATAAAGGAAATAAATGTCACATAGTCAGTTATAATTATAGTTTATGAATCATGGGTATGGTTGATAGTCTATATTACAGTTGGTTTTAATCTCATTGTAAATTGGTTTTTAAAAGGTAGAGGTTTTCATCCATTGTTTTTTTCTTTTGTTTTTTTTAATTTTAACGTTCAAGATGTACAAACATTTATTTTTATGAATTACACCATTGGTCTATAATTGCCCAAAATCATCACACAATGTAACATAAAAATAACGACTCATTATAATCAATCCTATTATTTAACTAAAAACTTTTGATAAGTGACTAAATAATATGTGCTATTTGCGTTTTGGATTAGTTAAATTAGAAAATATACTTAATCTAGATGAAGATTTGAGGAATGAATTTTTTACTCAACTCACACACAAATTTTAAATATTTTGAACATGAATAAAGTAACCGAAGCATTACCCAATGCTTGATAACAACTTGGCACTTTGTGATAAAAAGAGGCTCATAGTCTGGGAAATGCTTAATATGTTTCAAAATTGCTTTTGAGGACTTGGTGGACATAAAATATTTATCTTCTATGAAACAGGTTTCAACTATTATAAGATTAAAATTCCTAAATAAGGTATTGAATCTATCAAATAGTGGTGCAGTTCCTGATTACTAGTCAATTAGAATTTGATTGAATATGTCCTTATCTAGGTAGATTACTAGCTGATTGTGGTGAATAACAAGGCAATTGGAGGATAAGAGTGGAATCACCTCCTGAAAACTGTTTGTCATATTTCCAAGCTTCATAGAAGAATGGCAACGACGAGAGCGTTGGGGCGTGAGTCCCAGAGTGCTCTGTTCTGAACGTTGTGGGTTCGATTCCCGCCTGTGTCGGTTACTTTTCATTTCTAGGTGGCTCTGGGAAACGGATTGTGAAATTCTCACTATGTAAGTGGGAAGTACAAGAGGGCTACCTCATGGTAGCCGTTAGGGGTTAAAAAGAACCTCTTTAAAAAGAAGCCCACTTATTTAGGGGTGGGGTGGCCGAACGAGCTAGCGCGAATTGACCTTACCGCGCGTTGTTTGTCAACCCGGACAAAAGATAATGTGAAAAAAAAAACTAAGGTGTATGCTTTAGACCACACGATAGAAGTAAAAACATCACCAAGGCGATATTAATAATATAACATATAAATTATAAATAATAGCACATCATAAAAAGAGGTTATGCAGGTTCTGCAGGTTCGATTTTTAGTTTCTGAGATATTTTAATCCATATCTTCCATGAAATTGGTTATCATTTGGTTTTGGATACAATCTTTTTCCCTCTTCTTTGCACAAAAAATGCAAAACACACCTATAGAAGTTTTTAGTTCAAAACACCGACTACAGAAATTGAGAGATTCTATGCACCCTAACTGAATAATAGTCGGGTTCCTTCCAGCCGCGAACAAAGCATAAGACTTGGATGTTTACAAGGACATGGGACGAAATCTATTTACTTGGAGCCGTAATATGTAGTAAAAGACACCCGACTACAAAACCGAGTTAAAATATTCGTAGGGGTTAATTTCCCTATCAATCCACCAAGATGTTTAAGTGCATCTTGGTAGTAAGTACAGATCACCTATTTTTAGTAAGTCCTTATTTATTTTTTTAGTTCAAATATATTTTATTTTCCATTATGACTAATAATTTCAGCTATTATTATTGTTGTAATATTCTTATTTAATAATATTTTAGCAAACTTAATAATTGTATACTATTTCTCATCTTATTCCCAGTGCGTAACCTGACACATTCTAAATATAATTTAAGATTTTTAATTTGGGTATGCGGTTATACTATATCCCTTTATTTTTCAATTATTTTTATTACATATTTCAAGTTGATATTGGTAAATATATTTTCTACACCGAAACAGACCAAACAATATTTCCCTGTTGTCTGTTTTATTTATTGTTTTAAGTATTTACTTCACTTCCATTGAATTTGTTTACTTCATATTTATTATCTGATTTCACGTTATTGTATTTGTGATTGAGATATTCAGCCAATTTTTTCAGTTTCCCTATTGATATTACTGTATATACCGAGTTCATGGTCTGGTGCTAAGGGAGGCTTTCAACTCTGGCATTAATCTCAGCGCCCTCACCTTGTGGCTCGGAAAACCCTCGTATAGTGTAAAGTCAAGGGAGTGGAGGAAAAAATTTAAAAAAAAAAAGGGCCCACTTTCCAAACTTGTTTCCCCTACTAGTATCTGTACCAATACAAGGATATTCCTTCGTGCATTCTCTACCATAAGAGACTGCATGATCACCACTTATTTTGAAATCGTCTTTGATTCGTGTGCCAAGTTCGGAACGTTGTGGGTTTGATTTCCATCTGGGTCGGGTAATATTTATTTCTCAACAGTCTCGAAAAATAAATCCAGACACTCCCAGATAGCGGCCCTATCAGAACCAGTACCAGTATAACATTTCGCATCATTCAGATTTAATTTAACGGCATTGCATACAACAATATTTAAAGTAAATCTCAGCATAAAACAGAAGAGCCATCCAGAAGATTCATACATGAAGTAGACTCTATAATCCATCTTAAATCAATGTAAGGATTGCTTTTTATGTTGATGTATTTTGTATATGTATTTGAGGAATTTCATTCTTTCCTTTATCTTTAGCTTTCAATGCCAATCCCACTTTGATATCGCGCCAATTGGACCATTGGCTCTTTATTCATATAATTTTCCTGTTCATTGAGTTCCCAAATAATAGTAAATAGATGTTTCCATTATTTATTCATAATTTTTAAGTATGTACTTAGATGAACATAATATGAGCTTGGATACTTATTATTATCAGTCATTATTTAATTTTTCATTTTTACCCTCAGCCTTCTATTGCAGCTAATATTATTCTTGAAGAAGATGTACAGAAAAAACAATGAATTATATTATTATTACATAGTATTTTAAGAATATGTTTAACCGCTTTAGGGATGTAGGGAGAGGTAACATCTCTTCTTGGCTAACATTTTTCAGAATTCTTACTATATCTGTCTCTCACCACTACACTGAGTTAAAATGGCTCTTTCCCTCCTTTCGAAGACAATAATTCCTAGGTACGTTCCGTTATCAAATCATCAACAATCCTTCTTACGCCTACAACCTTCTCCAATTCAAGTCCTCAGTCCATTTCCTTTCAACAAGATCTCCACCTTCTGACCTTTACATCCGTTCTCACAGATCCGTCTCATTTCAAAACTCCTTTATTGCTCGCGCTGTCAATTTCTGTAATTCACTACCTATCAAAATTCGGCATTCTCCCTCCATATCCACATTCAAGACCCTCCTATTCCAATTCCTATCCCAAAAACAGTAAGATCCTTGCTAAGACTTTTGATATTATTCATTTGTATTATATCATTCATCATCAAATGATAGTACTATTCCGTACTATTAACTTCACTAAGGATTTTACAATACCTTCCTACTTGCAATGCCAATGAATGCTTCGATTGTTTGTTTTTTTATTATTTTTTATTCTAATACAAATACATTTATACCTATAGTTGCAACAAGATAATGATGCGTTTAGATATTATTATTTCCTTTGTTAGCCGAAATACAGCTTATTTTAAAGAAGAACTCAATATATTTTTTATTATTTTATTTCTCAAAAGTGTATAATTGTAATTTTTCCAACTGTACATAGTTCTAAGTGTTTTGTCATAGTTTCGAGTGTTTTGTATATAGATTTTTTTTTTTTTTTGTATATAGCTTGTTTAACTAATATTTTCTTTACTTTCGCTTTTTTTATTATTGTTTTATTTAGGCCAGATGTAGTCTTTTAATTATGTACTATTTTGATATTCTAATGAGAATTTGTCCCAGAATAAAATTATTTTCTATTTCTATATCTGGTCTGTAATTAACTTATTACATATTTTCCGGTACTTGATTCGGTGAAATTATTACTCCTATTCTGTTTGGTATTTGAATATTTCACTATTAAATTGTTTCTACTTCCATGGTGTTTTGTTTTAAAAAAAAAAAATATGTAATGTATGTGACTAGGAAAGGAAGTTTATCCAGATTGATCAATACGGGCGAAATATGTGGTCCAGTGAACTAGAGGTGATGAATACCAGGGCCTGAAGTTGAGGGATGGGAATTCCCCACAACTTCCTACTCTGCGTTTTCCCTCAAGCGCTCGTGAATTGGACCCTCACCGTTCCCTCCCACTCAATATCTCTTCCACACCACAGCTCTCTCTATCTCTATCTCATCCAGGAAATGAACCTTTTTCACAGCTTAACCATTGTTTTACGTATGGATAAAGAACGAAACTATAAAATAGGTATCAATACGTGAAATGTCAAAAAGAAATATTATACTCTTCAGACCCCATATTGTCTGTTGAGTTTTATTAACCGACCTTGTCCATTTTCAAGTTCAAATTCTAAAATAAAATGTTTACTCAACAATTTCATAAATACCAATATTCATTTTTAAAAAAATAATAAAAACTTAATCAATTTTGAATGATTCAATTTAAAAGAACAGGGAATTTATATTATTCTTTTCATTTTTTTTTTCTTTTGGTAATACAGATTTTAAAGATCCTTTGCCGTCTAAACTAGTCTTCTCCTTCTCTGCCAACTTAGGGCTATTTCTTTCCAGTTATCTGCATGCAGCTCTATTTCATCTTTGTTGATTCGATCAATCCATCTGGTTTTTGGTCTTTAACGTGTTATTCACTTAATTTAATTATTCTTTTAGCTAATTCTTTTTTATTCAACAAAAAATGTGACGAGCCTAAAAATACAAAACTTAAACTTATTGAGACATTGGAGTGCAGATGCTTTCTGATGGTTTGCATCGAGCTACATGCCTCACCCATCTTAACCACCTCGCCTTCAAATCATGAGATATTGACTGACCTTTTTCTGTAAGCAGGTTTCTATTTGTCTTTCTCCTCCATGCGGTAGTAATATGATTCCAGATCGCTCCGGTTATTCAACACTTAAAGTTTGAAAAAATGTATGACACCCTAAAATTCAATTGTTATTGCAAAAATTTTGTCTGGTTTATTGTGACGCAATTGTTATTCACTTAAATTAATTATTCTTTTAGCTATCGCTTCCTATTCAACAAAAAATGTAACGAGCCTAAAAACACAAACCTTAAATATCCTACTTTTCTGAGTAAGGAAATTGGGCAATGGTTGACATGAACTTTTTGTAGCTCATAATGTCCATTATCAACCTCTTAAAAATTTCCATCTAGTTACAGGACACCCTGTATATATATACCCATGGATGTTTCACTTTACTAGCAGATTTCATATATAAATGTTCAGTTAAAAACAACATGTGGAATGGGTTAGGTGGACGGCGGGCTGGGCAGTGATATCATAGCATTTCCATCTCCGTTTGGGGGCTGTGTACTATCACCAGAGATTTATTCCCCTCCATATCTCTTTCAGTATCTGCCCTACGACCAACGTTTTTTCATTCCATCCACAAAGGAATATCATACACAGGAAGGTATTGGAATTGCCATACGGTATAATGGAGCATTTAAAAAAAAAAAAAAAAGGAACAGAAATAAATATTGCACTAAATGAAACGAAAAGATTACCAAAATTATAATTATATCTTCTATCTGGGAATCCTGAATTTTATTATTCAAGTATTTTTGTTTGTGCTTTTATCAATTTTATCAATAAAGTGGCACAGAAAAAGCTCATTACTGATAAGCAACACTTTTGGTTGATCATTATTAGTAAAAACCATACTTAATTTACAATTTTGATCAATAAATAGATCATGTTAAAATAACTACTGGTAATTTTCCTTTTATTTACTGGAAATATAAACAGTTTAAAGCTATCATTAAACCTAAAAATGAAACTGACCTTTGAACTCTAAACAAAATATGTAAATTAGAGCACTCATTAAATAGGAAATCGAAATGGCAAAAAATAAACTATTAAAGAAGAGGAAATGAAGTAATTTTTAAAAATACTTTGCTAATTAATGAATCGATATTTTTTACTAAAAATATATTTTAAATAAATTACATTTTTAATAAACATTATTTTAATAAAAACACGTTTAATTTATAAAATGGTCTTTCTCCCAACAAAAAAGTTAACGAATAAAGTAAATAATACATGAGAAATTTAATGTAACAGAAAGTGAAAATATGAATACTACTAATCGTTCATAATACTAGTAGTAATGCGTAATTATTTTAATCTAACTAATCTAATTTTAATTGAAATGCCATAAGCTTTTGATGTATACAGCAAAAGTTAAGTTGACAGATAAAAGAAGAAGATGGATATTAGATTACTATAAAGCAACGAGCTAATGCTGTATAAAAGTGAAGACATCCTCCCGACAGTGCAATAACAGATGTTAAAGAGTATTGACAGCTCCTGATAGAAATCAAATTTACATAGCTGTATTGATCACAGTTCCATAAAAAAAAGTGATGATTAATATTAATATGGATATTATTCATATTTATATTTTCATTAAGAGGTATAGTTATATCTATAACAAATTTATAATATAATTATTCGTTTGAAGTTCGTAATTTTGTTTTTCGTATATATAACTTTTAATGAAAATATATACATAATAAGGGTTATATATATATATATATATATATATATATATATATATATATTTTTTTTTTTTTTGAGACAGAGAGAGAGAGAGAGAGAGAGAGAGAGAGAGAGAGAGAGAGAGAGAGAGAGAGAGAGAGAGAGAGAGAGAGAGAGAGAGAGAGAGAGAGAGAGAGAGAGAGAGAGAGAGAGAGAGAGAGAGAGAGAGAGAGAGAGAGAGAGCGATTGATGGAGAGAGAGAGAATCATGAATCAGTTCTTTATGAATTCTAGGAGTTTATTCTAAAAAAAAGTTGTTTGATGCATTCATTTGTAAGGTATTCAGATTTAAAGATTATGTAAATCGGAGATATAAAAGTCTGTTGTAATTTCAAATGACTAAAGACCATGCCAACATTCATTTGCAACTTTTCCTTAGTCGAAAAATCCCTATTTCGTAGTTTTTTTTTTGTCCTACTGTAAAATTTAAAAAAATTTACCCAATGGATCTTGATTCCAAACGACTTCATAAAATTAATTTAAATTGGGTTATAAATTTATATAATTTCTCAAAGCCGAAACTTTGAAAACAAAATAAATTTCATCGGACACCTTACTTTATTAATTTCAATGTTTTTTCTTCCTAATCTTGCCCTCTTCCACCGCGGAACAGTGTGAGGGGTTCTTGCTTACAGAGACAAGATTCTGGAACTTGAAACAGCTAATTTCGCCTGTTCCAGTACATACCGTCTCTGTTGAATACCTCATGGACTGCTACTTCTCAAGTGTTTCTGGATCTTTCTCTTGTTTTTCTTCTCTCTCTCTCTCGTTTCCTAAATAGTTTTGGCAATTCTTCCCCTTGCATTATTTAAACGTGACCGAACCACTGAAGCTGATTCTCTTTAATTATATGTACGACCAGTTTAATTTTCAAATTACTTCTAATTGTTATATTTCTTATCGTATCTCTTCTTGTTTTTCCTTATATTCTCCTCAGGAACCTCCTCTCTATTGCTTGCATTTGGCTCCTATGTCTTGATGTAAGAGTCTACGACTCACTGGCGTAGGTCATTATGAGTATGAATGCTGTATTATATACTATTTTTATCTTCTTTCCCTGGAAACCAGATGATAGTGAATGTAAGCGTTTTCCAGCCAATTTTATTCCCTGTCTGATTTACCCGTCTCTCCAGTTTTTTTATTGAAATGAATCCACAAGTACCTGAAGTCTCTGACTTGTTTCACCTCCTCTCCCTTTAGTCGAAGTATTCTTTCCCTACGTCATTTCTCCATTCCAGTCCTCATTATTTCCAGTCCCACTTACTTTGTTTTGCTGGTGTTAATCTCCATATTTATCAACTGAGATTCTTCATGTAGGAATCTGAGGTTGAGTTGTAATTTTCTTCCGTTATTTCCAAATACGACTATATCATCAGGATATTCAAGGAGTGTGAGATAAACGGTTTTTTTTTTCTCTGAAGCCCAGCCAAAGTTGTATCATTTCAATTTCAATGTTGAACATATTAAAACGATAGTTTGAGCTCTTGACTCTACTCTATACAATAAAAACTGTGAATTTAGAAAGTACTTAATTATTTCAATACGACAATATTAATTTTATGAAATTTCAGAAGTGCAGCCGTCATCGACTCAATCCAAGTGACGGTAAATTAAAACAAGTATTTTTTTCGATTGGTGTATTAATTATGTTTTTACATTATTTGACGGAACATCAATCAAATGATCAACAATAACAACACATTGTTTAATTCTTTTATTGCAGTTCTGTTTTTTTTTGGAGTTTGGAGAGACTTTATAATTTTAGAAATTTGTTTTTATGATTGAACTATGAATGACTTGAACTTGGCAGACTGACTGAAGAAGAATCGTTGAAGACTTTATTTATCAATGGAGGGTATACTAGATGAACCTAAGACATACGTAAACTGTACTAATGTAGGAATAATAGATGCATCTCTGAACGATTATTATTGTGTATGTGGTAAAGTAGTTTTGATCGTGAATAAACCCTTACAAAAATTGCCTTTGAGGAAAACGGATGGTGCAAGGGTACTCGACAGCAAGAAGCACGTTTACAAAATTATTGCCGAAACGGAACCAGAGACAGTCCACATCCTGCGGAAAAAGGGAGTAGAGAAGCAGTTTCGACTCAAGTGCAAATATTGCAAACTTTCTGTCTTTTACAAGCACGATACCAATAGCGGGGTCACATTTATCCTCAAAAATGCCGTATTCGGAAAGATTAATACTGAGTTGGGAGAAAAGGGTGTCCTCCTAAGGAAAGGCGAAACGCAGATAACATCGTCAGAAATGGCAACTAAAGACAGAAAAAACAAGATTAGCGGCTTGCGTTTGACTAGCTATAAAGAAAATTACCAGATCATCAAGCAAGTGCTTGAAAAGCAAGGCAAATGGGAAAAGTGTCAGGCCATAAGTGGTGATCCGAGTAATTCTCAATAGGGAAAATACAGAAAAATACGAGTAATAAAAAAGACAACAATATGCTAGATTAGAATCTATTACGGTGTATTAACCCTGAATCATAGATAGGAATAATCATAATCAACGATTACAGTTATCATGATTACGTGATAACTATCACAGTGATCTTAATTATATGATTATAGTGATCAGATTTCCGATTACGATTATAATCAGGTAATCATGTCACGTTTTTGCTATATTTATAGTGCCATTGAATAAGTATAAAATAAAATTTTATTTTCAGTTGTTATTATGTAAACATTGATTCCGATATGGCACATCTCTGCTCTAAAAACTATAAAAAAGGTATACAATTCCCTTGGGTAATACTGATAACTTGTGGCTACCTTAGTTACCAGAGTTTAAAATGTTCTCCTCAAGTAGTTTAAATATTTAAATGCTATTTAAGTTAGTGAAAACATCAATGCTTGATTCCAACATTTCAACAAGTCCGTTTACAGTAAATATAAAATTTCGATAATTATTTAAAAACGCAATATTATTGTGCACTATGTTTTCTTGCTGTGCCAACCGAAAAATTCAACAAAATCGTTATGTTTCATTTATAGGTAATCGGAAGTAAAAGTCCATTTTTCCAGATCTATGAGCTATGATAAGTCAATTTAATAAAAAATAAAGAATATATACATATAGAATTTTTAACATCTCATAATACTAATTTACTGCGAAAATTCCACAAGAAAATTCTGATTTTTTATCGTAATAATTTCCAAAAATAAATAAAATTTTTAGATATTTAAGGGCGTCTTATGAAAAATAGTGGATTTCCAGTTTGGATAAATAATTCCTCAGCAAGGTTTTTTTTTTTTTTCGTTTTAACAAATACAATAAAAACCCAGTCAGAAACTGTTAAAGCTTAGTGGAACTTGAAAATACGACCACTTGTTGCTTCCAGCTTCTTTAATTAAGGTTTCTGAGCTTTTATAGCAGGTAATTTCAAATACAAAATTAGTAAAAAAAAATATATAGTTTTTAACGTATAAATGTTAGACCCGACAGGTGCTATGCTGAATTTAGTAATTCGATGTATATACACCTAGTTTTAATCGAATATCTATTTTCATAATTTTATCATTATCATACTTTTTACAATAAAAATATTCATTTTTTTTTATACATATAAAAGATTTGGATCTATTATATGGGTCAAGGCAATTCAGAAGGTGATAATAAGCGCTTACTTGTTTTGTTTTTTTACTTGTTTTACTTTTTGTTTTTTTATAGAAATTAATGACTTTGTAGATTTTTTTTTTTAGGCATTCATTGTTGTGTTGTGTTGTGGCTTCCTGGTGGATTGCTTGCTCCAAGCTAATACGCCTCTCCTTCTCTCTCCCCTCCATATCTTAACGATATTGACTTCATATTAAGAGATAAATACATACATTAATACATAACACATACAATACATATATTATGCTCAAGATTCGTGAAGTAGTATGACACCTTAAATTAATTATTGACTTATTTACTCAATTATTATTTTACAGTTCGGTAAATATAAAATATATATTTTGTATATATTTCAATATTTATTTTTTGTCTCCTAATAATTAACTCTTCCTTTTATTACATTAAAATAAGCTTTAGGGTAAGCAAAAAAAAATAATAATAATTTAGAATGAATATTCTATTCTTGCATATCGGCATATATTTTAATTGATTATGAAGCTAGATTACGACCAACTATATTTATAAATATAATATGATAAAAACCTCTTAAAGAAAACATAAATCAAGATCATCATGTTTACTAAATTATATATATTGATGGTATGGAATAAACGCATTTTTTAAATTAAGTCCCCTCATACATATATTACCGGTTTACCCAGATATACCAAAAGAAGAGTTCTCGAACTGGGTCGGGCAAACCGTTTCTTGGGGATGAAGTTAGCCCTAGGGTCCTAAACTACTGTCCTATTACACAACTTCTGTTCGCGACACCTCTTCCCCCCACACTACTCCCTTCTCAACCCACAAAGTCCAAGAACTAGTCTAACTACTGTTCCGGATACTTGAGCAAGCAGAATAGTCTAGCAAACGGTATATTAAGCCTGGTACACAAGTAGAATAAATATACTTCGTGTACAAAAATGCAATTTTGATTTAATAAACTTAGGATAATGGCTAACGGTAGTTAACTGTGAAACAGATGAATGATAACGTAATTCAACAATGGACCATCAGCGGAAAAAAAATCCTGGATATTTTCTCGAAGTGAAGATTCTCAAGATATTATCAGACAATTCATTTCGCGTAATCAGCTTCTTAGTTCACTAATTAGCTCACATTTCTCCAGCTCCTGGAGAAAAGAAAAAAAAGTACTGACAGTGAAGAGATTTTATAGATAAATTATTTATGTTTACTATTGAAATACAAAAGAGAAAAGAAGAAGAGTAACAGCGACCCATTTTTTCCATCAAACTTCTAAGTTTATAACATGTATATGAATAAAGTGGCATCTGATGGGTCAATTTTTCTGACTTAACTCCTAAAGCCCATAACAGAGGAACTGAAAACATTACCTTATTTTGATACTTAATATAATTCTTATTGATTTTTCCTTATAATCATGAAATTTTGAATAATTTAAAATAATAAGTTTTTTTGTGTGGTTTATGCATGGGCATATTAGCCAATATACCAATGGATATTTCATACCAATGAATTCATATGCATAACTGTTTATATTATTAGAATTGATAAGGTTATATAAGGCGTATGAGTTATTTTTAATTTTTGGTCTATCAGTTAGTGTAAGGATAGAAGGAATTGTTGTAGGGAGGGGGATATTGTTTTTGATGAGCAAATGGTAGAAGGAATCATTTCATTAAGGAAGGAAAGTCTGTGGATGTATTTGAACAGGATAGAAGAACATGGATTTCATCGGCTATTGAGGAATGGTCGCAGAAGCAATAAGGAGAGTCCAATATGTTTATCTTAAAGAGATGGGATGGTAGGCTATTGTGGTTGAGGCGAAGGCGTGATACGGAAGTTAGAAATTTTCTGGAAGCTTTATAGGGTCAGAACAAAGGGAATCGTGGGATTTGAGGTTGGACAGCTTTGCAATAACGCCCTTAAATAATAACTTTAAATTAAAAAGAAAAAGCTCGAAGGTATACATAACATGCCATCCCCAACAAAACACAGTGGATACACGGCCATTCCACTACTAATATTAAAAAATAAGCATTTTTTATTTATTTTTATTAAGAAACATAATAATCTGTCACGTGGATAATAATTATAGTGAGATATGAACTCATTCACATCATATACACAGAAAACATAAAATTAACAAAAGTAAAATAATAATTAAATATCTATGCACAATAAAAAAAAATAATAACCTAAAGATAAGTGAATTAAAATCATAAAAACTCAGTCATATCATATCTATACCCCAAGCCAAGCTTGTCCCTCCGACTATAGACAAGAGACATAAGGTAATTATGTTATAAATGAAAAAATCCAAACAGCATAGCCCATGGGTCTCCAAATATATAGATGAATATTTCACTTGCTAACGTTTCGCAAATTCAGGCATCATCGGAGCAGAAAAACCAAGATCATTTATTTTCAGAAAGGAAAAACAAAAAATGAAAATAAGTAAAAAGAAAAAAAAATATTGCTGTAGACATTTCAGGAAGCCAACCAAATACATAAAGCGAAGGTTCTATTAACACAACCAAAAAACGTTATATTGAACAGCTGATTAGGAAGAATACAATGAAGAAAAGAAATAATTATACATAGCTACAATATAGTAATACAAAACTTAACTTAAATAAAATAACAAATTGATAAATTCAAAAGGAAAAACTCAAAGCTACATATAACATCTATTCCCAACAAAACTCAATAAATTTAAATTAATAACTTCAAATTTGCCTATGTCTACAATAATATTTAAATATATATATATATTAAGAAACACCGAGCCCCTTTATATGTATAATAGTTAATTTTATGTGTACATAATAAACAAAATATTAAAACAAATATGTTATGCCATTGCTTCTAGCATACGAAAATTTATGTATTGAAAAAAAATCAATAACCTAATAATGTCAGAAAAAGACTAACCCACATAAGAATTTTTACTTTTCTACCACAACTAAAAAGGAAAAATATTTTGAACAAGTTTTCAAGCCATAATAAAAGTATTTTGTTATGTGGGAATCCCAAGGGTATCCGTTGACTGGGTTCCCGCATTTACAAAAAATTCGATTAAATTAATATTAGAATATTCAATATACTCATTTGAAAGATATCTACTAAATTGTTTACAATGCTTAAATTTATAATGGTTTGATTTTTTTTTTAAATCAGTAGGATTTTTTTCACATAACAAATTAGTTGATTTACATATAAATAAACATTTTAAACGAACGGATTTAAACTAATAATGTAAGGTGAACATAAGTAGTAAAAAAAAATTAATTTAAAAATTATTCAGTTACAAAAGAGCAGGTCTCTTAACATAAAAGAAATAAATACAAGGAATAATAAATATGTTGTTTTAGCAGCTCAGAGTGAATAGTAGGGTAAAATGTACGAGAGATTTCTGCCTTGTTTGCTTTAAAATTACTTCAAGGTAAAATTTAAATTAAGTACTGCAGTTCCGTTAAAAATCTTATGGACCGTGAAATAGCACGGTTACGTTAGCTAGCTTAACAACCATCGGGTTTAATGCTACCTTGATGGTTAGGCAAAGGGATGTTATATTTATTTTTAAAATATAATACAATTTTTATTCGAATTAATTAATAATAGTAAAACAAAAAACATCAAACAATATTTTGTGTTATTTTATATGAAAACTTATTTAGGCGCGTTTCGCATATTGTTGTGGAGAGTGAATTAGATTGAGCCGTCATATTTCCGATGTGTAACGTTCGGGCAAAGTCGGCTGGAGTCGACTAATTGAAGTATTTTAGCATATCGATTAAAATATCTCAAACATTAAAAATCGAACCTGCATATTATTAGCTAGAGATCCTTTCTGCAATGGACTATCATCAAAAATTGTATCTTAACGCGACGCCATGTTAGAGAGGCGAAAAAATAGTGTCGGAAACGAAATTAAAAAAAGTTTTATTGAATATATAGATTAAAATACCTCGAAAAGTAAAAAAATCGGACCTGCATACTGTAAGCTATGGAAATGTTTAGCATTTAATCCTCTTTCTAATGAGCTATTATTTATAATTTATATTTATTAATCTCGTCTTATTGCTGTTTTCACTTCTCTCGTGAGTTTTTTTTTTTACGAAAGCACAAGGAAAACATAGTGGAGAGGAAAGAGTGGAAACGGATGGGACAGGTTCATTACTTAGTGTGGTTGCAAGAGACCTAGAAAAAAATCTAACACAAAACCTCTACTAAAATGTTGATTTTATCATATCAGAATATTAGCTGTAAATCAAAAGGTAAAGTTTTTGTATATATCTATTTTTTTTATATCTTTTTTCCTTGTATGTGCAAATAAAAGTTATTATTATATCTTAAGTCAGGAAATCACTTCAGGAAACAAACGAAGCTATATTGATAAAATTTTACACCACAAATACACAATACACTTTTATTATACTCTACATATCATAATAATAATTAACAAAGAACTGCTACTCTCTGGGTAACCTGACCCAGGACAACTTTCTTTGTTTATAACAGCTGAGCAGTGCTGGCAGATAACATGCATTAACTCTACAATTATATATATATATATTATTATATTATATATATTATTATATTATCGAATGAGACTGAGCTATGTAACGCTAATTCGGGTAATGCCGCTCGAATCGACTAATTTTTGCATTTATCCAAATGAAAAATAAAACATCTGAGAAACTACAAAATCGGACCTGTGTGGCGTAAGCGAAGGAAATGTTCAGCATTTCATCCTCTTTGTTATGGGCTACTATTTTATGATACAACGCAGAGTTATAGTCGGACAGGAAAAAAAGATAAAAAAAAAGATGCGTCAAAAAAACAAGTAATAGCGACTATTTAGAATATTTGGACTAAAATATCTCAAAATTTAAATACCATGGAGAATTCAAAAACCAATTTCCAGAAGTTGGCGGAGTTTTTGTTAGATATTTAGCAAACAGATTGCAATCAAAATTATACATTCATATTTTAGTTATCATAAACCTATTGTTTCATTTTCAGAGTATTATACAAATGACAACCAGTCGGAGAAAAATTTATGATAGTAATTTATACACACTTATAATTGTAAATTTTATCACTTTGTGAATATAGAACAAAAAAATGTATTTCTTATTATTAATCCCGGCTTGCCGATTTTTTCACTTATATCGTGTGGTCTTAAACACATACCGTAGTTTATTTTATATTCCTAAGGTCGGAAAAAATTAATAAAGCTCATTAATGCTAATAATTATATTACGAGAAGAGGTGGTCTATGGTGGCGTTTATAAAAACTCTAAATACTAGAATTATTAATCATGCTTACGTTTCGACCCACTATGCATGTCTCTATCGTGGCTAAAAATAACATGATACGAAGCGCGTTAAAAGTAGAAACGTAGACTTAATAAATATTTTTCACTATTTGAAGTTATTAATAATCGCCATGTAGGATCATCTCTTACCACACTGTACACGCGGCCAACCAATAAATCAAACAGAACTGCAAGAATAGCTGATGATTGGTTTACGGTCACTATCTCGGAAGAATAAGATAAGATTTTATGTTCCTAAAGACATAAAAATCAGCCCCACATCATAGTCTCTTTTCTTTTAACTTTATGATGAGTATTCTTAGGTGAGAAAAATAACCTTTTGTTAAATTTTCTTTAGCTGTGGTTAAGAATGTCAAAATTTGAGGTTTGAAGTATGAGAAAGAAACTCGTCTTACATCACTTCAATGTCTTAAATAAACGAAAATAATTAACAAAAGAAAAATGTTGCTTCTGTTTCTTTATCTTAATTCTAATTTTCTTTGCTCCAAGTGAATGTATTTAATTCATTTTAATTCTGATTCTATTTTTGGAATTTTTGGAATGGTGGAATAATTATTGGACTGGCTGATAACACATTCCAAGTTAGGCATACGCCAATCGAGGATGTAGATTTAGTATTTATTTCCAAAAAAATATCAATAATAAGTGAATAAGAAATACTTTATCAAATATCTCCGTAAGATTATTAACTATAATATTGGTCGGTTCTTTCTGAATAATTTCTTTCTAATACTTGATGGAACTTAATTGTACCACTAGGGATTGCGAAGATATCGGGAAACCATCAAGAAAATTCTGAGATATTTACCTCCAGTCACGTCTGAACGACAGAGAAAACAATCTTATCGTATTTCAGAGAACCTCCTTGAACTTTCAGTTGGCTTTTAAGAATCCAGAAAATAAATCTCTTCCTCTGTAGTATTGCCTTATAATTTTTTTTTAATTGGCAATCTTGTTTTTCTTAATTACGTATTGATAAATTGAGTAACTAGCAAAATAACTGACCAAATAATAATTACCAAACTAATATAAAAAATTAAATCCTACATAAGATTTGATGAATTTATTTAAACAGCATAAACCGAATTTTCTTCTCCCCACCGAAGGTATATAAATCTACAAAAAATCAAGAAATCAATAGTATATAATACTTTGATAAAGCTAGTTCTGATATACGGCTGTGATACCTAGACACTAATTAGCTAGAAAGAAGTATTGGAAAATTTAAAAGAAAAATCCTGAGCGATCTGGGATCAGAATACTAACGCATGGCGGGGAAGGATCAATAAAGAACTACTTACAGCAACTGGTATATCAGTATCCCACTATATGAACCTATTTGGAGGTTAAGATGGGCGAGGCAAGTGCCTAGAAACAATCCATCTGTTGGTCCCTAAACAGCAATTTCTCAATAGTAGGCAAGAGGCCTCGTGGAAGGCTAAACATCAGAGGGATAGATCTATTCGGCAAAGATGCAATATTACTGCATGAAGATTGACTGCAATGAAATAGCCTAAGATAGACAAATATGGAGAAGGTTGGTTAAGGCTGATTAAAGGGGGCAAAAAACCTAAGTCTGTAACGCCAACAGGGAAAAATAATAATCTCATGCGAGATAAAATGTTTATATTCAATTTTAATATTTAAAAATATATTCATGTATATGACTATAATAAGGCCAATTTGAACTTACGGAGTTGAGCTTTGGGTCTCCACTAAGCCATCAATTCGTTTGTTATTCAATCCTTACAATCCAAAATCCTTTGTAAAATCCTCAATGTTTCTTACTTTGTTAAAAATCATTCACAATGACCTTCATGTTCCTTATGTTTCATATTTGGCCCAATCTTTCCATAATAAACTTCAGAACCACCCCAATCCTCTCGTTTCTAACTTTGTTTCCTATTCAGTTTCTGACAACCCTCCGAGGCGTCACAAAAGAATAAGGCACCGTGATCACCCAATGTAGACATATTATTATAGTGCTACCACTGGATAATTTCTTAACAAGTATTTTCACCTCACTATATCCATTGATTTATTTCTTTAATACAGTTGTAAATATCATGAATAAATTAATAAAATATTTGTTGGTGAAAGTGAAATACTTTGTTTAGAATGAAGATGGTTCAGTCAGTATTATATTTTTTTAACAGCTATTCTATTTTGAGCACAATGAAAAATAATAGCTTTTGGTTTCCTGTTTTCACAATTTCAACTAAATACAAAAGAGTTGTAAATAGTCCTATATTATAAGATAATGAGTGAGCCTTTCGGTCATTTTTATCATTAGTAAAATAACATTTTATTTTTAAAAACTCGGTTAACGAAGAACTATAAAACGTTTTTAAAAGTAATTTCTCATTCACAGGTAATATGACGACGTTTCGAGATCTTTGTATTTCTGTAAATATAAACAATAATGTTAATACATAAACATCTATCAACACTGTAACACTAATATTTCTTTCTTTAAATATCGATATTATCAAAATATTAAATTTATCAATACTATTATCATGAATTCTAAATGATAATTAACCATAAGTTTCATTATTGGGTTTTTCTTACCCAAACACACAAATAAGAACTGTATAAAAATACTTTTTACAACAAATTATTGATTACAATCATTACTTCATGGTCGCTTAAGTTAAATTCTACAACATTACTTACTTAAATTACAAAATTAGTTCCAACTAAATCCTCTACCCCAAGACCTACTGGACCTTATTAATAGAAAACGATGCTCTAGGGCTATCTGGCAAAGAACCAGGCATCCTTATGATCGGAAATCATATAACTATTATTCCAAGCAAGTAAAACAAAAACTGGCCACGTTTAGATCCCAATCCTATAATTCCTATCTTTCCTCACTATCTGCAATTGATAACTCCATCTGGAATGTAACTAAAAAAATCCTTAAATTCCAATCCATTTCCCACCCCCTCCGCCGTGATGATGGTTCCTGGGCTTCGTCAGATGAGAATAGAGCAGAAGAGTTTGCTAAACATCTATCGTACACATTCACTCCTCATCCTGAACTCCATCCCTCCCATACTGCTGAAGTTAAAGAGTTCCTCTCTTCACCGATTCCTCTCTCCTTACCTCCTACAGCCGTCAACCCCTCTGAGGTCAAATTCCTTTTAAAGAACCTAAAACCTCGCAAATCTCCAGGACACGATCTCCTTACTTCCCAGATGCTCAGACAACTTCCCAAAAAAGCAATTATATTCCTTACATACCTATTCAACTGTATCCTCCGCACAACCCACTTTCCTCTGGTGTGGAAACACTCCATAATTATCCTCTTTCCTAAACCAGGTAAACCTGTTAATTATACATCATCCTATAGACCGATAAGCCTACTTCCGATCCTTTCCAAAATCTTTGAGAAAATCCTTCTCAAACGCATCCTACCCATACTCGAATCCCACAATATCCCTCCCCATCAGTTTGGATTCCGCTCAAGACACTCCACTGTCCAACAAGGCCTTCGCGTTGTCGACCACATATCCTCTGCACTTGAAAACAAGCAATATTGCACTGGTGCCTTTCTGGACGTAGCTCAAGCTTTCGACCGGGTGTGGCACGATGGCTTGCTTTTCAAACTCAAAACCCATTTACCTCAACCCTTGTACCTAGTCCTCAAATCCTACCTTTCAAATCGCTCCTTTCAAGTCCGCTGCGGCACTGAACTCTCCAAACATTATCCAATTGAGGCTGGTGTTCCACAAGGCAGTGTCTTGGGCCCAGTTCTCTACATCCTTTTCACCGCTGACATCCCTTCAAGTCCTGATACCTTCCTAGCAACATTTGCTGATGATACTGCCATCCTATCCTCTCACTCGGATCCTCTAATAGCGTCTCAGAACCTGCAAAGACACCTTTCCTTCATTGAGCAGTGGTGCAACAACTGGCGCATCAAAATTAATGAATCAAAATGCAAGCATGTAACTTTCACTCTTCGACGCAGATCCTGTCCACCAATCCTTTTTAATTCAATTCCTCTTCCCTACTCAGACACAGTCCGATACCTTGGCTTCCTTTTGGACAAAAGACTGACTTGGAACCCACATACCAGACTTAAAAGACAAGAGCTTAACCGACGATTTGGTCAGCTATATAGACTACTAAACAGAACATCTCATCTCTCAACAGAAAACAAATTATTAATCTACAAGACCATACTGAAACCTATCTGGACCTACGGACTTGAACTGTGGGGGACAACTAAATCATCGAATATCAAACGCATCCAATCCTTCCAGTCCAAAGTCCTTCGAACAATAGTCAATGCTCCATATTATGTCACGAACAAGACCCTACACCATGACCTTAACATCCCATATGTCCATGACATCATCCCATCCAGATTCTCCAACTTTCACCAGAACCTCATTCATCATCCCAATCCTCTAGCGCAATCCCTATCCAGCTCCGAACATCCATACCATCCCCCTCGAAGGTTGAAACGGCAGTGGCCTCGAGATCTTTTGTAAATATGCCTTTGGAGTCCTGGCAATGGCCAGCTTCTCCACTCATGTCCTGAGCGTCTGTGGCTGTAGTGCCCTCTTTCAGTCTCCATTGGCTTCTAATACTAGTGATGCGGCTGGAAAAGTGGCGCTGGGATCTCCCGGAGTCTTGCTTCGCCTTCCACGTATGGGGGAAAAAGCCTGGCTCGGAGATTCTTGGGCGAATGTATATATTGTATATAGGTATGATTGTGTTTAGAAATTTTTTATTTTATTTTATTTTTATTTAACTTCTTCACCAGTATTATTTATTTACTTATTATATTTATATTTATTTCTTTATTATTTGTATATATTGTATGAATGAGAACTTGTAGCCCTAATGCTTATAGCCCTCCAGCAGTGGCTGATTGTATTATTATTCAATAAAAAAAAAAAAAAAAAAAAAAAAAGTTCAAACTGTGAAAAATTAGACTTAATCATGAAAAATCCAAACATCTAACATTTACTCTTCAAAGAAAACATCTTTCCTCCAGTTTAAATTGACAGCAACCAAATTTTTCAAACGGACACGGTACTTTATCTTGGACTTACCTTAAACAGAAGAATGTCATGGGGCCCGACCTTGAAAACGAACCGTAAGACACTTGGAACACGACACAAACTGCCCTACCGTATTTTTTCTAAATCATCAAAACTGAAACTGAGAAAGAAACTTTTTTTTTTTTTTCTGTATGACATTTACAACTGTATTACATAAATACATCAAGTAAATTTGGACATAATTGATATAATGACATGAATACACTTGCTGAGTAACTACCCAATGGTAGCACTCTAATGATATGACTACATTAGGAGATCACGGGGCAATCTTCTTTTCAGACGCCTCGGAGGGTTATCAGGAATTGAAGAGGAAGCAAGGTTAGAAACGAGAGGGTTGGGATGATTCTGAAGTTTATTATGGAAGGATAGGTATCTGGATTGGGCCAGATCTGAAACATAAGGAACATTAAGATCTTTATGGATAATTTTATTAGTGACAAAGTAAGGAGCATTGAGGATTTTACGAAGGATTTTGGATTGTAAGGATTGGATGCGAGAGGAATTCGATGGTTTAGTGGAGCCCCATAGCTCAACTCCGTAAGTCCAAATAGGTCTTATTATAGTCAAGTATATAAGTCTTTTGTAATTAATGGGAAGTTTAGAGCGTTTGTCTGGTAAGTGCTGAAGTAATCGGAAACGTCGAGCGGTTTCTTGTCGTTTCAGTCTAGTATAAGGATTCCAAGTTAGTCGTTTGTCAAGGTGGAGTCCTAGGTATCGGATTTGCTCAACAGGGATAAGTGGAGTATTGTTAAAGGAAACTGTAGGACAGGAAGTCGTTGGTTTACGACGAAGGGTAAAGGTAATTTGGTGGGATTTATTGGAGTTTATTTTAATTCTCCAGTTTTGACACCATTCTTCTAGATTTATGATGTGTGATTGAAGCATTTGGGATGCAATTGCTGGGTCATTGTTTACTGATAGGATACATGTGTCATCGGCATATGTGGTGATGACAGTGTTGGGACAGGTAGGGATGTCAGCTGTATAAACTGTATAGAGGATAGGACCTAGGATACTACCTTGAGGAACACCAGCAGACTGGGAAAAAAGGGATGAATAGGCGTTATTGTGATTTACTTTAAAGTATCTATCAGTAAGGTAGGAACGGATAATGAGGAAGTATGTAGGTGGTAGGAATTTTCGGAGTTTGTACAGCAGTCCCGGGTGCCAAACTCTATCAAACGCCTGTTCAACGTCGAGAAAGACTCCCGTACAGTACATTCCG
This sequence comes from Nezara viridula, assembly GCA_928085145.1. NCBI lineage: Eukaryota > Metazoa > Arthropoda > Insecta > Hemiptera > Pentatomidae > Nezara > Nezara viridula. The sequence goes on along the minus strand of OV725077.1, from coordinate 129,105,546 downwards.
CGCTCCAATGCAGAGGAGACTACGTCTACCACACGATGACATTGCTGTATAGTGGAATGGGAAGTTCGGAAACCAAATTGGTGATCTGAGATTATGTGTTTAGAATTTAGGATAGGGTGCAGGCGTTTTAAGATGAGTTTTTCTAGGATTTTGCCCATGATGGGTAAAAGAGAGATAGGACGGTAAGAGGGTGGGTATTCTGGTGGTTTTTTGGGTTTGTGGATCATTTTAACAATAGATCGTTTCCAAAGATCAGGAAAATATGTAGAACGGAGTACAGCATTATAAATATATAGGTAAGGAATAGGATGGCTTTTCGAGGAAGAAGTTTTAGGATCTGGGATGTAATTAGGTCATGTCCAGGAGCTTTACGGGAAGGTAATTTTTGAATGATGTTGAATATTTCTATGGGATGAAATGCTTTGGGTGGCAGAGACATTTGGAGAGGAATATCCAGTTCTGCATAGATACAATTGATGTGAGTTGAATTAAGGATATCGGGATGTGGATTAAAAGTTTGGAAAAGATGTTGACCAAATAGTTGGGCTTTTTCTTCGTCGGATTTGGACCAGGTTTGGGAATCAGTAAGTAGTGGGTGATTAAAGTCTTGAAACTTAAGAAGTTTTTTGGTGGTCATCCATAATGATTTGTCAGTGGTTGTAAGTTTTTCAGTAAAATTTAGTAAATTTTGAATTTTGTATTTTCTAATTTCTGATTTCAGTTTGTTAGTCAGTTGTGTGTAATGCGATTTATCTGTTGGATATTTAGTCCTATGCCACTTCGATCTTGCTCTGCGTTTTTCCTGTAATAAGATACGCATATGCTGTGGCAAGTTAGTATTTTGTGGGAAGTTAATCTTATTGATAAAGGTGTTATTATTTATACTGTCTGTTATTGATGATGTCAGTTTTTCTATGGCACCATTAATGTCTTCTTTTGTTTATAGTGGGATTTTGAGGTCTAGTTTGTTTTCCAAATCATCACGAAATTTGTCCCAGTTTACTCGTCCAGTGATCAGTTTAGGAAGTGATGGTTTAGGAGCAAAGTCAGAATGTAGTGAAAGCAGAACTGGACTATGGTCTGAAGAAAGGTCATCCAGGGATTTGTTTATAGTTTGGGAGGAGGAAATCTGGGAGGTGATAAATATGTCCAGGATATCGGGACGTTTTTTGAGGGATGTTGGAAAATAAGTAGGATCTCGCCCATGAGATGATGGAATAATTGTTGGAAGAAGAAACTTGTGAAAGGGTATTACCACGGGAGTTGGATGATCGACAATCCCATCGTTGGTGTTTAGCATTGTAGTCTCCTCCAGCAATAAAGCGCGATCCGAGGGATTGTAAAAAGGATTCAAGTAGGCTGTACGAGAGGGAATTGCCAGGAGGACAGTATACAGCTGAAAATGTTAGATGGAAAGGACGAGTTGAGAGGAATACAGAAGTTGACTGAATGGCATCTGTTGGAATAGAAGGAATAAGGGAATGGGGTAAAGATTTGTGGATAAGGATGCAAGAACCGGCGTGGGCAGTGTTGTCTGGGTGGTCAGATCTATAGGTGATGTAGTCACGTATGTAGAAATGTGTCCGTTGGGTGAAGTGAGTTTCTGTTAGGAGGGCAATGTCAATGTCAATATAATTGTCATGGAGAAATATGTCTAGTTCGTCACGGTGGTTTTGCAGTCCATTAGCGTTCCATAAGAGAATAGCTAGGGACTTTGAGTTCATCGAGGGAAGCTAAGCGGGATTTCAGAAAGGAGTCTGGTTAGAAGGGTTATGAGCGGTTTCATAGTCTGTTGAAGATCTATCAGGAGAGAAAGAAACTGAAAGAAACTGAATATATATACATACTTATTTATAGTGTTACCCAAATGCGAGACCAAGACGAGTCTTGCGTTCTTAGTCTTGGTCTTGGTCTTGAGCAAGAGTCCCACAACAGTCTTGCAGTTACCTATTAGCTTATTACGATACAGATATTACTGTAATTTGTTAGATAGGAGAAACCTAACTAAGCTCAAATGAAAAATCAGAAGAGTTAAAAGTAAAAGTATATCGGTTATATCAATTCTTTACATAAAGTAACTAAAATTGTCAAGTATTAGTAACTATTTTGCATTAATTTGTATTCAATAAATTGATTTTTTTTTTTACAAGTCAAGGTCTTGATTTTGCAAGTGATCTTCGTCTGGGTCTGCAAAGAGCAAGACCAAGATTTGGGCATCACTACTTACTTAAACCCATATGGGCATACTCATCGCAAATATATATAGGTATTGCTAAAAAGATCCACCTATAAAAATTTTAAACCTTCCAACCAAAATTATTGTGACTCATAACAAAAGCACCTTGTACGTGACTAACAAAACTCTACTAACTACCACCTTCCACAGTCGACCATCATATAACGACCTACTTCCAACGAATTTATACAAATTTTAGCATTCATCACAACAGATTAATAAGAGACATGACAACAGCTGACATGCCCTGAATAAAAGGAGGAGACTAAAAAGACTTTGGATGAGAGATCTCCTTTCTTAAAAATAACTAAGTAATTGATATAAGTCAGGGAAGAGGTGCTGCTGAGTACTGTCCTTCCCCACTGACATGTCATTATTTCTCATATTTGTGGACACAAGTTGACAGGTGAAAATAAATATCTAAACTCAAAAAAAAAAAAATTCTAATAAAACGTAACTTAATTTTTAAAGTGTTATAATTGTGTACTATTTTATAAAATTATCATTTTTCCTACAGTAGTTCTTTTTTATGTAATTGTTTATTTTAATTATTAATTTATTTTCATTGAATTATATTTTTTTTTAAATTGTTACAATAAAAATAAATTAATTTAAAACATACTTTAAATAATTATTAATCCACCAACTTAGCATACCAATGTCCACAAAAAGTATCTTAAATTTCTATAATAATAATCATCATCGTGATAGTTAATTGTTTTATATTTTTGTAATTCTAATTTAATTATAATATTAGTCCGCGGTGCAGACCCCTTTTTATTAAATTATTAATACCCGGTTGACACTTCGTAAATAGCTTCTTCTCATCGTAACCTACAGATATTGGTTTGCAAAAATTGTCAGAATTGGGGCGTTTTCAAACTGGAGATCTGCAAACTTCGTCTATTTAATTAGTTACTAAAACTTGTAAATACCCATTTCCTTTCCCCTTTGAATACAAAGTCGAGAAAAAAGGTGGCCTTCAAAAATACTAAGCCATTTGGCCTATATAGCATCGTCGTTTTGACAATTTAGGGGGGTGTAAGTCACGCTAAACGGCTCAATGTTTTTAAAGACATCCTTTTTTTCTCGACCTTGTGCTCAAGTTATCTTACGATTAAAGTTAAAATGAAATTGGAATTTACTAGTTTTTAGTACCTAATTAAATAGAAAAAGTTTGTCGATCTCCAGATTGAAAACACTCGAATTCCGAAAATTTTCTTTTTAAAATATATTTGTAGGTTACGATGAGAGATGTTATTTAAGAAGTTTCTGCCGTATGTTGATGATTTCATATCAAGTAAGCTCTGTACCACGCACAAGATCAACATAATGTTGTCCTAAAGCTTTTATACGTCTTTTAAAATAAACCACATTTTTAATATTTTTAAAAATCTAAATTGATTCTAAAAATTGTCTACTTTTACCGTCCGATTAGTTTTATTATCTACTCAAAAGTAAATTAACTAATAATAAATCATTTTTTTTATTGGTTTTATAATTAAGTATGGATATTAGTGGATCATTAAAGATTTAATTAGTTTTCTCGCAATCGATTAAACCCGCAATGTTTTTTAAAAAGATTCAGTTATAAGATTGATAACCCCGGCCTCTAGTGCTCCACTCGCCTTAAAAGAGAAAAAGAGGTCTCATTAGCATGGGAGCGGAAATGCTCAACTTCTGAGTTATGGTTCTAGCGGCAAAAGAAATCTTGTTAAATAAAGCGGCAGGATTCCGGTCTTGCAGGAAAAAGGTTTAGAATTTTTATTTCCATCCTCCAAACTATTATACTGGATTTGGAGAAAATTCAATAGGCCGTTTTTATAAACAAGAATATAAAAGCTATAACATTAATCACTTTTATTGACCGTTCACATAGAGAAACGCTTAACTTGGAACTTGCATGCGGATTCGAAGTTATGACTGAAACGACAAGAAACTACTTGACGTTTCCGGCTATTTCAACATTTAATAGAAAAACGCTCCAAGGTCCCCAAGAATTAAAAAAGATTCATAGGTATAATAAGGCCTATTTTGACCTACGGAATTTAACTCCACTAAACGATCGAATTACTCCTATTATCAATCTTTAGATTCCAAAATCCTTCGTAAAATCCTCAGTACTTTTTACTTTGTCACAAATAAACCTACCCATACTGGCATTATAATGTTCCATATGCTACCGATTTGGTCCAAACAATGATAAACTGCAAAACCATCTAAACCCTCTTGTATCAAAAATTACTTACTATTTGATTCCTGAAAAACCACCGAGACTTCTGAAAAGATGACTTCGGGACTTCCTTATGTACAGAAATTTTAATAGAGTACAAACAATAGGCCGTTTCTTTACAAGTCTATTAATGTCATATTTCGATGTTTACATTTACTTATTGCATTTTATTTATTTATATTTTATTTTTTTAAAGTTGACGTCTAAGATGTTTATTTTCATTACTTTTTTTTAAAGATATTTTAATTATATTTTATTCATTTATTTTTACTCTATTATTAATATTATTTATATTTTCTTCCTTCACTATGATATTTTATTTTGTTGTTATTTAGCTTTATATTATTTTGAAATTACCTTATTTATTTATTTTTTTTAATTTGTAAATATGGTGTGAATGTGCTCACAGAACTCTATTATAAATGTCCTTTATTGAGACAGATTTTAATATTATGTGCAATATTAATTAATTGTAATGTTTATCAATATACAAATAATCAAAAAAAAATTGTCAATTTAATTAATAAAAAAAAATATTGTTCCATTGAAAACTTAACACGGATTCTTATAGAAGAATATTTCATTTTTTGAATAGTCTTGTTTCATTTTGAATTTACTTATCAACGATAGCAAACCTTGGAAATATGAAAAATCTGTCTATTATGTAAAGCAGGTTCAAATTAAAAGATGAATTTAAATGATAATTAAAATACGAATGATGAGAAATTAAAACAAAATTTTTTTTGTGTGTTTGGCAAAATAGTTCAAATCTCTTTTATATTTAGATATTTTAATAAATTATAAATCCAAAATTCAATTTTCAAGAAAGTAATATTCTTGTCTATTTATCTTAAAATAAAGCACTTACTTTGTAAAACAATATCTAAGACTCGTTAATAATTCTTTATTAAAGTTTTTCTTTATAGCCAAGCTATTTTTATCTTGTTAACACTTCCACATTCTGCAGTTGATCCTGAAAACGTAATCCAGCGCTGAGCACTACACTGTTGGAATTGAAGTGAAAAGAAATAGGTGCTGAGAAGTTGTGCCTATACGATCCTCTGGCAGGAGCTAGAGAGACTAAAAGCTATTGTCACTTGTATGTTCTTCTTTACTCTACATTTCAGTTGGTGTTAAGCAACAACATTTTATGCAAGCAACTTAAATGTACTATATAGTAAACTAAACATTTAATTATACTTATGATTCGTAATCGTGACGAGAGAAGATGGGCTTATAATTTATATTTATACATTTGTTTATATTATATTAAATTCTTTATTTTTCGTTATTATGTTTTTCAGTTAAATATTTTTTTAAATTTAATTTAGACCGGATATTTTTTAAATCTATAGAAATACAATTTTCTATAATATTCAACTATAGCAAATAAACATTAAGATATTAAAATCGATCCTGAAAGCTGAAAAAATAAACTATAAATAATCACTTTCTAGTTCTTAACGAATGAGTTTACAATATGTAAAAACGTTTCATTAACTAAAATGGTCTGTATTTTATGGCATACTATTTTAGACTAAAAATATTTTTTTTTAATATTAAATATTATTTTTTTTTTTTTTATAATCATACAAAAACTGAATAGGTATCAAATCAAGTTACTCAATAACCACGAGAAATACCAACTTAAACATACATGGAAAACTGATATGAGGAGAAAACCTCAGTACAAAATTACAAAGCGGAAGGAAAACCTCATAAGCAAACAGTTGTAATAACGCATCACTAAGTAATTCCTCTGATGAGTATGGTCATTTTCTTTCTTTTCATTCACTTTTGTTATCTCTTTCTAATGAATATCCCTTCAATGGCTCGATGCCTGTTCTCGTTATATAAATGGCTTAGGATATAGTTTGTAATATTGTAATAAAATAATATATTTTACTTAAGTGTTTACTGTAATCTTAAAAAACAAAATTCTTTACGGCGATAAACGTAACTTTACATGTTTAAATAAAACTATATTCCGGGTTCTTACAATAATTATCCTAATGCGATAGATTTTTTTGTTAACTGACAACATTATTTTGAGTGTCATTTAAATTGTTGTTTGTCTTTAAAAAATATAATTAATGATTACTCTAATTACAATCCATAGTTAGAAATAATTTGCAAATTATATTAGTCCGTGATACAGACCTCTTTTTATCAAATTATTAACATCCACACGAAATTTCGTAAATATCTGTACCATATCGTAACCTGCAAATATTATATTTACGAAAATTCTCGGAATTGGAGCGTTTTCAATCTGTAGATGGTCAAACTTTATCTATTTAATTAGGTAAAAAAAACTCGTACATTTGCTTCCCCATTGGACCGTAAGATAATTTGATTAAAAAAAATCGAGAAAAAAGGTGGCCTACAAAAATATTGGGCCGTTTGGCCTGTAATACCTCGTTATTTTGACATTTTGTGGATGTAGGTCACGCCAAATGCCTCAATATTTTTGAAGGCTACATTTTTTATCGAGTTTTTTCTCATATTATCTTACAATTCAAGTGGAAAGCAAATGGGAATTTTTAGTACCTAATTAAAGAAAGAAAGTTTGACGATCTCCATATTGAAAACGACCCAATTCCGATAACTTTCGTAAATAAAATATTTGTAGGTTACGATGAGATGAAGCTATTTACAAAGTTTTAGGTGGTACATATTATTCGGTAAAAAGATTTATTAGTAAATATTTTTACTAACTTTATCTATGGCCTATAAATCTAAGTTACGAATAAAAAAAGCGTGGTTCACAGTTACTCATTATGTAATTAGTTACGCATTACTTAATAACTGAGAAGATGCGATAAGTAATGAATAATAAATATTTGACCTCTTGGAAAATGAGGTACAGTTCTTTTTTTTATTTAAAAATAGTTTATGAAACAGAAAGCTGGCGAAAAAACTTTTCAGGTTAATAAAAGACCTTTGAAGGAACAGGAAAGAGTCCTTATCTTTCTCCCAAGAATAAATTTCGAAGTTTAATCGGCTACAACCCCCCCGACACGAAATGTCTGATGCCTCAAAATTAATCATCAAGAAAATAAACTATAAAGAAGTCTGATAATAGTTTGTAATTTTAATTGTTATGTCAAAGGAATCATGTTTTAATTTTATATTATGATGAAATATTTCCATAAACATGTTCCCGTTTTGTAAAAGCTGTTTCTCATATTACCCAAAGGATTTAGATTAGATTAATTTTTTTTTTTTAAATAAAACTATTTTTATGGACTTCGAAACTCTGTTAATTTTGCACAAAAACTCATGCTTTATTATTTGAATTGACAATTTAATTAGTCCGCTAAAGTTATGTCTTGTAAAGTATTAAAAAAAGTTTTATGTGCAAAAAAGAGTCTATAATAATAATATTGTTTTGTCGTTGGCTTTATAGCCACCGTTATCACCTCATAAAGCCTTAATTATGACATCAAAACTCATCTCGCTATGAGTAGAGAAAACAACGAAAGGAGACGGGAAAGGCACTTCTAATTCGAAAACAGCAATATTAGAAAAATTGTTCTCTGTTTTTGGTAATAAAAGCTTCCAATTAAGCAACAATTAAGCAGACACCCAATAATTGGTCTAAAGGTATAATGATGCTCTGTATATTATATACTATATAAAGGCAAAAGCTATGAGTTTTGGGATATTTGTGATGATTCATAATTCAATTTGTGGGGTATTCATAATTCAAGGCCTCTGTGCATTAATCATTCATTTGCATCAAGTTAATAAGATTTCAAATGCTACAATAGCCAATACTTATTTTAATTTTTTTATTCATTTATTTTTTGTTTTCGCTCTTTCCTGTTTTCCTACTTACCTAGTACTTCTACGAAACCAAGGTTAGGTCGTTTTCTTGAAACTATAGAACGCTATTTTGATCAAACGGCTGGATCATTTTTTAAATTTGATGGATAAAATTATTTAATGAGATTCCCTGAGTGTTTCGAAACAATTTGAGCTAAAAATATTGAGCTGTGATTTAATTAGTAAACTAAAATTTATTTAATAGATTTGCAAAGAGCTTTGGAACGATATTTTGAGCGAACCGCTGGATCGATTAATAAATTTGATGGCTCAAATTATTCGTTGATCTATGCTAAATATTTTGAAACAATCTTAGCTAAAATCACTGAACCATGGTTAATAATATGTGAATAGTAGATTTCCTAAAAGTCATGTTTATCAATCTACCTGGGAAGGTCTGGCTTAAGATCTTCTACCCGAAAAGATGAATGTTTAAGATCTTAGTTTCAGCAATGAGAATTGCGGGTGGTAATCATTCCGCCCTGAATAAATCGGCTAGCAAGGGTTATTGGAGTTACTGTTATTTATAAGCTTTGATCAGTATACATTATTACCATTAAACTTTATTATCAAAAATTATTCACAAGATATATAAATAATTACGAGATAGAACTTTAGTTTTTACATTACAGTAATAAGAAACGAGTGAGCCGGCACATATGACGCTGCCAGGTAGCGGGCAAGTGAACTAATGGTCCGGGGTGTCAGGGTATATTCTCGATTTTGTGATAAAATTATCTTACGATCCATGTGGAAAGCAAATGAGTATTTACGAGTTTTTAGCACCTAATTAAATAAACAAAGTTTGTTCCCATCCAGATTGAAAATGCCCCAATTCCAAGAGTTTTCGCAAATAAAATTGTTGTAGGTTACCATGAAATGAAACTATTTACGAAGTTTCAGGTGGATGTTAATAATTCGATAAAAAGAGGTCTGTACCACGGACTATAAGCAGATATGGAAGTCCATTCTATTAGGGTAGACAGAATTTCCTACTTTCTGTTGTCATTTTTTTAAATTAAAATATTTGAATGAAGTATTAGAGATAATGAACAGAAGATCTGTTAAATTACCAAAAACTTCGTTGGTTAGAGAAATAAGATACATGATTGTATTGTGTATAGAATTCATAGCGTAACTACATATTTTAAAAATTAATTTTTTAGGAAACAACATTATCTCAGAGGGAAAGAAAGAAAGACAAGAGAACCATTATTTATTTATTATTTCTTTAGTGTTATTTTGTTAGAGCACTATCTCTTCCTTTATATTTATTTATCAATGGTTTTATTTATTTAAAACCAATAATTGGTCAATCATTATAAGAAGGTATATTTATTAAATATAATTAGATAGTTATGTTTAGTTAGTTATATAATTAGATAGTTATATTTAGTAGTTAGTTAGTTATGTATATGTTTAGATAGCTATGTGTTTAATTATAAAGAATCTATGCAATGAACAGCACCAATTGACCCAGAGACTTGTTAGTACTCGTCAATAATACAGAGCACGGCAGCCAATGATCCGACCTCTGTATCCGAACGTCCCTTGAATTTTCGAAAGGAGGAAAAAGCGATGTTATTAGCAAACTGAGTTGAATTGAATTAATGTTTAAGTTTAACAAAGTTTTACTTAATTGATGATTTAATTAATTATCAATTAGTTGATGAAAATGTATATCTATGCATTCAAATTAAATTAAATTTAAACTTCTCGATGAAGCAGCATACTTCCAGGAACATTATAATACGCTATAAAATAATTTTTAACTTCCTGCATATAAACCTCAATCGTATATTACAATCAACCTACCTTATCATGTTCATAAAATTATCATACAGTTACTCACTGCCAATGATTGTAGTTCCAAAGTATGTGTCAATAAAACTTTAGTCAAATTCGACCCTCAGAATAACTGACCACGATGAAATGAACAAACGAAGACTCATAACACATTTTAGCACAATGTATAATTCAACCCCAAATAATGCTTTACTCCAATTTCGTAAAATTAAAAAAAAAAAACTGTTTTCTTCTATGTTTTTGTCATTGGATGCGCGACAATGATATTGCGGCAATTTAAAAATATTTAAATTTAACGTCAGTTTGCAGAATAAACTCACTGTATATAGATGACTAATCTATTTAACAAAAAAAGAGTTTTTCTTTCTTTTAGGTATTTTTTTTATTTTATTTTTTATTACTTTCTTTCTTTTTCTTCTTCATTTGCATTTTTTTTTTTTTTTTGTGTATGTAATTAATCCTTGATGTCTTAATATAAAAGGAAAAATAATACTAAACAAGTAATTCTTTTCATTCGAACATGATGTTTAATTATAAATGAATATTGCTATTGTTGATACTGTTGTAAATATTTAAGATTATAGTATGAGAGGTATGGTTAAAAATTTTAAATGAATGCAAATCAACTTGCCTTGCTTTGGAGTCAAAATGCTACTAAAGCAATGTAAATAAGTAAATTTAAAACGTCTCTAACAAGAAGATGGATCTCAAGTAGATTGGAGATTTTGCTTCTCCTGGTGGTTTTCATAGAACAAAAATTCAAAAGAAAGACCGGATATATTAAATAGATAATGCAAAAATCACCTGCAAATAACTTCATCTCGGAGATAAATGAAATTATTTCATTCTATTTTTTTACTACAAAAAAGTTTGTTAGGTGTTTTCCTTCAAGTGAATGTGTACATATTGTTTTGTTTTTTAAAAGAAGTTAACTCCCCTAAAAATTGCTTACTTTTATACCCATCTATACTTACGTGTAAAGCGCCACACGTTGTTAAAACAAACGTATAATAATGCAAAATCGTTAAAAAAAAAACTCAAACAAGCTTGAAATGGAATTTTTAAAAATGCAATTGTTATTAGTTAAATTATCAGATTTTTGTTTTAATACTATAATAGTTGATATATGGTTGACTGTATTAAATAAAAAAGTAAAAATAAATAAATATATTTATATTTATTCCCTTATTTAATAAAGGTACACTCCCTGAAGGCACAAAGGGAATATATTTATTTATTTTGACTGAACACCCCAACAAATTTCTTTTCTATGTTTTAATATTAATTATTTATTTTTATATAAACTAGTCTTTTTTTTAATGTCTTATCTATTAATAAACATGCATTTATTTAAACAATGCATTTTCTTATATGAAAATAAAACAAAGGCTAAGCACACTATAAGGTTCGATAACAACATCAGCAAATGTCAGCGAACCCCAAAATCATAAAAACAAACTACCTACAGCCCAGTCTTACCATTTGATGTTGATTCAGCACTAAAAAGCCATTTTAGAAAGTTTCTCATCAACTAGCCCTTGAAATTATATCAGCCTATAATATTTATAATTTCAATTTAAAATCAATTTTTTAATAAACTGATAAAAACTGGCGAGGGTTAAGAAATGTTCAATCGTTACTTTAAAATATTTTTTTTAACGTTTAATTAAATTATAATTCTGAGGCATTACAACAGAAAAAATTCAGAAACTTTTTGTGTCATTTATTAATCCTTATATATCTGATCTTAAAAATTCAAGAAAGGGAAACTGCTATTACTGGACAGAGATATTCATATGCCATAATAGATTAAAAAAAAACTATTTTTATATTCCAACTTAAGGTAGAAATATAGTAAGCGTCGTAAATTTGTCTAATTTTTAATTGTGAGTTGAAGTCACCCACCTAAATTTTTTTTTTCCCTATGTAATATAAATAAATTTGCAACAACATTAATATTCTAGCCTTGATGAAAAAAGTCTCAATGTTTATTAAGTTTATATTTTTGGGGGTTAGAATGCTTCAGTCAGTCATATTTTTCAATTTATAAAGGATATTTGTTAAAGATTAATAAATTAAAAATAAATAGGAAATATTAAATGACCATAATAATAAGAAATTGTTATATATATATATGAAGTTATATTTATTAGTTTTATTATTATTTCATATTTTATGCTTGGTGATAAATAAATTTGGGTATTGTGATATCTCCTAGAGAAACGAATCAAGTATTGAGTTTTGTTAACAACTTAAAATAAATAAATAAATTAATAATTTATTTTAGTGCATAGTATTACAAGTAGATAGTAGTTGGGGTGTAGAATTTAAATTAAAACTTTTCGATCCATTTTTTCATCTTTCTTTCATATATTTTTTTAAATGGAAAATATATACATGTCAAATCTTTTTTGATTAATCTTGTTTGAATCAAAGCTAAGGGAAAATTTAAATTGCAACGGAAAATCGGTGAGATAAGCATTTGAATTTTTCGAACAAATAGTGTGATTCTATACAAACTGAACATAATATAACGATGTTGCCAATGACCCTGAAGTGCAGAGTGAACAAATAAATTAATTTAATAACCTACACAAAATAAATTAAATAATTTTCTTTAAAAAAAATAAATTTACCTTCTGTTCAATTTAAGTGAAGATTAGTGAATTGGTATAATCATCAACTTTTAATTTGTTTTTACTTTATATGAGCAAGTTTTAATTTATGCGTATCCATACATTATACCTCGTCAGTTGAGTTAAATTATCATATAATTTATAATTTATATAATACAATTTATGTTACTACAGGAAATTAATAACTAAAGTATTGGGTGATTTATTTTAATAGTAACTATAGAAACAGAATTATATGAGCCTTTCAGTTGACAGGACGACTAACTCCAATTTCAATATTTTTGAGTAGTCATTTTAGTGATATTTCTAGTTTGAATGTTTTTATCTGTACAGAAAGTAAGTTGATTCCAGAGTAGGTGACTGCAGTGTTAACATAAAGAATTGTGTATAAAGCTATATTTTTTTTCCACTAGAAATATCACTAAAATTTATTTATATATGTATATTAATTTATATTATTATTATATTATATTAACTTATGTCATTAATATATTTTTGAGTAAACAAATAACATAAAACAGTAAAATAAAACTTATACCGTAAAAGTATAATATTGCATAAGCATAATATTACAAAATTTTAAAATATCACAATTGACATGCTGTGGTCCATTTATTACTTCTTTTTTTATTTCAATATTATTGATGTTCAATTGATCAAATATAATATCAAATCGATTGGATGTGATGTAAGATATCTGATTCGTAATTATTTAGTATATGTCATAAAAAGTAAACAAGACTTCCGAACCACGACCTGCTCACGAAGAATACTCCTACCCTACTACTATGGTACTACGGAAGTGCAAGACTCACTTGATGAACATGTAGACTCCAGTCTGCTCCATGGCCCTGGAGATGCCCTTCCAGCTGGCGAGCATGCTGTACTTCTGCTTTGCCGTCAGGGGAAGCCTGGGGTCCTGCTTGGGGGGACTCGCCTGCTCCGCCCCCGACTTAGTCAGCTTGCCGAGCTCGCACCCCATCGGCCGCCGTCACAGCACTGGTTGAGGGGCCCGCTGTCTTCTGCGCACGCGCCCTCTAACTGCCCGTCTTCCGATCATCGATTCCCTCTCCACTTTCCCAAATTTTGCCTTGCTAATTGCACCTCACCTCTTCCGAAGTAAATTATGTTATTCCATACATACGTTATTTGAATATACTAGTTGACATTATCCAATAAACTGCATTAATATACTATTATGTAAATAAAGTAAAGTAAGTGACTTAAATGTATTTATAATGAGGAAGAATTAAGTTTAATTAATAGTATAGTTGATTTTATTTGTCTAAGAAATAAATATAATCGTATAATTAACAATGTTACTGCATTCAAACATAACATTAACAATGTCGACAGCATTAAGTATGCCTAATATAATAACAGATTAGTAATATATATATATATATATATATATATATATATATATATATATATATATATATATATATATATATATACATATATACATATATATACATATATATATATATGTATACACATAAAAATTAGTAAAACTTTTTTTTTCAATAATACATTTTTTTTTTTAAATATTCCAGAGGTATAAGACAAATGACAATATAAATAAGCATTAATATATGTTATATGATTAACTATACCACTTAACAGTTCAATGAACAGCCCTGTATGAAATAATACAGTTGGTTTATTTTTTTCATAGTGTCTATTTTCAGTATCTCCTCCACACTAGGATCTTCTCTGGATTCAGTGATAAATGTGTTCAAGTACTTATTTCTTGATTCGTTGAACTTGATACATTGGATCAGAAAATGAGTTACCGGGTCAGTTACAAGGCATTTGTATGCACCACATACCTCACTAGTCAAAGTAGCATCTTTTAAGTATATTTTTATAAAATCTTTACTTGCTACTCTGAGACGACTAACGGCTCTTAATTTGTTTAAATTCAGAGCCCTGAACTGAAGTTTTTTAGTTAATTAAATTTAATTAAAAATAATTAATAGTTGTAAAATTAATACGTAATTCATAATTTTAAATTTAAAATTGCCCTATAGCCTTCCAAAACATGAGTAAAAATTACAATTATCAGTAACTTTGCTAAATAAGGTTTTTCACTTAGAACTCCAGTTCAGTTCTAAGTGAAACTTCTTGCTGAACACGCCTCCCTGAAGAAGACCTGCAAAGTCGGGTCGAAACGTCGGCTTTTAATAAAAATAGTTTTACGACTATTTAGCCTATTTATGACAGCCACCCTGGACCATCTCCTTCCTTTTTAAAGTTAAGTTTCCTTTTATTCATAATTTTTTTTCCGGATTATTCTGGAGGGCGTGGTTATAGTCCGTGGTACAGACCCCTTATTATCAAATTATTAACATCCGCCTGAAACTTCTTGGAATTAGGGCGTTTTCAATCTGGAGATCGCCCAACAAACTTTGTCTATTTAATTAGGTATTAAAAATTTGTAGATACACATTTGCTTTCCACATGGATCCTAAGATAATTATATCACAAAATCGGGAATATATTTTGTATATATCCTCGTTGTTTGACATGGATGTAGGCCACGCCAAACGGCTCAATATTTTTGAAGTCCATATTTTTTCTCAATTTAGTGATCAAATTATTTTCAAATTATTACAAGGTATTTTCGAGTTTTTAGTACCCAGCAGTAGTAATTAAATTAAAGGTTAGATATGGTGAAGCTATTTACGATGTTTCAGGCGGATGTTAATAAATTGCTAAAAATGGCTCTGTTGAATCTTAAAAGAATTTGAGCACAAAATAGAGAAAAAATAGAGTGACTTTAAAAAAAATGGACTTCAAAAACATTGAACTGTTTGGCGTGACCTACTCTCCCAAAGTGTCAAAATAACATGTTACATAGGCCAAACGGCCCAATATTTTTGAAGGCTACCTTTTTTCTAGATTTTTTTTATCAAATTATCTTACGATCCAAGTGGAACGCCAATTAAGGAGTTTTTAATACCTAATTAAATAGACAAAGTTTGCCAATCTCCAGATTGAAAACGCCCCAATTCCAAGGAATTTTCGTAAATAAAATATTTCTAGGTTAAGATGAGATTCAGGCGGATGTTAATAATTTGATAAAAAGGGTTCTGTACCACGGGATATTATTTTTTGCAACTGAAGGAGCAAAGAAACTTGCCCCAATACTTCAACTGGCTTAATCATTGGATTTGTTGAAGAACTAACGTAAAAAAAAAAACACAGATTTGAGAAATAATATATAAAAATCGGCTGCAATAAATAGGCTATTTTATTTTATTTTTGTGATTAGGAATCCGAGTGGCAACCTCGACAATCTTCACTATCTCTAGCATAAGGATGGTTGGATACATGTGTTATCTCAAAAACGATAAATTTTAGGAATTTTAAATGCAGGTTCCATTATAGTTCTTCAGACATTTTCTCACGATCCACCGACTTCTGAAATCATTGGAGTTTAAATACGAGCCAATTTTTTCAGTGACGTTTATTGTACTTACAGTATTGCTTTACGATTTAAATTTTGTATTCGTCACTTATTAATTACCTTAGACGATATCTCATTCATTTAACTCCAGCGTTATTGAGAGCCTCGCAAGGGATTTATACCACCTTATTATATATTATTTAAATTATTATTATTTATATGAAAACCGGCACATTTATACGATGTACCTTGCATGTATTTCATTTGTTCTAGTCATTTATTTTTATAAGAAGCCGAAGAATACTGAATAGTTTTATATATACTGATGTTCCCTTGAGATAATTTATGGATCGATGATTTGGCCTAACGTTCCTAAAAACGTTTATTTTCTAAAAACATTAACATTTTTTTCTTTTATGATAATAAAGTGATTCTCTTTCCTAATGGAGTACTCTCTTCTAACTCAACTATTTTGTAAAGAAAATTATTCAGCCAAGATCAGGTTTTTCGTCTTAGTAAGAGAAGATAACCACTATATGGAGACTTGGTGTACTAAATGTGGAATTTCCACCCGAATATTGATTCAGAATTGATTTTATAGAATAAATAATTATCTACCACAACCGGATTCGAACTCAGAATGGATCGGCACTTTTCAAATTAACTATGAATTGTTCCAAAATGAAATAGTGGAATTTTATACTACTTTGTTACTAAAGTCTATGAACACAACCCTTAATCCCAGCTTTCATTAATTAACCCTATAACAATGTTTTTGTTCCTACTACTTATGCCTATGTTTAGTTTAACTAATCCTTTAATTCCTTGTGGCTTTAGTTAAGTTTGTGAGGTCATTTACATTTCTAAACACACATGCAATGTCAGAAGAAAAAAACCCTAGCAAACATAAGCATCTGGTATGGCTAGATGCATAATCAGAGATCGGGTTGAGAAGAGAAAAATACCGAGATTCTTTGTGTTTGTTGGAATTTCGAAGGTGTTTTGCATTTTGAGCATGTTCCAAATGGTTGGTAGTGGACTCAAACCATTGAACCTGTGAAAAGCTAGACAGAGTTCATGAAGTTTCGGTCAACAGAAACCAAGCCATTTTGCAAAACGACAGTGCTCCTGCACATCGTTCTCGTCTTTTCAAGGAAAATTATGGGATTTCCAAGCAGTAAACGTTTTGCCTTATGCTACTTATAGCCCAGATATTATACAATCAGATAATGCTTTATTTGGATCAATGGAGCAATTTATAAATAAGTATAATACTACAAGTATAAAAGATCGGATCTTGGATTATTACAAGGACATGAAAACAGAACGAGAAGAGTTTTTTGCTTCTAAACCAAAAGACTGGTATCGACATAAAATCTAATAACTGGCAGAAAGATGGATGGAAGCAGTTGAATTTACCTTGAAGAGCATTATTCAATAATGTTTAAAATATGTAATATAATATAAACCAATACTTATGCACAAGGACTTTTGTGACAATCTAGTAAATAAATTTTCTATTATAAAAACTACTTAATTCGGAAGTCTAATTATTATATTTCTATTAAATTAATAAATAGTTTATAAACTTCATTTATAATATTCTATAATTGAAAATACATATTTCTTTTTTAGATATTAGATGAGAATCGGATTCAATGGTCCACTACAACTATACCATTTTCGTACAATAAAAAAATACTTTATTTTTAACGAAGATCTATCATATAATCTTCAAAGAGCTTATTGGCGTTCGGTCACACTAAAATTTATTAAGTATACTCTACCTTTTTTTACATCTTATTTTCATATCGTTACAAATGTCTATGTTAAACCATACAAATTTAAGTGCAAATTTTATCGTTTCGAGTAAATGAAATACCAAATACCAAAACCAAAATACGTTTTTATAATTCTGCCGTCGCACCATTTTTAAGAAGAATAGTGCGATAAAATTCATTGGAAGGTTAGGTAGGGGACGGGCATGTCCCAAGGAGAAGAAGAGAAAAGAGGTACTCTTGGAAGAATTTAATATTAAAGATGGCACTGAAAGTGTAAACCAAACCATATTGCGATCCTGCTCGAAACCTCTTAGAAGAAACCTCTTTGTTCCGAATTTCAGAATTGATGATTCAGAGAAGGGACGTGGATAAATAAAGTAGAAGCACCTGTCGCAAACACCTGTCGCGCAGATGCTGGGCTACCAGATCTGTAGTATCAGGCTAACATATGATACTTTACAACTATTTTCGTAATAAATCGATATAGTTATCTAAAAATATATCAATATAATAAAAATACAAGAAGTTCGATGCTGGACTCCATAGCTTGGATTTTTATGCAATGGCATATTTTGTTTATATACAGTTTTTAAAGTTCCGATCAAATATCTTTGCGAATATGTACTCATTCAGTAAAATTTCATACGACATATTTGATTATAATATGTGGCACACCCTCCACACTGCAATCTTTGTTAGTTGGGAGCACATATGAACGCAGTGCATTTATGCGTATGCTCGCGCTTATTGAACATAAGAAATACCACACCGCACAATGGGACGAGTAATGGAAAACTCGCGACCTCTAGTTGAATCTATCTAATTTTTTTTTCGGAAACTCCAAAAACTAGATAAACTGTTTTATTGATACCTTGTGTTGTTCGTAGAATATCCGAAAATATTTTCAGTTGGCAGAATATACATTTCTCACTGTTTTTATATAATAGTTCAATCGAAAAAAAAATTGATATAGCCGATGTCGTGAGTTTTCGAGCGGAATAGTACTGGGCTGCAATGTCTCTGATAGTGAAACAAGATAAAGGGATGATTGATTAAAAAAAAAAAAAAAATATATATATATATATATATATATATATATATATATATATATATATATATATATATATATATATAATCAAAACAACTAGCATATAATATTATGTGCATATAAATTTATGTTTTTATTAATTCGATTATTATTTTTTCGTTATTTATTAAGGGAGCGGAGTATCTCAGTGAGTTAGGCACTGGTCTGCTAGGCTCAAGATTCCAGGTTCGAATCCATTCAAGTAATTTTTTCTCAGCTTTGAAACGATACTGGGATCGGTAGACACTCCTGGAGCACACCCAGTCTCTATAAAGTGGATACTCTTAATTAAATAATTAATTGAAGTAGAAATCCTGGCTCAGTCACCTCCCTGCACAACGTTTAGTCCTGAAACAGTATTTCCTAACGAAGTACTAAACCCAAAACACTTCATCAGTTGTAGTGCTAGAGATTTTTCGCTCATTAAAAATAAAATAAATTTTATTTATATGTACTGCAAAAAGCTCAAATAATCGTGCAGCTATTGTCCATCGAACAATATCGTAAATAGCAATATTATAATTTTTAAAACCTAAACTTTGTCCAGGTCACAGCATTATCCACCATTAGATAGCCTGATAAGTTTTGACCTATCAATAGTAGAACAACTCTTAACTCTATTTTGTTAAATTTTATAAGTGAAAAACTAAGTTTTATTACATATAAAAAGTGATGGAGATTTAGTTCCCATAATTTTGAATATGTGGTACAATCCTTAATCAGATATTAAAAATATAAATGTACTTTCAAATCTCTCCTTGTATATAGTGCTCAGAGAATGGAGTTACGTTGATCATATCGACTGATAGAGTTATGAAGTTTATATTTGCTACAGTAGATATAATAAGCAGGATTTGTGTCATTTTGATGGTTTTAAGAGTTTTTGCATTGATTAATATGACAAAAATTCACAAATTTGTTTTTTAATGTTTAGCTCTATTAAATATGAGCTGCAAAAGCTTTTCGAAATAGCCCAATTTTACCAAACATTGTTTCGGTTTAAAGTAGAGAGTTAAGTGAAAGTTGTGTGATGCGCGTACCAGATTTTATGGATTCATTTTATTTCGATCAAGAAAAAAATTCTAAGGATTTCCAAAATAAATGATTCTGATGAATTTCTTTTCCATGTTAAATTAGAAGTGAAGAACGTATTATAACGGTTTTATAGAAATTTATTTTATCTAAGAGGAATTGATGGTAGAATAAATTTGACCTTTGTAGCATTAACTCAATTAACATACAGACATTCAAACCAGGCACTTAACGTCTGGAAAGGCCATCTTTGAATATTTGAAAAAAAAAACTTTTAAATGCAGTCATTTTTACTAAATTTATCCACAATTAAGTGCCCTTTTAATTCATAACAAGTTTCCTCGACAACATAATATTGGACAGTAATATAGATTAAATCCCAAAACTTACAGGAACTTGATGTACGGTTGTGCATTCTCAAATCCGACAGTATTTTCATAAACAGCGTACATAATAGAAGACCCAAATATGGAATAAATCTGAAATAATTTAACTAGTCGATAATTTATTGATTTAGAAATAGAAAATAACTTTATTCTGGGACAAAGTCTCTTTAGAATAACAAATAGAACATAATTAAAATACTACATCTGGCCAAAATAAAACAATAATAAAAAAGAGAAAGTAAAGAAAATATTAGTTAAACAAGCTATATACAAAAAAAAAAATCTATATACAAAACACTTAAAACTATGATAAAACACTTAAGACTATGTACAGTAGGAAAAATTATAATTATACTCTTTTGAAAAATAAAATAATAAAAAATACATTGAGTTCTTCTTTAAAATGAGGTGTGTTTCTGCTAACAAAGAAAAGACAAAGCTGACAATATAAAATATCAGTGTCTTTAAATAATGATTAATATGTAGACTCATCATTGTCAAATGCTAGAGGTACAGATTTAATTATATACCAATAAAAAATAATAATAAAAATAAAAATAAAAAAACAAACAATAGATGCGGTCAGTGGCATTAAGAGCCGGAAAATATTGTAATATCCCTAGTGAAGTTCACAGTATAGAATAGCACTATCGTTTGATGATGACTAGAAATGTATAATATCGAAAGTTTAGCAAGTATCTGACTGTTTTTGGAATAGGAAATGGAATAGGAGGGATTTGAATGTGGATATGGAGGGGGAATGCCGACTTTTGATAGGTAGAGAATTCCAGAAATTGACAACGCGAGCTATAAAGGAATTCTGAAAGGAGGCAGATCTGTGCGAAGGGATGTAGAGGTCAGAAGGTCGAGATCTTGTTGAAAGGGAATGGACTGAGGACTTGAATTGGAGAAGGTTGTAGGCGTAAGAAGGACGGTGGTTGTTAATGATTTGATAGAGGAACGTACCTAGGAAATATTGTCTTCTAAAGGAGGGGAAGAGCCACCTTAACTCAGTGTAGTGGTGAGAGACATGTTAGTACCTCGGGGCACCGATAACAAATCTTACGCAGCTATTCATTAATCTTCTCAGTCTATCAAGGAGCTCTACCGAGAGGCCATCATACACCACACAGCTGTAGTCAAAGTGGGGGAAGATGAGAGAGGAAATTAGGAGTCTACGGGTATGTTGAGGTAGGATATGGCGGAAGCGATGAAATAGTTTAAGGGTAGAAATTGTCCTACGGGAAATGTGAGAAATATGGTAGTTCCAGGAGAGGGTTTGATCTATGAATAATCCTAAATTTTTAACAGAGGAGTAGAAGGAAATTGGCTGGACATTAAGGAGTAATATGGGAAACCAATGACAATGGCCTGAGTTTTGGCAGCATTTAACTTTAATCCATTTACATTTGCCCAGGCACTGATTCGATCAAGGTCTTCTTGAATCTTGGCAAATGCTACCAATAACTCAGAGGGAGAAAAGGATAGGTAGATCTGGGAATCATCTGCATAAAGGTGGTGGGAACAATGGAGAATTAAATTATGGAGGTCGTTAATGTAGGAGCTGAAAAGAAGAGGAGATATGCTTGAACCCTGGGCAACTCCGGATGATAAAGGAAGGTAGGCAGATAGTGGTTGATTGGGTATTGAGACTGCTTGGGTGCGTTGGGAGAGGAAAGATTGGAACCAAGAGATGGAACTATTGGAGAAAGATAATGACTTTAGTTTGTTGAAGAGGATGGAATGGTTGATGGAATCGAAGGCTTTGGAGAAGTCGAGGAGTATAAGGACAGTTAATTTTCTATCATCTATTGCAGATTGAATGTCGATGGTAATTTTAATTAAGGCAGATTGTGTGCAATAGCCGGGACGGAAACCAGATTGGAGAGGATCAAATTGGTTGTACTTTTCGAGGAACTTGGAGACTTGGGATTGCACCAGTCTTTCAAGAGGCTTTGAAAGGTTAGAAAGAATTGAAATTGGACGGAAATCTTCGGGTGAGGATGGATTAGGCTTTTTATTTAAAGGAAGAACAATGGCTTTTTTCCAAGAGGTAGGGAATACTGAATCAATTTACGTTAATATTGATAGTATTTTTTAAAACCATAATCCCCATAACATAAAAATTAACATAAATATTGAAGAAAAATAAAATATTCTATTTCCTGTAATTTGTCGAATGAAGTACTCAATTACTTTGAAAAGTAATCAAAGTAAAATAATTCTCAGTAAATGTGAAAATGAAAAGTTCTCACGGGAACAGCTAAGTAGTTTTTATACTCGTCAATCATCAAGTCCAGTAGTGATTAAAGTATTCGATACTTGGTCCGTGCGAGTATTTAAAAAAAAAACTTTGTAATTTGTACTTTTTGCCCACCTCTAGTTCCGGGTTGAAAAAAAAATCCTACCCAACGTATTTTAGTCCATTTTATCCACGTTGGTAGATAGTAATCCGTAACTTAGAGTTCGTTACCGATCTCGGGCAAATGCAAATTTGTAATAGAATCCTTGTTGTCTGATTTTTTTTTTTATTTCTCCTTCCCGTTCACAAATTTGATGATCATTTTCAAACTTTTGTTTTACGAAATTATAAAATTAAATATTAACTCTTAACATAATACAATTTTCAAAAAATCACCTATGATTCCTAACAGATGTGAAATACGGGTTTGTTTTTACATTTTCAAATTACCCCGACTTTAGGAAATAAACCATCAATGGTATCGGGCGTTTAACATTTATTAAGATTCCCAGGGTCAATCCGTGACGGAGGTGGAGCAAGTTACAAGCTCTCCGTCATTATCCAAAAATCAGTTTAATCTACTGGACTCCCGATGGAAGTCTTACCAAGTAAAATAAACAAACATGAACATATGGCAAATAATGGAAATTTTAAATAGAAATTTAAAACTAATAGTAATATTTACATAGTAAAACTTTTGGAAATATATATCTTGTTTCTACATCTTCCTGCAGTATCTTCACTCGGTTTCTTCCACTGCCCTTCTCCGCCTAACATCGCTCAGTTACGCTTGTTCTTCTCTCGAAGTTGACGGGTCCGGCAACGCTTGCCCTGATTGTTCTTAAGCCAATAGCAGTCTTCAGCTGGTGGTGCCACCTCTTCTTGAGCCTGCTCCACTTTGGACCGGTGTCATCTATAAAGAATCTGTATCCTCCCATGTTTCATATACATAAAACGGGACCAGGCTATTATCTCGCATGTTACTAGCCGCTTCATCTTGTTTAGGAACGCCCTAGTGGTAATCCCTTTAATGAACCTATTATTTTCTGGGCCCCAAGTACGTTTGGTGCCCATCACTATTGGAGCCACTTTCATTTCACTATACCTGTTACGCAGAGAAGTCCTGAGGGTGGCGCATTTCTCTTATTTCTTTTCCATGACGACTCTAGAGTTTGTGGTTCTCAAAGAGGAAAGTAACATCGATAACTATGACTCTGTCACCTTTCATTACCACAAGGTCTGGGCGTAGGCCGGAGTCCTCCACCGCCTGACTGACTGCCACGACTCTGAAGCCTCGGTTCTTCGCCCTCTCTTCTAATCTTTTTATAATTACACCATGCCTCTTCAGGCGAAGAACCGTATGCACAGTTTACTGACCTAGTACACGTGCTAAGCATTCATTTGCAAATATGCACCGCCTGTAACTCTTTTCCTGGTCCCCACCGTATCTTCTTTGTTCATTTAGGGGAACCGGTTGGTGTCTTGGTGTGGACGAACCGCCAGTCGGCAAAGGAGACGAATTAGGCGGTATAAAGAAAGTTGCTATATTCGGGGGAGTTTTTCATGCAAATGGGTACTCTCTCTTGAAACTGCTTTCTCCAAAGCCCTTCTCTCCTCCCCATCTGTTTCTTGAGACAAAGGTTCCAAATTAACCGTCGTCTGCCATATGCCTTTAACGTGACATTCCGGTACTTTATTTCTGGGACGTCCCCTAGGATATCCCATTGGATGCCAATCCGCTCAGAGGCCAGTCCTGCTCTTGACCAACAATCTGAAACCTGGTTGGATTCCTTCCGTGAAAGAAAAGATTGTGGATAAGGTTGGTGACTTGCTCTCGTCCAAGCACTATTCTAAGACGTCCAAGAACAGCATCTAACGGAGTTTTTCTTCATTTAAAGTTAACTACTTGAAAGCTCCGCCAATGAATGCCAGATCGTTTTCTTCCGCAGCGAACGGGATGCCACATAGTCCTTTAGACCTAGTTCCATAGAGGTCCTCGTTGGAGCCATCTAAAGGCAAATTGAGCACTTTCTCTACTTTAGCCATGACTGTTCCGTCCATCCTACTCCGGTTTCCTTTAGGTTATTGCCTATTTCTCACGAGGAAATTAAGGAATGGATAGATTAAAATTCTCAGGGCGTCAATTTTCTGCCACGGAGCTAGCTTGGAGGTTAGGATTGTCTTCGACTTTGCCTATATATCTGCTTTTGGGGGCACCCTGAAATCCAATCGAGACATCAAAGAAGCTCTGTACATAGCAATCTTTAAGCAGTCAATTTTATTCCCCTCTATCTTAAATCAGGTCTAGCATATAGCTGGTGTTTTACCCAAAAGTTGCATTGGTTTATATTTTTGGTGGTTAATTGGCAACACAATCTTCTTCAGGGCCTCGACTGCTTTGTCGTTCTATCTCTAGAGACCGTCTGGATTATGAAAAGTGGAGTGATGTTATTCACATAATCTAGAACTATGTGCTCATCACCGGAGTTTAATCCCTGTATAACAGTATCGAGCCCCAGGATGAATAGGAGCCCACTTAGTAGACAACCCTGTTATCTACTATTGATGCTTCTTATCATTCTGATAGGATCTGAATCGCCAGAAGAGGAGCTCACACTGGCGAAGGAGTCTGTGTAAAAGTCTTTGATGATCTCCACCAATGTGCTTCCGACCCAAATCTTTTCCAACGCTTCGATCATACACGCTTATGGAATAGAACCAAATGCGTCAGATATGTCTAGCCATACGGTGCAGAGTCTCGTACACTTCCAAACGCACAACCAGATCATCTAAAAAGAGGTTACATTCGATGGCTCTCCCAGCACCATCTTTATAGCCTTCCGTCTGTTCAGGCGATATATTCTCTGGATGGCACTAGGATCCGAAGGGTTATTGATCCCTTTACCCGGCCCTCGTTTTTAATCTCTTGGCCGGATTTAACAGATTAGAAGTGCCTTTTCTATTACTTTTACTTATACCTTAATTCACAGTTCTATATTTAAGCACTACCCTCTTCTTCTCAAGTTACTCACTGTCTGTACATATATTATAAATTTTCGAACTAGAAATATATCTAAAATGACTTTACTCAAAAATGTTGAAGTTGGGGTAGTAATTGTGTTAACTGAAAGGCTCATATGTTTTGCGCTTTCGACATCCTCCACTCTATTACTAGCTGTCTGCAACTTCTTCTTCAGCACCAGGATATTTATCATCTAATTCAGATCATAAGAAATATAATGTATTACCTTAGGGATAGCCAGTTCTTTTGTTTTACAATAAAAAACTTTTAATCAATTTAAAAAAAATTATTTTTAAAACTTCTACTCAGATACTGTAGAATAGGATGGAAGTTTGTCGCAGGGTTGTATTATCACTGCGCAGAATATTCGCCATCGCTACGTGTTATTTTCCACAACCCTCGTTTTAGAATGTTGTATTAAATGGAAATAATAAGGGAAGTGGAAGGGTAAGGAATAATGGATGAGCTGCCAAGAGAGACTGACGTAAGTAGGAACCTGATGAATTGAGTTGCATAAGCGGGTCCTTTCCATGAATCGGCTCGAATATCCAATCGCCTCTCCCTTTATGGCCACAACAAGGGAATCTTTTCCTCCTTTTGTCTCTCTGCATGTCCTTTGAATCAGGAGTGCACATAAGGGTGTTTCATGGCGTAATTTGGGCCATCAAAATTTTTTAGGGGATGGGCACGTTCGACGGGGTTATGCATTTTGGTGGGAGGGCACATTTCGACGGGTTTATGACTTTTCGGATTGAAAATTTTCAAACCAGAGGACAAGAGAAAAGCATATTACAGACCACTGAAAGTGTAATTCTATATGACCTCTGATTTTTTAAATTTTACCTTAGCTTGCACTGTTTTTAGGAAGAGAAGAGAAATAAAATAAAAATACCTTAAGAGGAGGAGAGGGGGAGGGTCATGCGCCATCGACCTCTGCGTTGAATCATAGAAAAAGTCATGAGAAAATGGATTTTAAAAAACTATACATTAAATACTGATTTGTTTTGTTTTAATTATTAATAAATTTGTTTTTGTTTTCTTTTATCTTATTTCTCAATGTCGGTAATGACAAGAAAACTCTTTTAAAGACCCTTTAAGTTTATAAGGGGTTAATGGGTCCTTTTAACGACGTGAGTATAACAGAACCATCATCAAACCAGCTTGTGGTAAGAGCTAGTGTTACCTCAGAAGTTTTAATAAATATATAAATGTTTTTACTCTGCTGTCTCAATATTACTTGAAGCAAATCATATTAAATCACTATATTTTATACCAATGTTAGGCAATATAGGTACAGATCCCATTTTATCAAACATTAACATTCGCCTGAAACATCGTGAATAGCTTTATTACAACTGTTTAATTCATGAAAACTATTAGTATTGGGGCGTTTTCAATCTGGAGATCGGCAAACTTTGTCTATTTAATTAGGGACTAAAAACTCGTAAATATCATTTGTTTTCCCCTTGGATCGCTACATAATTTCGTCACAAAAACGAGAATATGTTTTGTATTTAACCTCGTTATTTTGACACGTTGGGGGTATAGGTCACACCAAACGGCTCAATATTTTCTAAGTCAATATCTTTTCTGAACTTTGTGATCAAGTTATCTTATGATCGAAGTGGAAAGCAAATGGGTACTTACGACTTTTTAGTACCTAATTAAATAGACAACGTTTGCCCATTTCCAGATTGGAAACGCCCCAATTCTGAGAATTTTCATAAATAAAATAGTTGTTGGTTACGATGAGATGAAGCTATTAAAGTTTCAGGCGGATGTTAATAATTAGATAAACATGGGTCTGTACCACGGACTACTGGGTGTACTCTCAATTTTCTAGGCATACATAGCTCAGAGCCCGGAATAATGTGGTTTACAAAAACATGCGGTGTTGCGAGATTTTCATTGCCTACCATCGATTGGTCAAAAGATGCCACACTGATACAGGATTTTTTGAGATAGACTGACGATAGATACCGAATTATTTAAATATAATATTGGATCTAGATTTATCAAAATACACTAAATATTATTAAGGCTGCAAAGATATGTTTCACATATCCATGAAGTATTTTTACTTTCACTTATCTATATACGTAATATACCTAGCTAAGGTATAGGTATAATAAAGGTAATTATTGTATGGTAAGAGTACTTAGAGAGATCATGAAAATTTTCGAATCTGAATTTTAAACAGAAATACATGTTTTGAAGTCCCCTGAGTCCAAATAACCAAATCCCACAACTTGGTGCGTGTGCGCGCTCGTCCGTGCGTCCCTAGCTCAAAAGATAAAAGGCGTACGAAACTCAAATTGGGTATTTGAGGTTTTTGAAGCGAAAACTTCTTTAAGCCGTTTTGTACTTGTTTGTGGAGAGTGAATTATATTGAACTGTCAGATTTCCAAAGTTTTAACGCCCGGGTAAAGTCGGCTAGAGTAGACTAATTAAAATGTATTTACATATGGATTAAAATATCTCAAAAACTAAAAATCAGGCCTGCATACTGTAAGCGAAGAGATTTTTCAGTATTTCATCCTCTCTGTAATTGACTATAATTCAAAATTTTATCTTAATGCGACACCGTGTCAATACAGCTTCCATAGCTTCCTCGCCGTTTCACCGTTTTCATTGGCTAAAAAATATCTGTATTAGAAGGGCTAAAATTTTTCGTATGAGAATAAAATCTCTGGGAGAAGCCGTTTTCAGAAATTTACTAATTCCTCGACCTATACAGGTTTCATTTCCACGGGTTTTATTCATCAGCGGATATTAAAATGCGAAAGAGTTCCGCTTTTGCAGATTGCATATTTAATGATTTATGATAAAAGAAAAAATCCAGTACAAACTGAACATTAATTTATGTAAAAATTGAGTGTTTTACATAAAAACTAATTGTTTCTATTGCCCTCTGCAATTTTCCATCTTAGCAGACTGCTTATATCAGTTGCAAACTACAAAATATCACCTTTAGCACAAATAGAATAAAAGCTAAAAATTTTGACATACGACTTTTGCAATAAACAGTATTGGTATATACTTAATAGGTATGTTTTCACTTGTAAAATGTATGAAACAAAAAACCCATAAGAAAATTCAACTTTTTGTTTGTTCGAAATAAACAAGACCAATACTTTTTTTTCGTCAGAACAAAACTAATCAAGCTTTAATATAAGGTGTAAATCGAGATCACGATGACTTGGTTGAACTTCAATCGAAATAAACACTATCACAAATAAGACTCTTTTTTTTATACTAACTCAGAGTAAAAATTAATTTAATTACTTGAAATCTAAGTAACGGCAGTTAGTATCATGCCAGTAATGTTTGGAGTCGACCAAATAATACATTATAAATTAACTTTTTGAATAAAACCTAAAATTTTATAACCCCATACAAATATTGTCTTAACCTAACTCACACTCAACATGATCAATGCCTTCCACATTTCACAGCCATTATATTGTTAACAATTATTTATATTAATTTTAATTATTAAATGGAATTCAATGAAGTTGATACAATTACCCCTTGTTAGGCATATAATAAGCAGTCCCGTTGTACAGACCCATGTTTATCAAATTATTAACATCCGCCTGAAACTTCGTAAATAGCTTCATCTCATCGTAACCAACAACTATTTTATTTATGAAAATTCTCAGAATAGGGCGTTTCCAATCTGGAAATCGGCAAAAGTACCCATTTGCTTTCCACTTCGATCGTAAAATAACTTGATCCTAAAATTGAGAAAAGATATGGACTTGAAAAATATTGAGCCGTTTGGTGTGACCTATACCCCCAACATGTCAAAATAACGAGGTTAAATGCAAAATATATTCTCTTTTTTGTGACGAAATTATCTTGCGATCCAAGGGGAAAGCAAATGGGTACTTTTATATAATATGATATTTATTTTTAGTCCCTAATTAAATTGACAAAGTTTGCCGATTTCCAGATTGAAAACGACCCAATACTAATAGTTTTCATGAATTAAACAGTTGTAATAAAGCTATTCACGATGTTTCAGGCGAATGTTAATGTTCGATAAAATGGGATCTGTACCACGGGACTACTTATTATATTGCCTAACATTGATATAAAATATATTGATTTTGTTATTTTAATGAGTTGTTACAGTTTAGCTGAAAGGTTAAAGGTTTAGCCCTATTAAAAATGCACTTCAAAAACTTTTTAATAGCCCAACATTCCCAGAAAATGATTCCTATTCAAAGTAGAATAGTAAGTGAAAGTTGTGGGTTGCGCGCACCAGATTTTTTCTCATATGGATGAAATTTTCCCCACATTACTCCTGTCCTTGTTTCTTTTTTTTTTTTTTTTTAAATTTTTTTTTTCTGAGTTACGATTTCTAGTGTATTCGGACTACCAAAGTTCAGATTACTTCAACTCCACTTTATTTAGTTAAGTCAGCAGTCATATTGTTACCTTTAGGGCGCTAACCTAAAGTACTTTCCGGCGCGTAGCTATTGAACTGTTCAGTTTTTATTGTCACGTTTCAATTGTATGTTAATTACAACAGTGCAAGTAGTTCCTAAAAGGTTTGTCATAGTCTGCATATGTTCAGTGACTCATGCTGAATCCCTTTGATGTAACCGCAACAGGACCTTATAGAAATACTCGGTTTCTTTTGTTGGGTGTTCTAATATTCTCATTACATGAACATATAGTCAGTGGGCCAGACCCCCTTACCGTGCACCGCCCCCCCCCCCCTCCCCACATCCCTATAAATTGCATATCGTTGTGTTCCTTGTGACAATTTATTAAAAAAAAGCCAATATTCCCACAAAAAAAAGTGAACGAACTGCCACAAAATGGCGTCCAAACATGGCGGATTTACGACTTTGACTTTAGTTAGTTTTTTTGTTACTGAGAATCAGCATTTGGCTTAATTTCATTATATTTGGTATTTTATTAAAGCTGGATAGTCAGAAAATAATAAAACATGAAAAAATATTAAAAACTAGTAGGCTTAGGCATTGAAAAAAAACGGTAAAGTCAATTTTTTTTACAAAAATATTTTCAAGTTGAAAATCAAGCGTCGTTTGTAATTAAACGGTCAACAATAATGCAAAACGTGCTGAAATAAAACATCTGGAGAATACATTTATCTTTCTAAAACACTGATTACTTTTTAAAATGTTTGAAGTAGTTCCGTATAAAATGTACTTAAGCGGCAGAAAAGCGCTACTGGCGTGGGTTCCTACAGGCCTCTACCACATCACTCAGTACTCATATATGGCTTATTTATAGTGCTATAATAACTTTTTTGTTATATTATATTGATTATATTAACGAACAAATATTAATACAATAATTTAATTGTAAATTGTTTTTTTAAAATTTATTATTTTTGTTTTTATTTTTCATTATTATTTTTTTTTTAATTTAACTTCATTTATTCTATACGGAGGTCGCTTAAGAAGGCCTCTATTAACACAATTATATGCCGATTGCCTAGAACAAATCTTTCTTGTTGGTCTTCACTATAATAAACCTGCTTAATGTCATCCAAACTGATCAAGCATTTTGACCCCCTTTTAGCAGCATATTGAAATATTCTGTTTATTTGTCTACTATATATTCGTTTAGCCATATAATAGATACTGATCCTTGTTTTCTTTTCCGAAATTTTGCCACTGTCGTTCGCTTAATGTATTTTCTCCAATGGTTGGGTTCCATTTTGAGACCAAATACTAACAATCAGTTCCAGTTAGCTAGAAGAACTTATAGCTTCGCCCTTTCCATATTTCTTTTGTGCAGAGGGAATAATGCACTTCAATATTAAAAGTTCCTATTTTTTATGATATGGTCCAACTTCCGAATAAAATAAAGGAAATAAAAATGTTTTTTTTTAATAGCGATATATGAATTTTACTAAACAATCCATCACCTATTCATTAAAAGTAGTTCAGATTAGGTATATATTATTTTAGTTTATAAAACAGATATTAATATGACTCATTTCCGGAGAAGTATATACAATTTAAATTACCTCTAAGAATCAGTAAATATATAAAACAAAATGTTAAATTGCAAATATTAAATAAAAAATTCAAGATATTCTGCAAAATATTTTTCAATTAAGTTTTATTATTATAATTATATAATTGTGTTAATAGAGGCCTTCTAAAGCGACCTCCGTATAGAATAAATGAAGTTAAATTAAAAAAAAATAATAATGAAAAATAAAAACAAAAATATTAAATTAAAAAAAAAAAATTTTACAATTAAATTATTCTATTAATATTTGTTCGTTAATATAATCAATATGATATAACAAAAAAGTTATTATAGCACTATAAATAAGCCATATATGAGTACTGAGTGATGTGGTAGAGGCCTGTAGGAACCCACGCCAGTAGCGCTTTTCTGCCGCTTAAGTACATTTTATACGGAACTACTTCAAATATTTTAAAAAGTAATCAGTGTTTTAGAAAGATAAATGTATTCTCCAGATGTTTTATTTCAGCACGTTTTGCATTATTGTTGACCGTTTAATTACAAACGACGCT
Organism: Nezara viridula; assembly: GCA_928085145.1. NCBI lineage: Eukaryota > Metazoa > Arthropoda > Insecta > Hemiptera > Pentatomidae > Nezara > Nezara viridula. Next base: position 129,073,315 of record OV725077.1, on the reverse strand, counting down.
TGTTTTCAACTTGAAAATTTTTTTGTAAAAAAAATTGACTTTATCGATTTTTTTCAATGCCTAAGCCTACTAGTTTTTAATATTTTTTCATGTTTTATTATTCTCTGACTATCCAGCTTTAATAAAATACCAACTATAATGAAATTAAGCCAAATGCTGATTCTCAGTAACAAAAAAACTAACTGAAGTCAAAGTCGTCAATCCGCCATGTTTGGACGCCATTTTGGGGCAGTTCGTTCACTTTTTTTTGTGGGAACATTGGCTTTTTTTTAATAAATTGTCACAAGGAACACAACGATATGTAATTTATAGGGATGTGGGGGGGGGTGCACGGTAAGGGGGTCTGGCCCACCGGGTAATAATCGAAATGGAAAAAAAAACTATTGAGTTAAATTTTTAAATGTTTATTTTATTTTATATTATATTTGCAACTGTGTTGCAACACGTCAAGCAAATTTGTTTTAATTTATTCTGTCTTATTTTTTCTAGATAATATTTATATAGTGAGTTGGAGATCTCTCGGTCACTCCCTTTTGAGCTTCGTCGAGGGTCTCCAAGTAACAGGGAGGAAGAGAAAATACGAGAGGCTTTGGATGAGTTAAAGAGTGGAAGGTTATGAATTAGATATTAATGTAGATTTTTACTGTTGGTATGTTCATTTCGTTGTGTATCTTGTGATTTGAAATAAATCGAGTTGCCTTTACATAGAATTTAGCGTAGCCAGCCTGATAAAAGATCATTCAGGCGTTTAAATTTATTTAAATTCCGAAGGAAGTTAAAAGGATTGAAACCTGTTAATTATAGGACTGCAATTTATTAAAAAAAACATTGGATGACTAAGAAGTGATTTTAGTACATGCGAAACGATTGATTTACAGTATGCACCAAAACTAATTTAAAACGCAATTACAAATCATTTTTTTAATTTCAGACCGTAAACAATTATTTAAGCAAATGTTACATATTATACAAAATTTTGCCGCAAACACGATAGTTGAATTGTATTAATTGCAAGGACCCGAAATTAAATGTCGAGTTCGATAGTGAAAAACCTCGATAGAGGATGTTTAAGTATAGAAAATAAAGAAAATAATAGTCAAAGATGGATTAAATTTGATATTTTACTTTTTGACAAATGTTTAGATCAATACGCAGGCTTAATCCATTGTGCCAAATAAGAGAGCGAGCGGGAGGTCTCAAATTGCATATTGGAATTTTATTTTATGTATAATTACATATATATATATATATATATATATATATATATGTAATTATACATAAAATAAATATATATATATATATATACATATTTTAACTCATTTATTAAACAGATATCAAAGATTAAAGATTTATTATTCACTTACTACATGAAAACTGACTGTACAAAGTTTAAAGCGTTTAACACTAAATAACTAATGATAAGCAATGACACTAGTTGCTCATCTGTTTGTCTAGTTCTGTGTGTTTTAGTGTGAGTGAATACTGTGACACAGTTCAATTTGTCATTACTAGTGGGCCCGTTCGAAAAATTCGTACAGCATATTGTTACCAAATGCCAAATTAATACGAAAATAAAATAATGCAACGTATCAAAAGATAAAGAAAACAATTGTTACTTTATCCATAAATATAATCCACAAAGGAAACAAAGGAAACAAAATAAATTTAAATCTTCATTTTTGTTTGGAACCAACATATTTACAAATTTCAATAAGCTGTATCTTTGCGAAAAATGTCCGATTTCGATGATTTTTTTTTCCTTTTGTAGAAATTAGTAACGTTTTATACAATCATGGGAATGCCAGGGAAAAGTGTGTAATTTTTTAGTTATTCGCAAATAAAGTTTTTTTTTTTCATAACTTGTTTGCCTGAATTTTCGGGTGATTGGAATATTTTTCCCGCCTGAAGGAGAAGGAAGCCTTCGAAATTGGTGGCTCAATCTTGAGATTTGGTGAAAATTAACGATGATATGGCTTGCCGATCAAAAACATCATCGATAAATAATATAAACTCCTCCTGTCTCGATCATAGAGACCGCAAGTCGACGAAATGAGACGTGTATCTAATGATAGTACGACTATTAACGTCAGGTTGTGTGGATGCGAACCCCATGCCTTGCGTTATCTCGAAAATGGTATGTTTTTGGGCTTAAAAACGGAGGATCCGATAGTTCCGAAGGAACTATCCGGGTCTTGCTGTACGCATCAAAATCTTCAAGGTCCAATTTGTCCCGATCGATCTACAGACCTACCACTGTTCCAGTATTGAAGCCTAGAAAAATGTTTGTATCGACTTTATTTATTTTAGAAAGAAAAACAAAAGTGGAGAATACGATTCGCTAACCCCCGTGAAATTATGAATCCAACGGTACCCCATTCATGGCATTTGAGCATGCCAGGAGCTTATATTTGGTACAAAACCGATTTCGAGCCTTACTGTAATAATATATGTATGGATCATGGGAGACACAATAAATTTACACACTTTTGCAGAACAAACAAACATGCTTTTAAGTTATGGCGAGGTACATAGAAACGGTGCTGCTGCTGTTCGAAGATATCGTGAAAAATTTCCTAACCGAAAAATACCATATTGTAAAACGTTTGAGGCCATTGAAAGACGCCTTAGTGATAATGGCACGCTAAAACGTATACGAGTAAACGCCGGTCGACAAAGATTCCGACGAACTGCAAACGTTGAAGAAGAAATACTCGATGCTGTTCAGTTATCTCCTACTACTAGTACCAGAAGATTGTCACGTCGTTTCGATGTTTCCTCTACCAGCGTATGGCGAACTTTACGTGAACAATTGTATCCATTTTAAGTATCGAGTATGCAAGATTTGTTACCACATGAGTTGGACAATGCACACGAGATCCTAACTTCCTGAACTGCATTTTGGTTACTGATGAATCTTGCTTTACAAGAAACGGGATTTATAATTTTCGAAATTACCATGCTTGGGCTGAAGTAAACCCTCATATGACTGCTATATCTTACTTGCATTTTTTGAAACATAATCTTCATGAACTCCTAGATGATGTTCCTCTAGGCATTAGGCAAAGGCTGTGGTTTATGAATGATGGTTATTGTTGCCCAAAATCGGTCTTGGTCTTGCACTTTGGAAGACCAAGACCAGGACTGGTAAAAAACATCGATTTTTAAAATATAAAATTATGAAAAATTAGTTACTTATACTTGACAAGTCAAGGACCACCTCGGTCTGTAGTGCCAGAAGAAGAAGAAGATAAGAATACGATGGAGTTCCGAAATAAATAGAATCTGAAGAAACATTTTTTTAATTTAATTTTTTTTTATTTCTATATATATCTAAAATCTAATTATATCTAAGAAAAATATTTTAAATAAAATACAAAGATACTAGTATTTATATATGTCATATAAAAAAAATACGACTGAGCTTAGGTTTTTAATGCGTGTAAATAAAACCTGACCAATTCTTTTTTTCAACAATTAATTTAAAAGGCACAATGACTAATTTAAAATATAACAAAAAGAAACAATTATTTATACAACACATAATCATATACTTAAAGTTAAATACTTGTTTATTTTATGGTCAATATTTTTTGGCAGTGAGATTTATAAAACATCCCATTTTCTCTTTTTCATAAATTTCTAGCCATTCTGTCTTCATAGACATTTTTAATTCATGTACGATGTCTGAAAAAAATAGGTGATATTTATCAAGCTGTCTTTATATCGCTTCCTTGGGAAATAGTCCAGTGAAGTAAGATGGGAAAACAGACTTACCCCAATATTCAAAAAATAAAGATGAAACTTGTTAGGAATTGTTGATTACTCTCCTTATAATAACTGGTAAAAAGTCCCAAAGAATTCCGCGTAAGGATTTGATGCAGGAGAGGGAGAAGAGCAGAAAACTAACATATTTTTTTTTTTTATAATATCTCAAACTATGAGATTTTTCGCAAAGATGGCTCAGTACATTATCAAAGTACTTTAAAACCTCTATAAAAACGATACTATACATTTTTTGTTGTTGACAAAATCAATAGTTACGGAGATATTTTTGAGATTATATTTATTGTATATCCACTTTAAGCAAAATTTGCTTCAAACCACGAAACTTATGTTGTTAATAGTAGATACCTTTTTGAAGTTTCTTAAATTTTCGATAGTTAAAATTATTTTTCAAAGTTTCTTTCTTTTAATGATACTAAAATTTAATTGACAACAGAGTTATATTCGATATCAATCAATGGGGAATTATAATGATATGAAGTTTAGATTGACATAAATTTCATATAGTTGATACTATTTTGTAAAAGGCATTAAAACTTATAAAAAGTTACCATAAACCATGGTCTGATTACATACAGAGAACCATGATCCTTTGGGACTTTATACCAGTTTTTATGGGGAGGGTAATCAACAATTTCTGACAAGTTTCATCTTTACTTTTTGGATGTTGGTGGTCAATCCCTAATTTTACTGAACTATAAGTAATTGACTGATGTATTTCCTTTAATAGCTGTATGACCCCTATTCCAAGCAAATATAAATATAATTTTACCTTGTCGTTTAATTAAAATAACTTTTTATGACACTTAAACTGTCAGTTATAATTAAAGTTTCATTATAATTGCTTTATTTAATATAATCCAAAGTTGAAAATATCGTTGTCAATTCGAAAGTGTAAACTGAAGCCTTTTCTTCTATACTAAAGAACACTGTGATAAACTGTAGGAGTATAGACAGCGGCGCCTACTCCCTTACACGGGCTCTTAGATCCGTCAGTGAATATTAGATAAAATGATGGAAAATTAAACTTAATATATTCGTATGAGATCCTCTCAGGAGCCAGAAACTAGAAACCAATATACGTTTGCTTCAACATTTACTTCACAAATTTATTGAACCAAAACATCACTTGAAGTTCTTTTTCATCCCAAAACGTTGACAGATTCTGAATGCATCTTATTTTTTTAAATAATCTTTAATTTATGGTTCGTGAATTTCCTTTTAATTATTAATTATTATAATGGAATTTGACATTCGATTATATGCCGCTTAGTTCAAAAACACAAGACAAAGACTATTGGTATTCAGGTGCAGGCTAGACCTAAACAGAAATGACGGGAAGAACGGCTTCCTGCTGGTTTTGTTAACGACACTATCCATTCGCTTCTCGGGGAATGGTCGTTCATTAACTACAGAATAGAACTTTCTCAGTCAAATCAGTGACAACTTCGTTATGTCTACTACAACTTAACACTCCAAGTTCAGTAGTGAAACAGTACAAGGGCCATCCCATTGTAAATCCAATAGTTACGAGTACTATAGCCACTCTTGTAAACAGTTGCGTAACTAAGAAGCGCATTGAAACAATGTCACCTTGGCTTTCCCGTCCTACATCCCTTTCAGAATCGATGGATCCCAGTCTTCAGAGTAGTTAATGTTACAAATTAAATGTTGCTCAGCTGTGTAACCATTGTATTTCTTGGAAAACAATTGCTGTGTTCTTTAATCAATTTAAACTAGACTAACCAAAGTGAAAAATGGAGAATATTAAATAACATTATATTTATATTTATATTGAAATAGTTATTGTGTTAAGTTACAATCAAGAAAAAAATAAATAATAATGTGTGTGTTTTAGACCACACGATAGAAGTTAAAACATCAACAACGCGAAATTAATATAGTTCATTATAAAGAAAATGAAATAAAGGGAGAGGGTGAATGGCCTTTGTCGGAAAAACAGTAGTAAATGTTTAAAACTCTTTATCTTTCCACGGAATTGTCCATGAATGATTTTTTTCATTTTTACTTTTTTTGACTGAATACGCCAACCAATCTTCTCTTACTTTATTTTTTTAACTTGTATATTTGGTTTTAGACATGTGAAAAACAAAATAGCTAACGCGGGTCATCAAGGAAAAACTTTTTATAGCCAATAAAGTCCGATTTTTCGATATTTTTTTCTTTATTCACCAATAACTCCTAAATGGTGCATCTTAGCGAAGAACGTTCTTTTTATGAAATTAAATAATGTCAAATCGTATGTCAAAAGAGTACCTAAATTTATTTATTTCTTTAAGTAGTATGAGTAATAAACACAGTCAACGAACGCTGATTTTTATCATATTCGTCAAAAACAAAAACAAATTACTATAAATGGTCCTGCAACATGGAAACGAGTTCTCGAAGAGAAAAACTCATAGAATAAAAGTTGTAGAGCATCACATTTCGCGTACACTGAATACCAAATGTTTTAATTTAGATCAATTATAGCTCTCGAATCGTGATTCGTTATTTCTTCACGAAATTCGGTTTCTTTTGAGACCTCCATTCTCAAAATCCAGTAATTCTTTAAATCAGCCGCCATTTTTACAGGTAGTTTCGATTGGCAGACTCTCATCTTTTTAAATATAATACCAATTAACTTTATCTCTATTGTTGGAAACTTTTAACTTTGTAATATTTTTCAAATGTCCTTCTGATCGTACTTAACAAATCACAAATTATTCAGAAAAGAAATACATAGGTTTGAATTGTATATCGGTCATGGTACAACCGTCGAGAACGGTTTTGGTAAAAGTGTGTTTTTTAAAGGGTTAATGGGTCTAGAAATTGTTTTTATATAGAACGCCAAATCTAAAATTTGCCTTCGTATAGCCAGTGCCATTATACCTGCTTCGACTTGAAGGCTCACTATGGGGCTTGATCGAAAAGCACCAGCGGCTACTCGAAGTGCTATGTTTTGGATCGTATCCAGCATCTCAAGTGTCCTTTTGCTAGCGGAACCATATACTACACACGCATAATCTAATTTGCTCAGTACAAGTGCCTTATATAATCGAATTATACTGATTCTATCAGCTCCCCAGTTGTAATTTCTTACCGTTTTTAGGATATTTAAAGCCTGTAGACAGTTAGCCCTTAGCTGTTTTATATAGGGTGACTATGTAAGAGCGCGATCTAAAGTGACACCAAGATATTTAATGTTCTTTGCTTATACTAAATCCTTCCCGTCAATTTTAATATTTTGAATGGTAAAATTTCGTTTTCGCGTAAATTATCTCGTCTGTGATTTGTTGACGGAAATTTTAAAACCATGTGTATTAAGCCAAGATGTTGCACCTAACAAAGATTCTTGCATAATTTCGTGAATAAGCGTTGTATCTTTACCCTTAACATAAATCACTACATCATCAGCGTACATCAAAATGTTAGCTGGAAATCTTACTTTTGTAGCGACTCCTTAAATTGCACGGCTAAATAATATAGGACTAAGTACGCTGCCTTGTGGGGCACCGCTTATTTGCTCAAATTCATTTGATATTGCGTTGCCGGATCTTACATAAATCTTCCTATTGTTTAGGAAGTTATATACACTGACAGGCAAAAAATTCCACCCACTTGACTTTTTCATGTTTTCATCTAAAAATATTTCTGCTTTGGATTGGTATATTGTCTTTAATGAATAAATAAGTAATCTTTTTGTTTGTTTTCAATTAGGAATGTTAATATAGAGGACAATAACCCTTAATCCTTAATTCAATGAAATGATTCTAGATTCCAATGTTTACTTTCTATGGAATCAAAATGTTTATTCAGTATCAGTATGAGTATCTGTAGTTTATTAGTTCAGTGCCGTTTCTTGCAGCACATTCCTTAGTCTCCGGCTTTTAATTTTTTCAATATTAAGTTTAAAAATGCCTCTTAGTGCTGAGGATGTTGCACTTATTGATGATGGACGTTCCATTAGATATGTAGCTAATGCCATCGGAATTCCATGTGAAACTTTACGAGACGCCGTCAGGCGTTTTCGGGAAACTGATTCTTACAATAGAAGGCTCGGTTCTGGACGGCCTAGGGTAACAGAACCACGGGATGACTGGTTTTTGACTTTGAGAATTTTACGAAACCGGCACCTTACCGTTGTTCAGACGATTCATCAGCTCGAAGAAGTTCGAGGTGTGCAAATTTCTGAACGTACCGCTCGGAGAAGATTAAATGAATTATGAATTAATGGCTTTTCGTCCAGTAAAAGGACCAGAGTTAACCAGAACTCAAAGAGTAACACGGCTGGCTTTTGCTCGAGAACACAGCCATTGGACTATGGACGAATGGAGTGCTGTAATTTTTACAGATGAGTAAAGATTCGCTCTTCGATCTCCAGACGGGTGTGGAAACGAAGAAACGAAAGATATGCAGCCTGTAATTTTTCCCAGAGCCAACCTTTCCAACGTGGTTCCTTAATGGTGTAGACAAGTGGGTCGAATTTTTTGCCTGTCAGTGTATAAATTGAAACATTTCACCCTATATCCTAATTTCAGTCAAAGCATTTAGTAAATATTTTATGTATACAGAGTTGAATGTATTTTCAATATCCAAAAATACCGCTAAGAGGAATTCCTTTGATTGAAAAGCTCCTATTACGTCGGCTTCTAATTTTATTAGGTTGTCTAGTGTACTTCTGCCGCTTCGGAAACCACTTTGCCATAAGCAAAGAATGTTTTTACTTTCCATAAACCATTTTAAAGACGATTGGCTATCATTCTTTCCAACAGCTTGCAAACACAACTGGTTAGCGCGATAGGTCGGTAACTGGGCATCAGTTCTTTCGGTTTGCCTTTTTTCAAATTGGATATTATTTCAGATTTACACCAATTATCAGGAAAAAATTTTGAACGGTATGCATTATTCAGAAAATTACAGAGTGATATTATGCTACGATAAGATAATTTTTTTAAACATACTATAAGTGATGCGGTCTGATCCTGGGGAGCGTTCTTTACATGTTTTAAGGGCTGTAATAAATTCAAAGAAAGAGAAGGGAAGATTAATGTTATTACTTTCGGCGCTTATGTATTCCACTTGAGCTGTACTCATTGAGGTTGGAATGTTTTGTATAGGAGTCGAAAATGTCATACTAAAATATTCTCCTATTGCAATAGCTACGGTCTTAGGGTATGTGATTATTTCGTCAGCCCTATTGAGCATGTTCAAGGAAAAATGTTATTTCTTCCCTATTATTTTTCTTAATATATCCCATACATCAGCGATCGGAGTATTAATATTTATTCGTGATACGAAGTCTTTCCAGCACATTTCTTTGCTTTGTTTTACATGTACAACATTGTTTCCTAGCTGTGATGTATTTTTTGAAGTTATCGGAATTCGGTTTATTTTTAAATTTCCGCAACATTTTTTTTTTCCTTCTTTTAATAGCGATAGAGCAATCCTTCGTCCACCAAAGGATGAGGATCGTCCCACTTCTTGCCCTGGTCTTTGGTATTGAGCAATCTGTTGCTGTCCTAATAGTTTCTCTAAGCATTTCATATTGCACGGGTAAACTGTTTTGGGCAAGTTGTAGACCTGAGAGATTTGCTAATAGTTTATATTGATCCCAATCCGCATATTATACAAGCCATCGATTTGAGCATGTTACCGACTGGACTCTATCAAGAAACTCAATTATAATAGGGAAATGATCACTACCATGAGTATTATTAATCCTGTGCCATTCTAATCTTGGAGCTATAATAGGAGTAGTTAGCGATAGATCAATGCTCGATAAATTGCCTGTTCTAGGACAGATGTAAGTATAGCTGGAATCATCTAAAATAGTCATATTATTAATATCAATAAAGGTTTCTATCAGCCTTCCCGCAGTGTCTGATTTTGAGGACCCCCATTGAGGGCTGTGACAGTTGAAATCACCAAGCCATAAGACTGGAGCTGGGAGCTCTTCCAATAGATCATTTAATGCTCTAATCGGAAAATCGTTTGTGGGAGGAAGATACAAACAACGTATAGTTAGAAGGTAAGGGGAAAGTATCGGCACAGCAACTGCTTGCAGGCAGGATGTGACCGGTACTTGAAAACAGGCAACTTCATGGCTAACCAATATACCTACTCCACCACAAGCTTTTATTCCTTCCATATAGTCTTTTCGGAAAATTTGAAAATTTCGAAATTTCGCTTGATGCTTAGGTAGTAAATGAGTTTCAGATGATATTAGATTCACTATCCCGTACTAATATATCTAAATCACTTATATGATAATTAAATCCTCTAATGTTCCATTGGAGTATTTTCATAATTATTTAAGAAACTATTTCACAAAATTTGTTTAAAAACATAGTAATCAAGAAATGGTATTAAGGGATAATATAGTAAAGAAAAAATAATTATAGAAGATGTTAAAACAACAACATAACACTGGTTAGTTAAGAACACTAATTTGGGGTTATTTATTATATCGATCATATATACTGTTAAAGAGATTGTTTGACGTTAATAGAGATACATCGATATATTCTGGGACCATGATACATTATTTATATTAATAATTATCACTTCTGACAGGTGTGAGTTGAAGAATCAAGTTAAAAAAAAAAATAAAAAAATTAATTATCAATTGATGTTTGAGGTTAGAGTAGATAAGAGGACAGAATTTTTTCTATAATAAATGTTTGAAAATTTCGGTTATATTACTTCTTTTGAATAGTTTTTCCTCTTTTACGTTGCTATTGTGGTGGTGGGGCATATTTTTTGTGAGGTAAAATAGAAGTTTCGTTTGTGATTGGTTTATCTTCTGAAGTATTTAGATTATTCAATATCTTTAAACGCAATTTAAAAATAACTAAAATGATAATTACGTTAGTTACATTTACTTCACGTTCTTATGTGATGATAGATATATAAATTTTATATAATTATAAAGTTTAAAATACAAAATTTTATCTATGCCCATTATTTTACATAATATTCTGAAACATGTCTGTCATTTGTCTTAATATTCATGCTTATACATGACATTTACTTTTAAATGAATATAATATTAATCGAGTGATTGATAGATTTACTTAACAGTTTGAGGTTCAGCGAAGTTAATTTTTTTACGATAATTTATATCTTATATTATAATTACTTAAATAGTTCTTTTGAGATTAAACCGCTACATAACCAAGCCTGATTAAGAGGATCACCACAAATAAATAAATAATTCTTTAAATCCTTTTTTTTTCATTTGTTTGAAAAGTTTTCGGTATTTCATTTATGCAATTCACAGTATAAGGATCTGTGCCACCCATGTTCCGCATTGGTTAAAGTAGTTATGATATACCAGACGTAGATACATTAAATTTGTAATTTCTCTTTCATACAAATTTTGGCTGATCACATACTTACAGACATACAGGTCATTTTGAGTAACTTGGTTATTTGACTCAGATTACGTTAAATTCCATTGAATTATTGAATTTGAAATATTTCACGATAACACTAGTTTCTGTTACTATGTTTCATATGTAGGCATTTAGTTAGGTATTTGCAGAAAATAAAAAACTCTAGGTATGCCATTGCTAGGGAAACCCATTCTCTTTTCTTTTTTTTTTTTTTGCCCATATTAATGTTCTTTTAAAAAATACCAAAACGTCTTTCTTATTAACCATCTGGACATTGGATATGAGCTTGATTGAAATATTTTATCCTCTCTAGTTGACCTCTATGTCACTTAGGTTTTAACCTCTATGTTTGTTGCGAATTGTTTGTCCAGAAATTCTTTTCAGCAACAGGAGAGGTTACAGTTTAGCCTACATAACCTTCATGGGTGAAACATAATATGTTTTTCGCTCTAATTTCACCGTGTTGTGACATTAAAGAAGTTGAAAAACTTCAGAGAACTTTAATGCATAAATAAAATGAACTGCAAATTTCATGGGCCATTATTGGCTCTTTGGTCCTTTAGGAAGAACTGTTTTCCTACCTCCAAAGTCATTTCACAAAGATATCGTAAGTTCTAATTTAATGCTTCTTCACTAATATTAACCGGATTTATTATCTTCTGAAGCTCCAGTCTTTTGCTTGATTTTTTTTATACATTAATTATCACACTGGTCATTATATGTTACTGAAATATTGAAACTATAGAAGCATTGAAGCCACTGCATTACATTACCGCTTTTATCCCTAATTTAACTACATTATTTTATACTTTTATAGCAGTACATAAATTAAATCATTTATTTTATCTTGTAATTTAAACTTATGTGTGTGTGTGTGTGTGTGTATGTATTTGTGCACACATGTGTGTGCCTCTTTATCTTCAATATTTAACTAACTTAAAATGACAAATAGTATATAAATGTTATGATCTTGTTTAAATTTTTGTGCTGAGCACTGGGTGTACATGATTGGTTGCTAAGAAATGATTTCAGCACCAGTTATAATCTTTGGTTGTATTTTATAATATAATAAATCGATCTGTAATTATTAGTGATTATATTAATTATTGTGATTATTTCATAAATATAATTTAGATTTGAAACATAAATGCACAATTTCTTGGTGTCATTCTATTTTATGTGTAATAAATAAGCTGGTTTTAAGTGTAGTAAATATGTATAATTAAAAAGATCATAGTTAATGACATTGTAAATGTTTTATTCCAGAAAAGAATATATTTTTTTTACTTTTAGTTAGACATTTAAGTTTATAAATTTGTTCCCATGGCTTGTTAATGTTTATATCATGTTAATCCATGAATTTTAATATTTAGATAATAAATAGTGAGGGAATTTGTTTTTTTTTTAATTAAAACTGAGTAATTCCAAAAACTTCAAATTTCATGACTATTTCTCATCCAACCTTCATACTGTCAACTCAAGTCCATCTGTAAGTAGGGGCAAGTTTTAAACTATGCCATCGATGTGCTCAGCATTGAGTTTAAGAAGTTGGCCCAGTTTTATTGCAATTCTAATGAATTTTCTTTTCTAAATTTATTCTACTTGTATTTAATAAATAAAATGTTCAAAATGTGCTGCTGTTTCTGAATTTTTTTTTAAAAAATGTATAATGCTTAAGCAGATTTCGCAACATTCTAAAGCTTACATACATATATGATTATATGAAATAAAATGAAAAAAGCTTGAGAATACTTAGTAATATACTCATTTAATCCAATATATTATTATTATTTTTATTTTAGATATGTATTAATTTTCTTACAGGGTTGATTTGTAGCTATGGGGATTCTAAAAGTAAGCTATGTGGACCTTTTGCTGGAGCAAGTGCAAGACAAGGTATTTCAATTATATATTAAAAATAAGTATTCCTTGGTTTGTGGTAGAAACAAAAAGCAATTGTATTTACTTTAGGTATCTGTTTTTAGTATTTAATACTCTACTATTCAGACAAGATGGCTTTAAATCAAATGGTGTTCTTACAGTAGCTAAAGTTTTCTATTGTTCCAAAAAGCCTTCTGAATGTGATGACCTTAAAAAAGAAAATGAACCAACAAAGAAGATGTCCATTTTCCAAAAATTTAAAGCTATGTATCGTGATTACTGGTATGTCTTAGTTCCTGTACACTTAGTAACCTCTGCAATTTGGTTTGGTTCATTCTACTACACGGCCAGAAGGTATGACGATTTTTCTAACCATATAAGATTTGAGATTGATTACTCATTTGTTATTAATTGTATGATTCTTATTTCTGTTTTTAAGTGGAGTTGACATTGCCTCAATTGCAGAAATGATGCATCTCAGTGATAGCACTGTTGAAAAGATTAGAGCAAATAGCAATACTCTGGCTGGTCATCTTGCTGTTTCATATCTTTTGTATAAAATATTTACACCTCTTCGGTATACTGTGACTGTTGGCAAGTATTAGATACATCTGATTTGCAAATATTGTTTAAAATGTTTCTTTATTTATTTATTTTTTTAATAAAACTAAATTTTGTTTCTGTCTAAGATATAGCATATTCATTATTTTAAAAGTACCTATGTTTTTATAATTTGTCTTAAAGTTCTAACAATGACTGACTGGAACAACATTTAGGATCAAAATCTACTGACTTCTTGACTTCTTGTTTAATAAAGAATACTTAAAGAGGGTCAAGAGACTGGGGAACGTAAGAGATTTTCTCCTAGCTTATCAGAAAATCGGGGGGGGGGAGAGGAGGGGTATTTGATAATTTGATCATTATTGAAAAAGTTAAAATAAAAAAAAGAAAATGAAAAGTTACTAAATAAGAAGAAAAGAATTAAATTTAAAAATTTAGGTTCCCAAACAATGTTTTTTTTATTTTTGTTTGTAGTCTCAGTTTAGTACATCTTAAAATCCATTGAATAATTTTCAAATGTTTTCTAGGCTTTAGGTTTACCTGCCAATGGTTGTGAACAGAGGTAATTTTGTTATCATCACGTTCAATCACCCACTAGGCCTGTTCCATACCATATTTCAGGAGATTCAGTTTATCGTGGGATGATGTGTGACCCCTGGAGGATCTCTATACTCCTAAGCTGATATAAAAGATAAATAATTATTTGCCATAGCTGGGCTCAAACCCAGGCTCTGTAGAACAGGGGCATAGTGCCTTACTCACTAAGCTACCCTGCCCCCTGTAAGGTTTAAGGCTCCTGAAATCCTTGATTTGAGCAGTAGAAGAAATTGGAAAAATATTTTAGTTATAATATAGATTAGGAGTATAATTCAATTGACTCTTCAATTTATGATGATATACTTCTTTTGTACTAGGAGGAACCACCATATCCATCAACTATCTAAAGAAGTGGGGTTATATCAAGCCAATGCCAAAAAAAGAGGAATTCAAAAAACTGTTGGAAGAAAAAAAAGTTTCTTTCCGAAAAAAAAGAGATAATTTTCGAGTAAAGAAAGACTTGATGAAGAAAAATGTGATTGAAAAATTTACTCAAAAGAAGCGTTAGTAAAAGTCTTGAAATTTTTCCAAATATACATGACAAAATATAGTTTAATTATTTTCATATTCATTTTATTTTAGGGTCAAAAAAAGCAAATGAGATAATCATAAGAAAAGTCCTTCAAAACAAAAGGGTTACAAAAAATGGATGAAATATAACAGAGTTTTTCAGCTGTCTATAGATAGAAGCTGACAACTGTCTTGTACTGAAATTGTAAATAAATGCATGTCACAAAAATTGTATACATGTTTGATCCTCTGTCTGTTGACTTCTGTTATCTTGGTAAGGATTCATATTTTTATTTGAACACATATTTAAATAATAGTATTGGTCTGGAACCCTTATTATTTTAGTTAGTTATTTTCTGGAAATTGTTACAATCTTTAATCATCTTATCCTTTGTTTTTTACTTCTTGAATTACGTTCTTAATACTTATTTTCTAATTCTTTTAATACATTTTTGATTCTAACAGTAATGTTCTGAAAGAGGATTATCAAAAGACAAAGTCAGATTTAATCTAAACCTTGAGGAGTTCTTGTATTTTTTCTTTCAATTACCTATACATGAAATATATAGTAAGAGATAGTATTGCGATTGTGAAACTTTTTGAGCCTGAGTTTTCAATGTGAATATACGTTTTGAGTCCAAATAACCAAGTCTTGCAAAAAGTTGTGTGAGTGCGCACTCGCGCGTACGTGTTTGTGTGTGTATCTGTTTGTTAATGGTCTACCTCTAAAACAAAGAGTCGCACGAAAGTTAAATTGCATAT
This sequence comes from Nezara viridula, assembly GCA_928085145.1. Lineage (NCBI taxonomy): Eukaryota > Metazoa > Arthropoda > Insecta > Hemiptera > Pentatomidae > Nezara > Nezara viridula. The sequence continues at coordinate 129,057,824 of OV725077.1, read as the reverse complement.
TTAAGATTTTTATATACCTTTGATGTTACAGCAACTTTAGTCGTAAAAATCAGCTAACCAGAAATGGCATTTTATAATATTGATCGAAAAAGGCACCAATGATTTTGATTAAATTCATTATATCATGTAGGTCTTATTCTCATTGATGTGATCTAACAGGGCTTATTATGTCTCTAATTTTCAAAATTTCTTCCTCTAAAGTATCTTTAATTTTTTTTTATTTGAAATAATGAGCTATTTCGCATTAAAACTTAAAATAATGAATACTAGTAATAGAGGGACCGAAAAACCCAAAACTCAGCTGAAGGTTAGTCTTCCAATCACGATACATGCTTAATAATAGGTTGTATAAAAAAAAAAAAAAAAATGACTTATCAAATTCAAGATTTTAAAGGACTGTAAATATATTAATCCTATTTAATACTTACCAATACTTAATAATCCCTTTAGAGCATTCTCTAAGCTTGTTTAATCCCATTCGACTTCTTCAAAAAAAGCCTAAGTTTAGTTATTTGTTTCAAAGAAGAAACATGACAGTGTCCTACGAAATTCTTGTAATTTTATGACGTTACTGAAAAAAAATTTCACAGTTGCTGAAGCAACTCATGAAATTATTAAATATGAAGGGGAAGGTATGCTTGATCAGCGCACTGTGCGACGTTGTTTTGAAAAATTTAGTAGTGGAGATATGACGGAAAGGAAAATGGAATCCGTTCGACCATTAATGGATATTGATGAGGTTCTACAGGAAGCTGTTAAGTCCATCCACTAGTACTCACGAACTTTCCAGGAAGTGTTTTGTGTCCTAAGAGTCACTATCTACTCTTCATGGAGAAGGTTAAAAAGAACAGTAGACTGGTCCCTCACGAACTTACTCAGCAATCAGCTAAGAGATTAGAAATTTGTGAAAATTTACTGAAAAACCTTTCTGATATGAGACTCCTGCCTCATCCACCATATAGTCCAGACCTCGCATCATCGGATTACTACTTATTAGATCCATGGCCCATTTTCTTCTAGAGAAAAAATTTGATAATTTTGCGGAAGTTAAAATTGCATTCCGAGAATTAGTTGGCAGCCATCCCAAAGAATGGTATCAGCGTAGGATCGAGCATTGGCTAGCAGCTGGCTAATGACATAAGATAACAATGGACTATACTTTGAGTATTAATTGTATTTTATATCAAAGAAATAATACTACAAATATTTGGTTGAAAAACAGTTATTTCTTTTGGTATGTATACCAATGCTTAAACAAATAAAAATATTTACAATAAATCATAAATAAATTTAGTGGCCTTCTTTATCAGTAATACTCTTGTTGGACTAAAGATATTTTGTGGTGCTTAAATTATTTATTACAGTCAAATAAATAATTAAAATATTCAGTCATAAAAGGAAATGGAAATATATATATATATATATATATATATATAATACGTTAGATGGCTATGAAAAACATATAGTAATTAATTGTTTTAAATAATATTCCGTACCATCTATAAGAAAAAGGTGGTAAGTGAAATGTGGTGTGTGATGCACACACCACACCAGATTTTCAATTTATTAATTGAATATTGAGGTAAATAACATGCACTTCTAGCATTCAGTCTTATGTTATTTCCTAAGAAGAACACTGTAGGCATTAGTGATTATATGGCTGACTATTAGAAGAGTACATGTGGTTTGAAACATTAAAAATCTCAACTTGATAATAAGGATGTCATGGATGGATCTTGAATGTCCTTATTTTGTCAAATTAACATTCACAAGGATTAAGTTATTATGTCATAATGGTTCTGCACTGTGTAAAAAAGATTTGGGAAATGATAACAATACACATATTTCATGAGAAACATTTTTTGCCTTTCTAAATTTTTTTGGGTTAACTAAATTATAACTTTATTTTAACTATGGATTGTTATTTGATAAAACCAAAATATCAGGATACATCAAATAAAATTATAAATTTTAATTCAAGATAACCAAGTAATTCCTTTAATTGCTTTACAATATGATACTGAATGTTAATAAAACGATGAAAGCATAAAAATAAAAACTTTGTTTATGTTTTATAATTGTATGAGGTAACATCTTAAAACTAATTGAATATCTAGGTGTTATAAAAAAAAAATCCTTTTATCCATTTCTTATCCTCTCTCCTAAACCTATATCAATTAAATATTTAAAAACATATTTAAATTTAACATGCAATTAGAAGTGATGTGCCATCGTTCCATTTGAAAGAACTGTTAATGGCTACTTAAAGATTAATCTATAACCAAGAATTTACCCTATCTTTGCATTAAGAAAAAATAAACAACTTTTCTTATATAACTACCCTTAAAGAGGCTATGTACCAACCTCGCCATTGGGTACCACCATACAGACGAATTGAATTGCTTTTTGGTTGATTATTGCTTGTTTCTTTAGTCTGGACCTTCAAACCTTAGAACCTTAGATTGACCCCGCAAACCTTGAGACCAGTTTATATCTAGATTTATGTAGATATTTATGTTAATATATTATATTTATATTTATATTTTATATATATTTATATTTATAAAATCTTTTTATATTAGTTCATGTTTACAGCATTCAATCATTATTGAATATTTTAATTGTTCATATAATTATGTTCTTAACAAGCATTGAAATTGTTATCATTTTTCTAATAGAACAACTAATAAAAATACTATATTATTTTCTTAAATATTTAATATTTGTGTTTTGTTTTTGTTCTGAAGTATAAGTTATTGTTTGGATTCTATTAAATTTATTTATTTAATATATAGTAGGAATCCTCTGATTTAGCATAAATTGTTGAATTTCTTACAAATAAATTAGTTTTGAGAAATCTTTAGAGATATAAAATATTTATAACCACATAATCATCAATTGATAATATTCTAATTCAGGAGTCACCAAACTTTTTGGCCCGTAGGTCACATTGAGACCTCCATTAAGTCCCGCGGGCCGTATCGAGATCTTGTAAGTCCCACAGGCCATATTGAGGCCTTGTAAGTCCTACGCGTGAAATGAAAAAAAAAAAAAAAAAAAATCTTTTTCTATAAACGACAGTTCTGTTGTGAAATGAGGGTTTTAAGAGATATAATTCATGAAATAAATGTTGTAATAACCTTATGTTTCAATGATTTACTAAATATCATACTTTTTAAAGATTTTTTTAATTTTTTGTAACTTTCCTGGGCCAGACTGGAGGCACTTGCGGGCCGTAGTTTGGAAACCCCTTTTTTAATTCAATATAACTAACTGGAAGCAATAAGATAAGTAATGTTTTATGTGCTTATTTTAAGCTTAGAATATTTCTAAATTTAATTTAAGAAAATTTTTCTTTCTGAATTTTTTATTTAATTTTTGAAGTTGAAGTTTTGATTAGGACAGTAATATAATCAAACATACAGATCCTCCATATATTTTTTATTCCTCCTATGTTTCTAAAAAAGTATCCCTCTTATTAAAAATAAATCACGTTTTTTTTTCTGTTGAGATAATAATAATTGGACGACATTGAATCCAGTAAAGTTTCTTTGTCAAAGGTTCATCATGATGTTTGAAACTATACTACTAGTAGAAAATCTTTCATATACAATTTTGAGAGAAGTTTCGATCTGATATGGCCATACTTGAGGGACTATGGTTGGTGCTTTAATCGCATATTTAAAGGAAAGCATTATTTTAATGCTTTGTTGACCAGCAATTTCAAACAGAAACCATGTCACGTCACCGGTTATTATTTTGTAATCCGTGTGCAATGATGAGTTAACTTGTCGTTGGTCAACAACATCTGGGCATGAAAAGATGAAATAACTCCTCACTGGTCAACAAAGTTTGTACATAAAAAGGCACTGTGCAACAATTTGTTAATGATGAAATTCTGTAAATGGCAAGTTATAAGAGATAAGTAACAATAGGGTAATGATCTTTATATCTTCTTTCATGCTAAATCAAATGATTGATGAGCCATGTTTCTGTGACTAATATTTTATTGTAATTTTATGGCTTAATTAAAAAATAAATAATTTGAATTCCTAATTTTCTTTCGAGTCCTAACAACTTATTGTTGGATCTTTTTTTTATGCCTTAACTAAAGCTCTAATTAGTATTTACTATTAACCTATTCTTGATTTTCTATAATAAAAAAGTTTAAATAATATAATTTAAAATGCAATTCAAATTGTTTTTAAATATTTAAATAGTTGTAAAACTAGGCAACATGTATCTTAATTGTAACATAAGTATTTTCTCTTTTAGGATATTAATTGGAAGCAAGGCGGATAATATTATTATACAGTACATAACTAGTGTCTAGGGAGCAAAATATTTTTGAGAAGGAGCAATTATCGGGTTTGGTCGATTTATACCGTCAACTCTTGGCCTCACCTCCCATTCTCAGCTTATCCAGCTGTTCATCCTCTGACGTTAAAATGAAATAGGTTTGCACACTTATGGGAATTGAATTCAATGGAAATGTACTGGATTTTATTTAAAATAAAAGAATAGATTTACATGATAATTTTTCGTGGTTCTTATTAAATATTAATCACAACAAGCAGGCTTTCAAAAAATTTAAGGAAAGCAGGAGATTTTAGAAAAAATAAAATTGGTATATAAAGTCATACACGGTAATGGAAGATGAAGAAAAAATAAAAATATTGTAATTAATAATTTCTGAAAACTTATATTATTTAACAGAAATCAAATGTTTCTATAGAAAATAAATGAAATTTCGTAAAATTAGATTAAAAATCCTAATGATATTTTTTTAAGTTTAAAAAACTGTTTTATTGCACTTGTTTGAAAAAAGAACTGAAATATGAAAATATTTCAAGGATGAGTAAAACGTATGTTTTTAATCTTAAATAAATTGGTACTATAATTTAATAACTTTATATCCGATATATTAAAATAATTAGGTATTTATTGTCAGGTTATTCCGAAAAATCATTATGTAACTTTATAATAAATTCAATTAATGAATAATTTGATCATTTTTCCATCTGAGAACTTGTTAAGTATTTGAATATTAAAACACAAAACTACACTATTAGTAATCAAAGTACCTTTCTTCATTACTTTTATCCTCGTCGCCAAATGTTAAGTATTTGAATATTAAAACACAAAACTACACTATTAGTAATCACAACTCTTTTATTCATCATAATCGCTAATTGGTAATTGGTAATCACTAATTGGTATAATCGATATATCACAGAACTCACATTATTTACTTACAATTTTTGTGAGTGACAACTTTTGATATATCGATGCTGTATTGAAAAACTTGTAACTTTATTTTAGTAAATTTTACAAGGTAAAAAAATAAGAGTTAAAATACATGTGAAAAGCGATAAAGATTTAATTCCTATAATTTTTAAAATGTAATACAGACCTTATTTTTCTGTAGATTAAATATGTCATCTGTTTCATATATTTTTCATATATAAAAGGGTTTGTGTCATTTTAGTGGAAATAGTGTTTGTCTTTTTGTTTATAAACAATGTCAAAATTCACAAAAATGTTTTTAAAAGTACCATCTCCATACATGTTCTTACGTTAGTGACTTTTTTCCAATAAATCGGCGAAATGTAAATTCATATGTATATGTAGAGCTCAGAGACTGGAGTTATGTGGATGAAATAATTAAGCATGAATATTTATGTGTCGTTCAAGGCTGTACTGACTATTTCATTCTTGGAAGCACACCCCACAACAATAGCTCTTTACTTTGTCATGAATCAATGAGTGCTCACCCAATTACTTATTTTAACAAATGATTTATTGCAACTTTGATAGTAAAATTTTGAGTCTTCCATGGTATAACAAAAAAAGCAAGGCAATATTTAAAAATCAGACAATTGATAATAAAAAAAAGTTGTAGTGAAAAAAAGATAAACAATGGATAAAAACAGTAAACAATAGTTGAAAATAAAAAAAAATTGATAAAAAAGAAAGAAAATAATATGTTAAAAATAAAATTAAAGTAGAGAACACAAACAGAAACGTTAGGTGCAAGAACTTAGAGAAAACTACGCCGACTGCAGTAGGTTAAACTGAGAAGGGGAGGGGAGGCCGAGCGTTGAAAGTATAAGTCCACCAGACCCGATAATTGCTCCTCAAAAATATTTTGCTCCCTAGACACTGGTGAGTACATACCCTTTAATCAGGATCATCGCATAGATAGTCAGTGTAATTTTTTAGTATTTTTAATAATTAAAAAATAATATTCTACTACCTTTAAATTTTTGTTCCCAATCTGAGGAGTTCCTTTGACCATGGTGGATAGTCCAGCAAAACACTGATTTTCCAGAAAAAAAATTCTGAAAAAAAAATACAACAGATAAGTAGATGTTACCAAATGATTCTATGTCCAAACATAAATGAACAATCAAACCACACGTATCCTGGGCCAACTCCCCTTTTCATCACTCAATAAGCCCATTTTCAGTTAAACAATTTTACTTGAAAGTAGAGCATGGTATGGTAGAATGTATATTATGGGGTTTTGAGTAATTTAAGAGTACTGTAGTCCTTCAATCCACACCATTTGGAGAGATGTTAAAAAAAGAAGAGCAGGTAGGTACTTTATTTATTTTCATATATTTATACATTACCGAGATATCTACTTTAATAAATTCCTCTTATTTCATAAAATAAAACATAAATCCATGAAATAACTTAATGCCTATTAAAATTTAGTTCAGTACAACCATAAGTATATGACAGAATATTAATATAGTAATAATTGGAATGAGTAGAGTTGGCCTTTATTTTATGGCCAAAATTATTGTGTTACATTTAATAAAATTCTAAAATAAAGAAGGGACTGTTTTTGTTTTTATAGGAAAATTATAGTAATTCATTTGAAAGTAAGAACCTGGGCTTGGATGCTAGAAGGAACTTTGTCGATTTAAGATTCTGGTCCCATAAAAGTTATATATGTACGGGTCAGAAGTTACATGAATTTTAGAAAGATGTTTATATGCTGAGATATATAACTTTTAATTACTACAGTTGATTATTTTATTAGCAAGCCTTCAAATCAAGTTCTCCATGTTGGATTTGAGACTACTGAATTTACTAACGTCCTGATTCAACTTAGTATTACAAATACAGGAACATTGTATCAAATTAACACAGTATGATTTTACAAAATCATATATGTCTTACAAGATTTGTGCTTTATACCTCATATCTTCATAATGATACAAATAATTGAATGGGTTAATGAAGGCCAAGTAGTTTGGTCATCAGCGATGGACCCAGAAATACTTGGTTTATCAGATTCGTAGTCACAGAACTTCATCAGTTAGCATGAAGGATATGTATATATTATTGTCCGAAATTATTCATCATGGAAAATTAATATTTAAAAAAAAAATTCAAACTAGGAAAGTTTTTAATGTGTAAATTTGTAAATCGGTGAATGTTGGGTTAGAAAAATACCCCACATATCTGAGCTGGAAAAATCTAATTAAATTAATGCAGTATAAAATCATTTTAATTTTTACTATTCAAAGTGTGTATTTAATCGAGGCAGTGTAGCATTTATTTGGAAGAAACTATTTAGCTTATTCTGTTTATATTTTTTGTCACTATGATACACTTCTTATCTGATGAATTAATCCCTAAGGTGGGTTGTTTATCCTGTTTGTAATATGTCAACAACTATATCTGCTTACTCTTGTTGAAACTAGCTTAGTATTGTATTTGCTATTGCAATGTGAACATGGAAGAAAAATTCATTCATTATCAGTATATTTTGTTGTATTATTCAAAAAAGATAAGCATGATGTAGAAGCTCATTGAAAAATTTGCAGTGTTTATAGGGATGATGCCTTAACTGAACGCACGTTTTAAGATTTGTTAACCAAATTTCATTCTGGAAATTTTGACATCAATGAAGCTCAATGGTCTGGTCGCCCACATGAAATTGAAATGAACAATGTTGAGGCCATTGTTGATCAAAAAACCACCCAATCAGTGGGAGTGATTGCTATGGCTCTAAATGTGTCACACACAAGTGTAGAAAACCATTTGCACAACCTCGCCTATGTTTCTAGGCTTTATGTTAGGGTTCCTCACAGGTTTTTTTTTTTTTAATCACAAAAAATATTATAACTTCAATACCACTTTAGCTATCTACAAGAAATTTAGGGTCACATAAACTACACAAAATGACATCAACAGGACGTTCGTAAACAAACTACAAATGGAGATAAAAAATAAAAACCTATAAGGAGTTTTTATTTATTTATTCCTTATGTAGGCATTAAATAAAAAAAAACTATTCAAACGTCTTTGAAGAACAATAATTCAGCTTTCCAAAATATATAATAACATACATTTAGAGAACATCCTGAAGAGTTATAAATGATTAGAAGGGTGTTGTGTTCCATCAAGACAGTGCTTAGGTCCCACACCTCATTGGTCACTCGCAATAAATTATTACCTTGGCTGTGACCTTTTGTCCCACCCTCCCTATTTGCCACACTAGCTCCAAGTGACTACCACTTGTTCCGGTCTCTGCAGAACTTCATGAATGGAAAAAAAATCTAAAAAGAAGAGGACACCAAGAACCTTTTGGATCAGTTTTTTAACAATAAACTCCAGACATTCTATGATCATGGCATATGCAGTTAGTGGAAAGATGGGGAAAAGTCATATTAAATGATGGTCAATTTATTGGTTTTTTTCCTATGCTTAAGTAACGCCTTCTTCATCAGCCATGCGTGCTCTTGTAGTCCAATATAATTTTGCTTTCCCAGTATAAGGGCTGTCCATTTCACTAAAGGAACATCTTATGTCCTGTAATGCAGGGCATGTATCAAGATGTTCTCCTGCCATCATATCCAAGGAACACAGAGGGCATGTCAGGCTATTTTTTATACTGATGCGGTGGAGGTGCTTCTGAAGAAAATCATATCCTGTGAGCATTCTAAAGCATGCCATGGCTTACCCTCTAAGGAGGTCTCTAGGGATCCTGCCACTTTCTTCGAGCAATCCACTCCATCGCTTCCCTTCAATTGTTTGTGCATATTTCTCCTTCAGTGAACTTAGGAGGGTCTGTTTTATATATCTTTTCGTTGAATCCATGCCCAGAGGAATAACTGGTTGGATCATTTCCGTGGAGCCCTCAATGGCCTGGTATCCACTGGAAAGCGACTTCTGTCCCATTTTCCTTTAATCGGTTCAAATATAGAAGGCATTTAAGGACATTTGGATTCATATTATATCCGTTTTGGAGAGACAAAATGGCTACCTGTCAACAAAGAGAGCAACTTTCTTGTCTTTCCGTTCAATTAATCTCTCAAGGCCTAAGAGAATGGCTTTCACTTCCTCTTCATAGTTTGTGGCTACCTTTCCGACCGTGGCGGCAAGTTGAAATTCCTTTGAATAAACTCCAGCTCCGGCATATTTGCGTGATTCCAGTGGAGAACCATCAGTATATACATGGAGCCATTCTGTTTCTGGCTGGTGACAAATTGGCTGGTGAATGGAACTTGTGTCAGTGACGGGAGAGGATCCCTTTCGGCTAATTCTAGTCCTTTTCTTTGTATCAAACCTTCCACTGCCTTAGTAAAAGTAATTTGTGTTTTAAGGCGTTCAGGTGCGGGTTCATAGGCACTCCAGTAGCTAATCTTAAGACGTTTTAGCCTTTCATAGAGCGTTTAGCCTTGCCTGTTTGTAATTCTAGCGCAGATATTGGAGTTGATCTGCTCCCTCCTGTCACGAGTCTAAGGGCATGATTCTGGATTATGTCAAGATTGTGTAATATCGCGTCCGAAGCAGTGATAACAAGTTATGCGCCATATTCAATAAGAGGGCGTACATATGTTTTGTAGGCAAGAACCTTTGTATAAGACCCATATAAGCCTTTGATGTAGGAAAGAAGATACAGTCTTGAGCAGGTATCCTGTGACTCCTTTGTCAATAAGCTTACTCACCAGATTCTTTCTCCAAATTTTATCGTATGCCGTCTTAAATTCTGCGAATATTGCCAGGGTGCCCTGTTTTCTTTGGAAACCGTTTTTTATTTCTTGTGTTAGACGAGCTACTTGTTCAATAGTGATTCGATTTTTCCTGAATCCAGCTTGGTTAGAAGATATTAGATCATATTTTTCTATGTATTTCTGAAGTCTTTCTGCAACGATTCTCTCGTAGATCTTGGAGAAAGTACTTGTTAATGCAATGGGTCTGAAATTTTCCGGTATATCTCCTTTTCTTCCTCTCTTCAAGATTGGTACCACTTCTGCTTTCCTCCATTCACACGGAATATGTGTTTTCCAGACAGCATTTAAAAATGTTAGTACTGTTTCTTTGGCCATATCTCCTAGGAGTATAAGAAATTCCGACAGTATGTCATTTGGGCCTGCGGTTTTACCTTTCTTAGATTTAGTAAGGGCATAATTTAGTTCTTGCATTTGGATATCCCCCCAGAATAGTGTATAATCTTCTTTACTCATTATACAACAATGTGTGGAGTTTGTGGCTGAATTTCCGTTTTCTTTTTTTGCTTGTAATTGTTTACTTTTGAGTAGTGTTTGTAGAAGAAGTTGGCTATTTCTTTTAGCTTGCTTATTGTTTTCCCATCGAAAGTTATTGGATAGTTTGCTAAGTTTGATTATTATTATTATTATTTATTTTTGAAAGAAATTCATGTTCCTTAACTCCATATTTTCTAAAGTCCATTTTCTCTAGGAACGTTCTAAATGAGTTTTGTTTAGCTGAAATAACTTTTCTTTTAAATATAATTGTTTTCCTTTTAAGTAAAATTATAATTGCACGATTTTCGGAACTCTCAGATCTTTTTCTAAAATCATCTATTTTTTCTTTTAGCTTTTGCAGTTCTTCATTCCAGAAAAGACGATATTTTCCTATTCTTAGTCGGGGAATAGTCTTCAGGGCACACCTATATAAATTTCCTTTTATATTAGTATATGTTTTATCTACGTTACCGTTTATGATTAATTTATCAGTTGAGTTCATCTGTCAATTTTCTGAAAACCTTCCAGTCTTCTTTTTTTAAATTCCATCGTGACAGTTGTGGTTCCTTGGTCTTACTATTATTATTTTGATTCAGGTTCAAGATAACCACAAGGATATTGTGTCCGAAACCTGCTGTAGTTGGTAGTAAGGTATGCTTTATGTTATCAGAGATTGAGGTGTGCGCCAATACAACATCAGGAAAGGGCAGGAAGTGCTGCCAGTGAAAGAAAGAAAGGTAGGGCGTTTTGTTTCATTTCGAATATATTGTGCAGGATTTAAATTAAGGAAATCTTCAAATATTCTGCTTGCAATATCAGTGTTATTATATCCCCATATAGTGGAAGGGGCACTCAGGTCTCGATATAGTATACTCTCTCCTTTACAACCATGTGAGGTCCTGTTTGTTTTGAGGAGGGTTATACAATACGAATATTCGGAAGTACCGCTTTCCATGCCACAAATTTGCTTCCGGTGCCTCGGATTTATCATTTGCATCTTGCTGCTTCCTAATTTTCATATCCGTAAGATGGATGCCTTAACAGCAAGCATAATACCAGATGCAACTTGTCTTGCTCTTGGGAGGAAACATGTTTGATATCCGTGAATTCGGTGTATATCAGGTTTTTCAGTTGCCGCTCCTGCTTCGACGATCGAGCATAAGTTTACATCATTTTCTGTCACTATACGTTTCATTTCGGTGAATTTATCTTTGGTTAAACCGCCGGCGTTCCAAAAGATAGTTTTATGTTGAACCCGTGTATATACCTAGGTTTTACTTTCAGCAGCGGAAATCTCTGGTGAAGATTTGTCATTCATCATTGGTCGCCCAAGTACCAAACGTGGCTGTATTTTTTAAGGTGCACAACAATATTCTGGAGCCCATTCCAAAACGGTTGATCATTTTTTTTTTTTTTTTTTACAGTTTTAGGAATTTTCCGATTGTTTACAGGTAGTCTAAAAAATAAACTAGTGTGAAAATTATTCCTTTCTTTTCTGTGTTGAGGTCTCCTGAGTCAAAATAACCGATTTTCGCTCCAACTCGCTCAAAAACAAAAAGTAGTACGAAACAGAAATTGCGCATTTAATGTTTTATGTGCTCAGAAAGGTACTGTAACTTTTTTTTGTCAAAATCGGCTAACTTATTAAAAATGAATGACTTTGATAATTAACTAAAGGAAGAAAAATAAACAATCGTAATAGAGAACCGAAGAAACCCTAGCTTGGTCGAAAGGTTAGAATAGGCTAACTTACGTATCATTTGTTTAATATCAGTGGTACCCACGCACAGTATATTATGCCTAGTACACCATGTTGCGCGGTTTGTTTCGAGACACAGTTTATAGACGGTTTATAGTTTATAGATTGTCTAGAGACACTGTTCTTTGTCTAGCGTCCCCACAACAATTTGAATTTCTCGGTCTCATCTTCGCAATCCACCGTGTAGAACATTGTTTTGTGTGAAATGAGTTCCTGCTAGTGCTAATTCCAAATGAAAACGTAAACGTTGGTGGACACTTCTCTTAGCACACTTTTCACAGTTGCCGCAGACACCCCGTCCTAGGTGGGGACTTTCACAGCTGGTGAGTTAACTGACCCATTCGATCCGATTCCATTCGTCATTTTCACTACTTATACTGTGCAAAACAAATTAAAATACAATCGTGAAATATAATACAAAATTGAGATAATAATAAAATAACATAATATAAAAATATAAACAAATATCGGGACACAAATCAAAACAAATATCCGGAATATATCAAATATCAGTTTAAACGTCGGGGTTTTCACTTTTACCAGATTGGTTCAATATTTTACTTTAATTGTAAGAGGACGTCACTAAAGTTGGCAGGGTCGTCGCGTGGTTTTCGTATGGATATAATAATAACAATAATGACTTTGCGAACTCGAAGGTTTCATACTGATAACACCATTCGTTTTTTATAAATACGGGAGTATCCCTCGTGATTTGGACGGTGGTCGGGGGATGGGAATCCCACCGTCCAAATTTAACCCTGTAAGATCACCCTTTACGCAATCCTTCCACCTTTGCCTTGTTCTATCTCTCGGACGCTTACCAGAAGGGCCTTCATACATCAACTTTTTAGGGAATGGTGGATTACATAGTCTCAAATCTGTCATCTCAATTATATTCATCAGCTAAAAATTACGCGATTCGGCCTTGTGATTCAGTCTAAATTGTGCCTCAACTTGTCCTTCTTCGGTCCAAATATTTTGCGCAATACTTTACTTTCAAAAATCTTAAGGTCTATAGTTGATACAAGTGGAAAGCAAATATATGTTCATGAATTTGTATTACCTAATTAAATATAAAAAGATTAAAAATGCACAATTCCGAGAATTTTCGTAAATAAAATATTTGTAGGTTACAATGAGATGAAGCTATTTACATAGTTTTAGATGTCTTACATAGCTGATAAAAAATGTCTGCGTCACGGATTACTGAATTAGAGATGGAATTACACACAAATAATTTTATTATACATTTTCTTGAGGTTTCTTATTCGAAGGTAATTTAATCTCCGATCACATCCCCAATCAACTTCTTCATCAAAGTAAATTAAGGTCTGAACCATAAAAATTTGATCGCAATAGATGGATATTATCAAAAATACTCTATTCCATTAAGTTCCAAAATCAAGATTAAACATAATATATTACTACTTCCTAGCTTTAAATGGTAATTAGGTTCTTTCTAGGAAGCATTCGTATGAAGTTTTTAAAATAAGTGATGCTCATTTTAAGGATAAAACCTTAGGCACAGTAAGCATAAGAGAAATACTCTAATCCTGAAAGATCTTAAATCTTAAAAAATGTAGTCTGCAGGCCTACTCTTATCTATCAATACTATACGAATCGATAACTACATCCTTTCTCTTTTAAAAGATTATGCTATGTTCTAAACATTATTTATTGCAATGGCACTGGATAATTTTTCAGAAATATTTAATAAAAAATATTTAAATATATAAAATATTATTTGATCCAAGTTAATTGGAATACATTTTTTTTTTTGGTTTCATAATTGTAATCAAAATCATATTTGAATACTTTTCCTAAAGTTTGTTTTGTGCTTTTCGGTTTTCCAATTATGTGCATTACCTATATTGCTTATGGTATATATGATTCAGACTTATACACTAATAATGCTTCATTTCGATTAACTCTTATACTAAAAAGAACAAATAACTCAAGCTCTAATGAAGTTCCATAATGGATTAATAATGATGTTTTAGTTGAGGAAAACAATGCCTCTGCTTCTTCTGATGTTGAGGTCATGCTTGGGCCTGAGCCTATTTGGGGCCATAAACGTGAAAGAAACCATGCTAGATGGAAGAGAGAGCACCAGAAGAAAAAGAGACTTTCTGGTAAAGAGTATACAACTAGATCAGGCAATACAGTCGCTGCAAAAATATTTAGCGATGAAGAGTGTAATTGTAAGAGAAAGTGCAATGAAGAAATATCAGCGGATGATAGAGAAGCTCTTTTTAAATCTTTTTATAGTTTAACTACCCCCATACCAGACTGAAATGACTAGAAACCGCCCGACGTTTCCGACTACTCCAGCACTTACTAGACAAACGGTCTAAACTGCCAACTATTTACAAAAGACTCATATATATTACTATAATAAGGTCTATTTGGACTTACGGGATTCAGCTTTGGGGCTCTACTAAACCATCAAATTTCTCTCGTATCCAATCCCTACAATCCGAAATCCTTCGTAAAATCCTTAATGCTCCCTACTTTGTCACAAATAAAATCATCCATAATGACCTTAATTTACCATATGTTTCCGATTTAGCTCGATCCAGATACCTGTCCTTTCATAATAAACTCTCTCGTTTCCAACCTTGCTTCCTCTTCTATTCCTGATAACCCTCCGAGGCGTCTGAAAAGAAGATGGCCTCGGGACCTTCTAATATGGAAATATAATTGGAGTTCTACCAATGGGTAGTTTCTCCTCATGTTGTACATGTCATATTACTTGTCCATATTTACTTGTTGTATTTATTATTAATTACAGTTGTAAATTTCGTTAATAAAAAAATAAAGTTTATCTAATCACAATGAACAAAATATTTTTTTAAATGGTTGTATCAAAGCAAGAAGTATTATGAGACGTCGACCTATTCATGACTCTAAACCTCCCAGAAGCCAAAGTTTTTTATATTTTCTCAGAGTAAAGAATGTTGATGTTCAAGTTTGTAAGAAATACTTAGGCAAAAAAGAAATACTTTCGGGCGTCTGATGGCCGAATTCATAATTGTGGCAACAAAAATGACAAGTTGTATTATCTGTCAATCGCAGGAAAAAAAGTGGAAATTTCAGTTATGGTTTAACACATATAATCTTTTCCTGCTTATTTGAGCCATTATACATGGGCACATAACCTCAACTGGAAATATTTCAACGCTGACCTTATTAAAAAGATGTATGATTTATATGTTTTGATGTGTGATGAAAACCAAAACCCTCTGATTAAAGATAAAATGTACTACTATGTATTTTCAACTAACTTCAATCTTCGTTTTAAACTGCCGCTTAAGGACAAGTGTGTGACAGCTTACAAAATAAACTTTTAGTGGCAAGCGAAGATGAGAGGAAAATAATATAAAATGAGAAGGAATTACATCTGAGAAAGACGAAAAAGGCCAGAGGAAATTTAAAAGAAGACCAGGGTATGTACTCTGATGATTACTACATGTTAACCTTCGATTTCGAAAAGACTTTAGCCTTCCCAAAACTAAGCATCTGTAGCCTACTACAGACGAAACTTATATGTTTATCAAGACCAATCACTATGGCAAAAAAGAAAGTGATGATGGACCTTTTGGAGTATATACGTTATGTTCATCACCAGAATTACAAAGACTTCAGGACTGAAAGAGGAGGGATTTACTATTAATATAACAATTATTGTAACAGTACTATAAACTTTTAAAAGTGTAATGTTTTCGCTTAGCAAAGTATTATTTAAGAAGTTTCAGTTTCTTAATTTATTAGGAATAAATCGAACATTAGATTATACTACAAAACTCAAACTAATTTACACCAGAAGAGTGTATAACTTATGTCAGTAATTTCAACTATACCTCTTTTCTTAACAATCGCTGTGTATCACGGTGCCTAAAGTACCTAATGTCAATTGCGTGGAATCTTCCCTAACTCAGCTTTCACCTTTACTTACAACACCTTTTCCCGAACGTCGAGGTAATCTTTCATGAGCTTGGGCGAGTGTTCAACTTAAAACAATATCTCGAAATCACATGTTTCCATGTTTATATTTGATAACATACTAAGCAATGTGTAATCAGTTGGAGTGATAATAAATATTATTAAAAAAAGAGAGGATTAATAACAACTCATTATAATCCGTAAACAACAAAAGTTCACTAATCCCAGTTTAATTTTTCTGTAATATTAAAAAAGGACATTTCATATGAAATGAGCCAATAATATTGAGCGCTACCACTGGAGTTAGTATTCGATACTGTGTTGCGTTTTTAATTTACACAGACTTTAAATTACAAATAGATTATGGAACGTATATGGAAGAAAAAAAAAGGTGTGATTTTCATAAATAGTATTATTTAATTTCTAATCATATAGACTATGACAATATGGCAATACGAGTTGAAAAATTCAATACCTCGACTGCACAATAACCTCAATGAATGACCAACCGGCAGAAATAGATCAGCGTATAACTAGCGCAAACAGAGCTTTCTTCTCCCTCTCAAAGGTATTGAAATCCCGAAAAATATCAAAATAAGGGTGTACAATGCTATGATAAAGCCAGTTCTAATATATGTCTGTGAGAACTGGACACTAAACAGCACACTAGAAAAAAGTGTTGACAGATTTGAGAGGAAAAGCCTCAGTACGATAATCGGAGCCATCTGGGATCAGAGTACTAACACATGGAGAAGAAAGACGAATAAAGAACTGCATACAGAAAATGGTCAATACATATCCCATGATATGAAGGAACAGAGGTTAAGATGGGTGAGGCATGTAGCTAGTAGCAATCTATCTGGAGGCCTTTACGCAACAATGAATGCCTCGATAGTAGGACAATGGCCATGTGGAAGGCCAAAAAGCAGATAGATAGAATAAACAAAGATCCAACACAGCTGCGTTCAGATAAATGGAAAGAAATGGCCCAAGACAGGCAGAGATGGAGCAGGCTTGTTAATGCGGCAAAAGATATACATGGTCTGTAATGCCAACAGAAAAAAAGGGCAGTACGATCGTAAAATTTTTATATATTCTTGTATATATGAGTTGGGAGATCCTCCTGAGGCGCACCCATTCTCTATAAAGTGGGTACTCTTAATTAAATAGTCATATGAAATGTCCTCAACTGGCAGTTGAGCATGATCCTGATCCAGTCTCCTTCCTGCACAAATGTTAGCCTTGAAACGGTACTTCCTAATAAAGTTCTGAATCCAAAGCCCTTCATTGTTATAGTGGTACGGGTTTTATTTATCTTTTTTTTTACTTATACCTACTTAAACAGTTAAAAATACCTACAATGAAATATAAATAAATTTATCAGTGGCATTCTTGTCTAATTAAAAAAATTATGGCACTGAGATAATTAAATAATTAATAAAAATATAATCGTAAAAGTAAATAAACCGTGACGAAAAACGAATAAATTTAATGGATTTGTGCATGGGAACTGTATGAATATTAATTGTATCGTCTACAATTTTTATTTTCTTCTATTTCTACTCAGAGTAGGGTGGTAGGTGAACGTTGTGTGATGCGCGCCATTTATTCACAACTGTACCAGAGAGTTGGTTCCAGGTTATGAAATTATTACTTAACTTGGGATTTCGTATACTTATCATGAATTGAAACCCCTATAATCTTCACTTATTATAGTTTGTGATTTTGTCATAGAACGAATTGCATCTTCGTAGTTAAAATTCGATGCTACGTTGCAACTTCCATGTACATTCCATTCATGGTTGTTGCACGTTCCATAATCTATCTATTATTCAATGTGGGATAAACGCTGATTCAAGGAATACTCCATGCAATTGTTTTTCATATTGGACTGAAACACTTTATAATGATTAAGAATAAATGTAAAGTTGGAATCACCTACTTCACTTTTACACTCTATCGGTATTAATGATCTTGAGTTTGTAGACCTTAATAAAAGTTGTAATGATTATTGTTCGTTTCATATTACGTGGGTGACTGGCAAATTTAAAAATATAGAGGGAACTCCTTCACTTCATGATTTTTTGAAAAGATTAACTTCTCTCAGTACACTGACATATGCATATAGCTGCCGTTGGGTGAAAGATGGGAACTAATTCTCATTGACACAGAAGAGCTGATTTCTGAAGGTGACTCAGAAGATGATTAGTTTACTGAATTCCCTATTTTTCTCAGTGATCGCTGTTTTTCTAGCGCTTTATCATAAGTTTTAATACCTTGTTTAATTTATTAATAAGAAAACATAACTATATGCCATCAGTGTATGTCAGGATATTGCTCAGGCGTTTGACAAAGTCTGACACCACGTTCTCTTCTTTAAACTCAAGACCAAACTTCCACACACATATTATCTGATTCTACAATCTTTCCCTTTCGATAGATTTTCCTCACTTCGGCTGCCCTCAGTAATATCTTCACTACGTCTAATCTTGGCAGGAGTACCATAAAATTCACAGTAACTGCTCTTCAACTACATAAGTGTCGGTCTAAAGCCGAGTAACCACTATATTCGCGAACCAACGATGCTCCAATCTTGTAACAAGTGGATACGTTCTGCGCTCCGAGCGTGTCGATAAACAGTCGAGAGAAAAGTAGTTAGAGAAAATTTAATGTTTAAACCAGAACAGTAATTACAAGGGCGTTGTTCTCATTAATTGCCTTTAAGATTTTTTTAAAAATTGAAAATCTTATTTCATGGGAGAGCTATCTATATAAATAAAATAAAGATTTTGTCTGTACATTGAATAGAATCAACCCGTTTTATGATATCTTTTCGTTTCATACATTGCAGACACCAAATCCACTTTTTAAAATATTTTTGTCTGTCTGTATGCCCGCACTGCAACGAACTAAATTAATCTGCCCCTAATATAAAATCAAAATGACTAATTTTATACTATCCTAAACTGCTATACACCTGCTATGAAAAAACTTTCATTTTGTGAACCTTTCAAATCCACTTCCTTAACTTTTCCAGTGTCACCTGAAGAACTCAATTTGCACTTTATATCTATTGATACTACCTCTTTTCTACCACTCTCTTCCTGATTTTCTTCAGAGATATCATTTAACGACAAGAACTTTTATATTTTCTTGTCTCCAGGAAATTATTTTTATATTTCACAATTAAAAAAAAAATTACTATCGATTCATTATTCCCAAAGATTTCTATAATTTAATATATATTATTTACTACGTACATTCACGTTAAAATAGTTGAATTCAGCATTTTTCATTATCGTAACACTTTAGCTTAGTATATGAGTCTTTCAGTAGACAGAATGACTAGCTCTAATTTCAACATTTTTGAATATATTCGTTTTAATAATATTTCAAGTTGGAAAATTTATAATATCTGTTCATACAGTGGGTAAGTTGATTCCAGAGAAGGCGATTGCAGTGTTGAAATATAGAACTGTGAAAATAAAGGTATAAATTTTAACACTGGAAATATCACTAAAATTAATAATAAAAAATGTTGAAATTGGATTTAGCCATTCTGTCAACTGAAAGGCTCATATATTTCACATATGGGTATGTGATAAAAAAAATCTTGATGAATTGTAAGAAATAAGAACTCATAAAGTCAAACTGTCTTTTATTTTTAGTCCTCAGGGCTCCAACCTTTTCCAGGGCTTCAAAGTGTGTAGTGATTATTACAAAATAATGTACATAAAGTTATTTTATGAAAACAAAAAATGACAACACGCCCAACCTCATAAATGAAAGCATCTATGATGAGTGCTCATTCATTGTATAGTATTTGTTGATTATTAAACATAACAATGTCTTGGATGCCTGAGTTAGTTGCAGAGAATATCACGCTATATAGTTTCAATTAGATTAAATAACTTTTGATTAATTGCTAGAAATGTTCATGGTCGAGGGTTTTTCGAAGTGGGGATCTGCAAGATATAAGTAGCTTGGATTATTTTTTACAGCAGTATCTGTTAATATGATCAACAAGGTCGTTTCTAGTGTTTTATTTATAATGTCTGTTTTAGTTTTGTTTGAAGAACAAAGTTTATCCGGAAAGAGTCTGGCTGTTCAAAAGGAAGAGGACTTAGGTGATTTTGATTCTAAGGGTTTGTATGGTACTAAAATACAACCAAAACCTGTCAAACGGCCTAAAGTTATATTTCATGACAATAACCAACTAAAGACTGTTAGCAATAGTAGGAAAGTGAAGCAATTTCACTCGGCGAAATCTCAGGAACAGAAGTCTACTGAAGTAAATATTGATAAATCTATTCCTATTATCTCACAGAAAAACACTATTGATAAAAAAAGAAACAGGTACTTTAAAACAAATGATTCTTTTTCTCGCTTATCTGTTGAAAAATCCATGAAATCAATAGAAAAAGAGTATAATCGAGAATCGAAGGCAGTTGCGTCCATAACATTGGACAATAGTCATTCTAAAGTAGATGAGGCTTTCTTAGATAAAAAGATACCATCACAGTTTAAAGATGGTGAGAAATTGACTTCCGTTTTAGTGGAAGATTCGGACAAAACTAGTTATTTAGATCAGATGAAATATACGGAGAACATTGTAAAGCAGTTTTCTGATAATGGCATCACCGTATTACCCTCAATTTTAAAAGGAGATTCTGCCATGCAGGAACTAGGCAGGCCTAATGAATCTCTCCATAATGAAGTCAATTCTCAAGAAAGGCTGGCAAGAGTAGGGAAAAGTTACACTCGTAGTCAGATCTACAACAGTGGAAAAAACATCTCGTATTTTTCTTCTGTCATACATCATTATGGCTGGTAACCTTTGTTATATTTCACTTTTCAAACTTACATTGAGTAATGCATAATTTCTGACTTACTTGTCTAAATCGGTTATATTAAATTGCATTAACCTATTTCTAACTTTGTTAAAGCCAAAGAAAAATGTTATCTTGTACTGAATTGCAGTATGATAATGTGGCCAAGTTGGTTTTGTTCCTGATCTTTTTGTTTGATTCACAGCAATGTACGCTGACAACTAGTGTTGCCCAAATGCGAGACCAAGAAGATTCTTAATCTTGGTCTTGCGCAAGAATCTCGCAATAGTCTTCTAGATACCTATTAGCGTATTACTATTGAGTTATTACTGTAATTTTTCACATAGAGGAAATCTAACTAAGCCCAAATGAAAAATTGGAAGAGTTAAATGTAAAAGTATATTGGTTATACAATTCTTTACATATATTAACTAATATTGTCAAGTATCAGTAAATAATTTGCCTTAATTTTTATTCACAAAAAGACTTCTTTCTTTTACCAGTCTTGGTGTTGGCCTTGCAACTGTTAGGCAGTCTTGGTCTTGGTCTTGCAGAGTGCAAGACCAAGACCGATTTTGGGCATCGTTACTGATAACCAATAAATGTGATTACAGGTAGTAGCAGATCCAGGGTTTAATTTTGGGGAGTCTTCATCTCGAAAGTTTATTTTTTATACAAATAAACGATACTTGGGAAGAAAAAGAAACTAACTACTTATATGAAGTAGCGTTGAAGTGATTCTTGAAGTCCTGTTGAAAATGTTATTTCACGAACTATAATAATTTTATTGAGTAAGGAGATGGTCCGGGGTGGCGGGCATAAAAAGCCTGAAATATGAATAAATCTATTTTCGTTTCAAGCCAATGTTTCGATCCAACTTTGCAGGTCTTCTTCACGGATGTGAAGAAAACCTGCAAAGTTGGTTTAAAATAGAAATAGTTTTTTCAATAATAATTTTAGAGATAATTTTTTTCATAATACATGGTTATATTTAGTAGCTTTATTGCATTATTTTTTTTTAAATCGAACATTTTGTGATTGATTAAGTATTTAGCTAAGATCACTCACAGTAACAAAAAAAAGGACCAATAGAAAAAAATAATTTTTCCATTTTGGGTGACTTCAGTTTGAAAGACTCCCTCCATCCTCGTATATCTACCAGTGATTACAGGAAACAAAACCGAGAAAAACAATGCATAACAGATACGATGAAGGCAATCAAACAGTGTCTTTTTCTTGCTTCCTGCTATTGATGAATCAAAATCAATGTCTTTAAAACGGAATTTCCATTGAAATTAAAATAAAAACTCATAATTGCATAATATGCACCTTTTTTTTTTGTTGATTATTTTAAGTATTGCTACAAAGCTTATTAGCTTAATGTTTTTGTAATTTATAAAACATCAGCGAATGTATCTTGTATTATGTATCTTCAGTGATATTATAATTGTATTTAAACTAAATAGAATAATTCCTTAAAATAGACTATTATTTCACATTAAGTTGTTTTTTTTTTTGTTTAATTGTTTTTATTCATACCTGTCATAGTGGTAATGACAACCAGTGAATGTGAGGTCGTTGGAAAAAAATAATGTCATGAGAGGCATTACGATGATTAGTGCCCAGCGACACCTCACTCGGCACATTAAGTTTAAAAATTAATATAACCTCTCATCGCCATATGTTTACTATCAACCTCATTTTATTATCTATCAACTATCAAACAATTATATTAATTTTAGTTGGTAAATGGAACTTGATACTGGACTATTTGTACATTCTTCACCCTGATTTCTTCTAAATTGAGGCTAAATTGAAAGAACCGTTCTACAGTGGAACGAGAAAAGGAAAACTTGAGACACTGACCACAATTAAAATCGAATATTTAAAAATAATATTTTTAAGATAAAAAATAAAGAAAAAAAAGAGGAGAAAACTGAGGATAATGTCTTTTATTTATATTTCTTAAACAAAAAAAAAAAAAAAAAATTTACAAGGCGAACCATGGCCTGAGACGTTAACCATAGGTGAAGAGAATTCAATGAGTGAGTCATCAACCAAAGTAAGTCAGTATTTACCACAAAATTTGTGCTTATGAAGAAAGAGAGGTATCGAAAAACTAATTCACGTGAAACCATTCAAAAACTCTAAGTGATAGTGTAAAATTGGATCTTTTAAATGTATTTTTATTTGTTGGTTTAATTTGAATAATAAAATTTTAAATGATAATAAAATTAGTTATTATTCGTTGACAAACTACAAATACTAGAATAATCCGGCCTTGTTTTATTTTTATTTTGTATATGTTAAGATTAATTTTTTTCTTAACTGATGTTTTTAAAATAAATTTTGTTATATTCCTAAATATTTTAGTTTATTTGTATACCTTTAAATCTAAATAATATATAATTTTAATTTTACTATTAAAGATGTTTAAATTTATAAAATTTTTATTTTAAAAAAAATTATATTTACATCGCTTTGTTACAAATTTTACAATAGCGCTACTGTTAGTGCAAAAGGTAGTATATAACAATTGTCTATTTTTATTCTATTTGTGCTAAAGGTGACACTTTGTTGTCTGCAACTGCAATAAGTAGGCTGCTACTTTGGAAAATAGCAGAGAAAAATAAAATATGAAATTATGCTGATAAATCATAACGAATAATCAATTTTTATGTTCTGCTGAAAAAAAAACTCAATGTTTTGTACGATCTTTTTCAATAACAGTAGCTCTATGTAAAAATACAATGTTACTGTTTGTTCGCATTTTCAGTACTTGTCTTCATGAAAGACTTCTTTTCGGGTGGACTGGTGGTGGTGAGCTTGGTTCCAAACTGATGAGGTTGATTTAGTTCAGTTTCATTGCTAGATTGGCTGCCCGTTCTGTCCTTTTCTGGGTACTTGCTTTCTCTGATTTCCATCATATGGTATTCTGGAACTGGTTCTAGTGTCAATTGGTATTGCGCTTCCAAGTTCCCCGACTGTTCCAGAGGCTCAGGTCTTAGGAAGTGGATCAACACTGGATATACCCTAGCTAGCCTGTAGTCTGCTACGACCTGTAATTATAAATATCCATCAAATAAAGTGAAAAGGGCCAGAATATCATTCCCTCTCCCCCACATCCAATATTTCAAAGAACAAAAATAAAGTCAAAATCAATAACAATTAATCTACATGGATGAATGAAATATGTAAGCTAAAATAAATTAAGAAAATGGGAAAAGTCGATTAGACGGCTAAGACCTATGACCTAGAGTAGGTACGCGAGTATTTTACCGTGCCCTATGCTCTTTTATTAAAAATTTAGTTTATATGTAGATAATTTTATGTAGCATTATATTCTAGAATTTTTTGATTCATTCATTTGCATCTTTTCCTTTTTTAAGACATTTATCACATTTCTCGCGGCAAATTTGAGCATCAGAGTATTGAAAGTTCATCTCATTGCCTCAAACCTTTTAATAAAAATATGTTATATATTCAATTTTTTGGATAACATAGTTTCAAATAGACCTATACGCAAGAAAAAGATAGAAAAGAACAAATAAATAAAAAACATATATATAAATTAAATTTTATAAACTGTAATGTGTTATTCGTTTTACAATAATTATACTTTTTATACATAACATAAATTTCCTATAGTTTTTTTTTTTGGTGGGAGGGAAGGATAAGGGTCCATCGCCCCTCCTATCCTCTCCTACAACTTGAATGAAAAGTCTGCGCCTACGGTGCTCAATAATCGTTGATTTTGAAAAAAAAATATTTTTTGCCTCACTTTTTTATCTTTGTTTTACTACTCAACTCTTTTCATTTTCATACTTCGTAAAAGTCATGGAAAAGAAAATTTTGTGTAATAAATTTAGAATTTAGAATATAATATAAATATATATATATGTATATATATATATATATATATATATATATATATATATATATATATATATATATATATATATATATATATAATTTTACAATCTTATCTCCAACCCTTCAAAAGTTAGAGGGATTATAATTTAATGTGTAAATTCTGAGATTTTAGACAAAAAAAAACAACCTAACTTTCGTATTTTTCGTTATTGAACCGCTCTAAATCTTTATATAAGCTAGTATTTATGTATTTACATATAAATAGTATGTATTTTATTTATAAGTAACTCATAAATAAGTAATAAGTATTACATAATATATTTTGAAGTACATTTTTATTTCTCTAAAAGTAATGTTTGGTATTGTTGAAAACTATTTTTGATCCTGAGAATCTAACAAAACTACTTTTACAGTTCCAGTTCTCATCCCTATAGAATTGCAATAATGATATATGATGAAATACTTATAGAATTGCAATGTTTCCTTTACGTTCTGTATTTCAAATGATGTAAAATAAGCAGTTTTGGTTGGTGAACTTTTAACATGTTACCAAGTGAGGTTATATGAATTAAATACATATGACAAAAATTATATATTTTATATTTAACTATTTATTGATTTTACCATCTTGAATTTTTTTAAAAACATTTTGATTTGATATACATTCTTTCAATCATTTACTTTAATTCGTAACTTGGTTGTTGTTGTTTGTTTCGATGTCTAGGCGCAAAACATCCAGGTCATAAGCGCCCGATCAGCTAAATAACATCATTTAATACTATTTGGATGGTTGGTACAAAAAATAAAATAAAAAATAAATAAAATTTTAAAAATAAAATAAATAAAGAAATGGATTGATAGAATAAAATAAATAAATAAGGATAATAATAGACATTTATAGGTAATAAGATGTATAAAAAATGTATAAATAAATAAACTTTAATAAATAGCAGTATAATCAATAAATGAATTGAGATTAATAAACAAATGAATTTAAAATGAACTTGGTTGTTATTTCAGTAATAAAAAGTTCCATATCCATGTATTTATGCTTTACCTTTAGTTGATTACTTATACTTATATTTTTCTTTTATTCCTACATATTCTATTCATCATCCTCCCATATTCAGATCACCACCCACGTAAATCCGTGTATGGAACTAATTTGCAATGCTTATTAATAACGGCCACGTAATTTTCTATATAAATAAATTATTCTAATTAATTAACGTTGACCCGTTAATTCGTAACGAATATTGGTCAGTGAACAACCGAAAATATAATATAAAAATAAGTTATGAGATAGAAGAAATAATTTTTTTATTCTTAGTCGAATCACATTAATCCATTCAAAATAATAATCCCTAACATGTGTACATTACTATAGGCTGTATCTTTGTTAATAATGGTCAAATTTTGATGATTTTTAATTTTATTTTATAAGGAATTTAGTAAATTTTCAAATAATCATGAGTAAAATTAATAAAATAAAACTGTTGGGAAGCTGAATTATTGCTCTTCAAAACCGTATAAGTAACTAACTAATAATTTTTCGTGGGTACGGTTTTTGTCATTTCGTGTAGCTTATGATGCCCTAAAGTTCTGATGAATTTCGCATGGACAGTTGAAAGGATGTTGAAGTTATAGAAATACTTTTTAGGATTTAAAAAAATCCAAGAAGAACCAATTTGTAGAAAATGTTTTTTTTTCTATTGCTATGAAAATTTGTATTTATGGGTTTTTCGAGATGCCAAATAAAAATATCAACTATGCTTCTCCTTTATTTGAACCCACTTTGCTCCTTAGGTTGATACAAATTATTTCACATTTACAAATATCTAGTCCATTTCCATGATTTTTTTTTGTAGGAAATTTAGTAAAAAATCAAATAATAACGGGTCTAATTAAGAAAAAATTACACTTTTTAAGTTATTCTCAAATAATGTTTCTTTTCATTCATAACTTTCTTTCTTGAAATTTTGGGTGGATGTTACTATAATTCTTCACTACACCATTTAATACCCTTTCATTTGAGACATCATTCATCAAAATCCATCGCTCCTGAAATTTGAAAAAGGGATAGTTACAGCCTACAACTATCTTATTATAGATAAAGAGATCCCTCACTAATCTGTTTGTTAATATTAAAAGCCTAATGTTTCATTTTATAAAATTAGTATTATCATTATCTATTCATATAAAATGTGAGAACTTACCAAAAATTTGTATCTACGAAAATACATTTCTATATTATAATTTCTTAAATATTCATTTTCGGTATACCAAATACAAAAAATAACACATTTCCTCGTCTCAGTCTATGCATATTTACTCTAATCCTTGTCCATTCTACAAATATAAAAATATGTGTATGCAATTAAATCAGAAAATAAACAAATTCATATTATGGATTTATATTTTTGTTTTATTTAAACTGCATGCTCAACCCGAAACTTGTTGCCACATCCTACATCCTCCCTTCTATCCCTCTATTGGTGATGTAAAGTAAATACGAAAATAATTTTCCTGGCACTCGGTAATGACACTACCCTGGCCCCAATTTTAAACTTATTGTCTAAAGTCTATTTTAAATATACATTTATAAAAATATTTGTACTCCACTAGTCAAATATATGTATATTCAATACAGTAAGTTTCCTCATAACTCCACTATGGATCAAGCACTTTCTAAATTTCTAAAATAAATAATATGGCAGCGATGTCGAACCATACCTGTTCTGGTTCCGATCTTCTCTCATTTTCCTCTTCGCTGTACTGCGGCATAAAAACTACAGCAGTTCGGTCGGGGAGTTGGTGGTAGACTTGGTGTTGGTGGACAGAAGTTGCCGTTGGGAGCACAGCCTGATCGTACCAATGGTAGGCGCCTAGCTGACGTTTAGAATTATATCCATTGCCGTATGAGCTTAAGGAGAGAACGAGCAACAACCACAGGGACATCTTTTCAGAAGACTGGCAAGCCCAGCTCTGCATTAGCGCTATGTACCTCTTCCGAACAATAGCAGTTATCTAATTGTGCACCTCCACTTCAGAAAACCACGAGTTATTCATTTCGGAGAAAGTTTGACAAGTGGCCGGTGTCATATTGTTCTATTTCCGCAACTACTAATTAAGACACCAGGTTCTGCACTTGTTATTATCACGAGCGTTGTAATGGTACGCTGAGTTAATCAAAGTAAGATCCCGGAACACAACATTGCTAAATGAGCTTCCTTGAGGTAACAATGTCACTTATAACACTGGCATGTAACATGCGAGGATCTGGAATTGTATTTTCAAGATTATAACTATGGCAATTTATCGAACTCATCAATTCAGGGTGGTCTAATGGGTCACGGAAATTGATGATGCTTATGTATGTCCAATAGATACTAACAAAAAAAAAAGACTTTTTGAATAAAATCTAAGATCTGTTTTTTGTACACAAATAATTTGTAATCACTTTGAAAGACAATGTTACAATAGACAATATTGCAGTTTGCAAGAACAAAACCAAGATTGGTAAACAAAAACTATTTTTTAACAATTAAAAAAATTAAGGCAAAACAGTTATTAATACTTGACAATGTGAAAAGAATTGGTATGATCAATATACTTTGTCATTTTACTCTTCCAATTTTTCATTCAGGATTAGTTAGGTTTCTCTTATCTGAAAAATAACAACAATATCTCTATAGAAATGAGATGATAGGTAACTACAAGACTCTTGCGCTAGACCAAGATCAAGTCCGAGACTGAGTGCGCAAGACCAAGACTCGTCTTATATTTGGGCAACACTAGACACTTTTGGCATTGTAAAAACATGTTTTACACTTGGATTTCTTTGCCACAACATACATTTATATTTCTAATATTAATAACAACGCTCGCCTCATTTTAGAATATTTCCCCTAATTAAACCTAGGCTCTTTTCAACCCAACTCTTATTTATTCCTTTTTACAAATGACTATCAAGATGTATTAGGAAATCATTTTCTTGTCAATATAAAATTTTAAGAAGTGAAGAACGGTAATATAAATTGTAAAATATCTCTTAGTTTCTTGTGTTACAGCTCATCCCACGTTAAGCCTTTCTGTAAATGTCTGTTAAATTATGTCACACAGGTTAATAATAACATTTCGGTGTCCCTACTGTTTAAACCTGTCAACAGCTTAATGTTACTAACATTGCTAGTAACCTTCATTCTAACGGAAATATACTAGTAACATTACTAGCGGATTTTTTTTTTTTTTTGGAAATGAAGAGGGGGAAGGGGATTCAGCCCGAAACCTATATATATATATATATATATATATATATATATATATATATATATATATATATTATATATATATATATATATATATATAATTAATTACTCGGAAGTAATCAAGAGGATATTGAGAGACTCGCTCGGACTCTATTAAAAGAAGCAGAGCAAATCGGACTGTAGGTCAATGTAGATAAAACAAATACATGGTAGTTAGCCGAAACATCCACCCTAATAACATGATCTGCGTGGATTCTATGTCATTACCGAAAGTAGACAGATTCAAATACCTCGGCTCCACAATAACCTCAATAAATGAACTAACAGAAATAGACCAGCGAATAACAAGTGCGAACAGATCTTTCTTCTCTCTTTCAAAGGTACTGAAAACCAGAAAAATCTCCATAAATCTCAAAATAAGGGTGTACAACGCCGTGATTAACCCAGTTCTGCTGCACGGCTGTGAAACCTGGGCTGTAACCGGCACATTAGAAGCCAGAATTGAGAGATTCGAAAGAAAAGTTCTACGTAGGATAACAGGACCTACATGGGACCAGAACCTTGACACATGGAGGAGAAGGGAAAATAAAGAACTGTTGAAAGAAACGGGTCAGTCAATATCTCATGAGATGAAGGCAATGAGGTTAAGATGGGCAGGGCATGTAGCTCGTAGTAATCCATCAGGACACCTCTGATACGACAATGAATGCCAGAGTAGTAGGCAAGAGACCAAAAACCAGAGAATAAATATATCTTAAAACTACTAATAATATAAGTGGAATAATGAATTTCTAGATCAGTCATAGACATCTCACAATTTTGAATTCACATAATTTAGATTTTTTTTCTTCAAATTATGCACTTCCGCTACTTTCATTAAAAGAGGAGCATGTAAGATTTGTAAGCTAAACTAATTTCTTGTTACCATTTGGTTGATGTATGTATGTAAAATGTAAAATACAGAATGAGTGATATTTTATTACTTTCCCATACCCATATTATTTTTATTTTTATCCACTTCTTCGCCTTTTACGTTATTTTTTTTTTTTACTGGTCAGAAGAAAGGGCGAAGAATTAATACTACAGTTAAATATCCTCACCGGCAACGGGATTTTAACTCGCAATCTTCGATTTATCACGTTGACGAGCAGAAAGTATTTTACACACGCTCTATCCCACTCGGCCATTCCACCCCTCACTTAGCCATATATGAAATATGTTGTAAGGGAAATTATTGCGACCCAAATCGGACTTTTGTTCGCGTATTTCTGGTTTAGGAAGTTGGCAAACCTGCTAATTATTCTAGAGTTTACTACTACCTTGTTCATATGTATGGGTGTAGTTATAATGCGTAACAAATCTTTACAATAGTTATTCCTGCAATACTGTAAGGTTCCAAGTTTGAAAAGTACCTGGTATTGTTAGACTTTTGAAATACTTGTCACACTCATTTTAAAGTGGTAATCTTTGGAGGCGTTGACCAAGAGACTTATTGCATTGAGCTATTTGCTGAATTATCATTTTTTGTGTTATTATGTTATCTTATTTTCATTTTACTACTTTTTTTTTTGTTTTGTTTGTTTTTATTTCAATTCTTTATTGAGAAATATTACAATCTGTCACATCTAAGCATAATAGTAATAGTGGTAGAAGAGTAACTCATTCACACTCTATGCACAATAAATAAAAATAAATAAACAGCAAAATAATAATACTAAAATTAAATAGATGTAAACTAAAATAAACAGAACTAAACTAATCGAAATAACTACTTAAATACCACACATGATTTCAGACAATATTTTCAAAATTCAGTCTCATTAAAGATCTTCGAGCCAAGCCTCCCCCCCTCCCCCTCGTGGAAGGAATGGCAGGACTCTAAAAGATCCCAGCGCCTCACACTCAACCGCATTACTGGTTTATTAACCAATAAAAATATTAATTTAATAGAAATAAATATATTTTTTAAATATAAATATTTTTTATTTTACCGTTGTAATTACAAAATTATATATATATTTTTTTAACGTTGCTGATATTAAGATTAAATGATTATATTCCAATTTATTTCAAAATATTGAAGTTCTTCGATATTCAGGTTCATTATTTGATTAAGTCAGGCACACAGAATGCCTGTGAAAACGATCTAACAAGATATCGTTGTCGGCGGTAACCTGACGAACTACTTGTAATACTATTTATTCCGCCATCAGAGTAATACAGTGTGTGATGCTTTGCATCAATAAACAGTGTTCGCAGATCGTCTTCAGGCTTTAAAAATATTGTCAATTTAAAATAGTGCGTGAAGGCATGATCTTAACACCATTAGAATTTTTCTTTAAAAAGCGGCTCCCATAATGTAATAATGGTCCCTTAAATAGAATAAATCTGAAAGGTTTTAATAAATCTATACATGGTGGCGAAGTCTTACAATTTATATTTTCATGAAAATCAAAAAAAAAAATAAATAAATAAATAAAAGAACACCATATTGGGTGAATCTTGAACCTTAAAATTGAATAAATCTGATAATTAAAATCCTATATAGTGATTATACACTTTTTTTTAGTTTTTTTTTCCTTAATTATCAATATATATTAGTTGATAGTAAAATGGTATTCTATAAAACATTAATCCGCCCAGTTCTGCTCTATGCTTCAGAAACATGGACGACAACTAAAAAAAAAAATGAGCAAGACCTCCTAATCTTTGAGAGAAAAATTCTTCAAAGAATATTTGGAGGAGTACAGATTGATGGAAATTGGAGAAGGCGGACAAATGCCGAAATTTACTTAACTTAAAAATCAAGATGTTCTGAGGATGAAGCTTGGAAGATTGAGATGGACTGGTCATGTGACAGGAAGCAATCCCTTGGATGATCCTGACAGAACCTCTCTACGGCACAAGAAGAAGAGGGAGATCAACACTAAGATGACCAGGCGGTGTGGCAAGAGATTCAAGAGATGTCCTGAGAGTCAGGAGCTGGATGATTTACGCACAGAACAGAGATGACTGGAGAAAGCTGGTGGAGGAGGCCAACACTCATCACCGTGATAATAATAAAATAAATAAATAGTAGTAAAAAGGTATAAATGTTACTCATAATTTTAAAAATAAAAAAAAACATTTTTAGCACGGTAAAAATCTGTTTAACTATAGAATACCAGGCAATATAGAACACCATTTTATAGAATATACAACATTAACAAGACAGTAATTTAACCTTAATACTTTAATCATAATTTACTCAAAATCTGATTTTTAAATATAATACGATAGTACAGTACTATAATACGTTTCTGGCTCTGAGGAGCGATGAATTAAGGCGTTAAAAAAGCTTGTAGCTTTGATTAGTTGTTCAGGGAATATACCAAGATTTGAATTCAACAAACAGTGTTCACCGCGTGTACAGAGCCGTCGCTCCATATAAGGGAAAAACGTACTCTTTAAGAAATTAAAGAACGTTAAGCTCATGCTTAATAATAAGATCGAGTACCTAAATTTAATATGTTGATTAAGTGATATGGTCGAAAACCACTGTCAACGAATGATGATTTTGGACAAAAACTGAGACAAATTACTATAAATAGCCCTGCAGCAAGGAAATGAGTTTCTCATGAAAAAAAAAAAAAAACGCATAGAATAAAAGTTGTAGATTAATAAATTCTGCGTCAACTGAGTAGCAATAGTTTTAATATAGGTCACTTATTCCGTCCGAATTCGGTGATCTCCCTCATGGCTTGAAATTGTGACTAAAGGTGTGATTTTCAACATTTCAATAGTATGGGTGTTTATTCTAAAGGTTCATTGTTGTGTGGAATCAGCAATATGGAGTATAGACCGCTTTTCTTCCTCTCAGCAGCGATGAAGTTTGACTTTGAGGTGTGAAAAGAAAACCGTTGATCAAAGCTGACTATTCGGGGACGTTATTTTAGTTCTGGCGAGAAAATTCAAAGCAGGTGGTGGTTTGTATTGGATTCAACCGCAATTGATCAGCACGTTTGTGACGGCTGTGCACAAGCCCACACCTTTCCTTTTCTCCGTTCTTCCTCCTTCTACCACCTGAAGCCGATCCTAGAAGCAGCTGCTGCAGCTCGTCTAAGTTTCTTCTCTTCTTTCCAGATTAAAATGTGTAAGGCGTACAGCATCTTTCCACTCGCATGAAAATTTCAAATAATGTGAGGACTCATCTTGCATCTAATCGTGACTTGACCGTCGAGATGTACTTCCTTAGGGGTAGCCCCCTTCGCAGTTGTCATCCATCACCGGTTCCTTTAATCAACTGTGTCCTCCCTGATAATTCTCTTCTATCTTCTTGGGTCTTCATCAATTCTCATCTTTGGATGTTCCAGTAGATCCGCCGATCCATCTCCTTTCATTCTATAGAAGCCAAGTCTTCTCGCAGGAGGAGATGGAGAGGTATTCCTTCTGCCACTACTTTTACCACCCCATGAGGCACTGTTCCGAAGGCTATCATTTATCGTCAACATAGGCCGTGGAAGGGGATCACTCCTCTACGAACTTCTCCAGCAACTCATCAAAGCCCTTCTCGACGGTGTCTTCTTCTTCAAAGAAAAAGCCTCTAATTTTCAATGCCCGGTTCTGGAGATAGCTTTTCACTAAATCATACAAGTTACTGAGAGGTTCATACTTCTGGAGTTGCTGGAGAACACTCGGCCACCACACGCTGTCAAAGGCAGAGGGTATGTCAAACAGGAGAAGCATAACATACCTCTCCGCTCTTTCTTCTATGTCATGGCGCACTCTCAATATGGCATCTGCGGTTCCCTTATCTTAGTGGATCCAAATTGCCGTGGATGGCTCTATCTTGATAAGACAAGCCGAAGGATGAAGACCACCAGGTATTCCAATACCTTGCGCATTACAGGGAAGAGACAAATAGGTCTGTATGGTCCTTGTCTCTTCCTTTGTAGAAGAGTCCTTCATCAGCAATTTTCCGGCCTCTTGGAAGGTATCCTCTAGCTAGGCAATCGTTGAGAAATGCAAGCAGCCTATTCTCTAAATAGGGAATAGTATTCTTGAGCATTCCTGCATCTAAACCTGGAGCTCGGCCAGTCTTTTGCCTTTTCACGGCACTACGTAGGTCTCAAACGTCACAGGTTGGTCCCAAGCGGGTATACAGTGACTCGTCTTACAAATGTATGGTCATCGTGTGATGGATCATCCCTAGGATATGTCTCTTTTATAAACATCTCTGCTGTTTCCTCCAGTGTGGCTGCTTGAGTGCCTCCTTGCCTCAGGGCTGCAATGACTTGCTGTGTGGTCAGTTTTCCAAGAGCCACCCAGGCATTCTTCGCTGACTCTTTCTGGATGAATTCATCGAATGATCTTCGTTTCTGTGAGAGCACCTTATTCCGGTATACCCTAGTCTTAGAACTGTACTCATCACGAAGTGCACCACGCCTTTCTTGGTTACTAAATCTCCTATATACCCACCGGGCCTTGTAGCGCCCTCCAGGATGATTAAGGCCGACGACCACCATGGGACAGGTCATTCTCTCACTTTACGGTGCTACCTGGTCTTAAAATTCGTCTTTTTCAAGATAATTTGGTGTCCTATCTACTAGTTAGACCTGTTATAAAAACATCTCTTACGTACAAGTTGTTACACTCTTCAACTGAAACGACTTTGAAAGTGCAATTCTTTCTCAATTGCTTTACATTTTGATGTAATGTACATTCCTCGGTGTGATGTGCAATGTTTCTACACAAAGGTTAGGTGCAATGCAATTAGTTAGAAGTTAATAAAAGTAATTCACCACCTTCCTGTTTCAATAAGCTAAGAGAAAAATACAAATAGTTTACATAATATAAATAAATGAAATATAAAATCTTATATCATCGATTTTTTGCAAAAATTCATAAAGTGACACTTCAAAAACTTAAATAATTAAGAACTTTGAAGAATTATCTCTTTATAAAAACTTCTTAAAAAAAAAATTCTTCCAAGATCTCTAAATTTAATAGCCTATTACTTCACTAACCTTGAGTTCTTTAACAGGTAGAAAATAATGGCTTTTTCCTTGCTATTATATCGATATATTGTTTTTCGATGTTCTAAACCTAAATGAAACCTGCCGTCCTATACTAGGAAACTTACCTCTTAAATCTCATGGTTCATTTTCAGAATTCAATTTTGAAATGCCACATCACTCCCATCTAAGCTAAAAGCTTTAAAAATAGAGGTGTCAAATCAAATGACAATACGTTGAAGCAAGATCAAAAATTTTGGCACTGTAGTTTTGGCAGTATTTAAAGGTTGTTGAGTTCCTCTTTGAAGTTATTACAAGCATAATCCATGCTTCTCATTGTCAGATAAATACTTACCCTATTTCTTTAATACTTATAGACAACCAATTAGTTTTATACATAAAGTCTAATTTCCAATTAATTTTCTTTATCTTGAATGTGATCATTCCAAGTTGCTCCTAACTACTTTAGAGTGAATTGTTAATTCTATTGATTCAAATCTTTCCTAACCATTGCTTCTTATTATTTGGTTTATTTGGTTGTGTTCCATTTTTATTATGATGTTGTCCCTTGATGTTTATTTTTAACAGAGACATTTCTGTGTGTAACCTCTCTGTACTTGTTTATGTCTTATCTTATCATTGTATATATACTTTCTTCACATTTGGTCCCCTTTATAATTATTTCAGTTGGAACCTAGTATCAAATTTGTTTTATTTTTTAGTATCAAGTTTTTTTTTAGTGTTATCATTCAATTTGGATTGAATTGAGTTCAGTTACCTTAATGATTTCATTAATTTAGTTTTTATTTAATCCAAAATTTTAAATATACAAAATATTCAGATATGGATCAATATTTAGATAAGAAAGAAGGTGATAAAAACTTTCCTCCTTCATATATAGTTATAAAATTCAATCGTAAAATTAAACATGAAACTGCTAAATGGCTTGTTGAAAAAATTACAAAAGAAAAAAAGAAGGGAGGTGCAGAATTACTTGTTAGATGCCATCCATCAGGCAATGATTCGGTTAGTAAATTGTGCAATCGTTCCTTTTTGTTCTGAGTTTTATCGAGTAGTTCGTACATATTTTTATTTTTATTTTAGAATTTGATAATACATGTATCAGCTCATAACAAAGCACTTCTCGGGCTTGCTGAAGACCTTGAAGTTAGGAAGCGTGACAAGCATGGGAATTTGAGGGAGTTTACCATGGATGAATTGAGTGAATTTACTGATGTTGATGGAATGGATGAGTTCCTCACAACTTCGGAAAAACAAACCATTGTCAGGCATGAAATAGAAAATATTCGAGCTCTTTCAAATGAGAGTAACATTATGGGCTATCCACACTATTCTCTTTATGAAGGACAGTCCATTAGTAAGTTATTTTTTAAATTTAATTTACTAGCCACTTTTCACTCAGAAACAGAAGCTCTATATACAAAGAGAGATTTGAAAGTAGATATGTCTAAGTATGTATTTGTGTAACTCGTATATGAGTGGCTTCATATCAAAGATGGATCACTGTCATTAATTAAAAATTGAGAAAAAGCCAATTTTGTAACAGCTTCAATTTTAACCAATTATAATAATTTTTATTTTGTATGATTAAACTTAAACATTCTTAAATAAAATCATCAGTAACAGTTTTCATCCAAGTTTGAGTTGAATCTATAAAACAAAGATTGACTCATTCTTCACTCTCTGAAAATGAAAGATGTCCATCCATGATATGAAGCCACACATATTTCTAATGTATAACTAAGACTTGTACTACATAATAAAAACTAGGAATTAAGTTTGTATCACTGTATGCATTTTTTTAAACACGAGCTAGGTATGCCTAGCATGGCTATATCTCTTACAGGTATATCATGAGTGGACTATCTTTTTGTGTAAGTCACTGTGAACCTAGGTTTGATTCCAACTGGCAGATAATTATTCATTCTTTTATATCAGCCATGGATGAACCCTATGATCTGGAGACATCTGAGGCATTCTCAATCTCTATAAAATGGATATCCTTAATTTGGGTAAAAACCTGAGGAATTTAGTCATTCTGACACAGGAATTCCAAACTTCTGACACTTTCTTACAAAATACTGGACCCATGACCTTTCATGTTTTTTTTTTTTTTTTTATGATTGTGTTATATCTTATTCTCTTATTTTAGTGATGGCATGTCTTTATTATGGGATCATAAAGAAAATGTATCCACTACATGATGAAGAAGCTGTAAGGAAACTTGGTGCCCGCTGGTACAAAAGGTTATTTGAACAACAGCCTTATGGTAAAGATGCATTTTAAAATAAATTATCTGTTCTTTTTTTTTATCACCTTAATAATATTTTTTCTTTGATTTAGATGAAATTCGAGTATATTTTGGAGAATCAGTAGCATTATATTTTCAATTTATTGGCTTTTATACAATATCTCTTATTGGACCAACCTTACTTGGATTTTTACAAATGGTGGTTGATCCTGGTGCAGTGGCAGTATTTAGTATTCTGAATGTTGTTTGTGCGACACTCTTTCTGGAGGTAAGACTTATTTTATGTTGGTGTATTTTTTATTTTGTTTTTTAAATTAATAATTTATTCAGTGATTTGTCTAGTTTTGGCGCCGTAAATGTTCTGAACTAGCTTATCTTTGGGGTACCATATCGATGACTAGCTTTGATGAACCTCGTCCAAATTTTCGAGGTACTATGGGTGTAGATGCTGTAACTGGGAAGTTATTGCCACAAGCTCCAAGATTCAAAACGCATATTAAGGTAAAGTTTTATTTATTTTTTTTAAATAAAGACCACCAAATCTAATGGCATATTAAATACTTTGGAAACAGTTATTTACTTTTGTTATTTATTTTTCGATACTTTTTTTGTTTTTGCTTGGTGCATTAGACCATGTAGTTCTTTGGCCACAATATGTGTTCTTACAGAAATATATTTTTTGTGAGACGGATCTCGGTTAACCTGGAAGGGTTCATCCAACCACTAGTAGCTATGAACCATGGTCTCCATGGTGCAATGGCAAGCCACCCATAATTCCATAACCGACCCCTTAGGGACTTATCTGGCCGTGTTCTTCCCACTGCCTCTTTCGGGTTCGATGATAGTGGAAAATTGGTCTAGATCCATGGATTATGACTGCTCAGAGTCAGTAGGCACATGAGGACCTATATTTCTTTCTCTGCAACATTGTGTCTATAGACCAAACCTATGAAGGACTACTGACATCCTGGAAAACCACATCCCGATTACCGATTTACTTAATACATTAACTTAATTACTTAATAATACATAGAGTAAGATCATCAGTCCTACACTAGGACTATATAATTATTATATATCATATATTATTTTTATAAAGTTTACAAAAGTTTTATAATTGACACTAACATCAATTTTTTTGTTTTGTAGTTTTAAAGTTTTATATTTATCAAGTGATGAAATATTGAGCTACCATCTAATTTACTAAAACTTATAGAAGAAATTTCAAACCTAAATATTTTTTCCGTCAACAATTAAGGTAACAAAATTAAAAAGGTTCATAATACATGTTTTTTTTTCTAAAGTTGAAACCTTGCCAACCCTGGAAGCAGCCGTTATATATCAGGCAATCTTGACCCTAAAGCAATTGACACATCAGTTGATCTAATATTAATACAAAACGAAAATCCTTCAAGGGCTTTTATGTAGATTTTGTTGTCTGTGTAATATTAATTCTAATTAAATGAAGTTTTTTTTTTAATTGTGTCTCTTTTATTATGAATATGGTATTTGTTTAGAATGTGCGAAAAACAAATAAAATCAACTAAAGAATATTCCCATTGTTTGTTCCTATGGTTTAATCTTTTTTTTGTTTTTTCCAGATGTATTGTGTGTCATTGCCGCTTGTTTTTGTTTGTATGATTGGAGCATTCATCATAATGTTGCTGTCTTTTTGGGTGGAAGACCAGTTGAGAACTATTCCCAACACCCCCATGTGGATAATTTATGCACCAAGTGTTATTTATGCTGGTCTTATCTATGCCATGAATATGGTTTACAGGCGATTTGCCAATTTTCTTACTGAATGGGGTATTTGAAAAAAAACTTAACTATTCTATTAATTTTTAAATCTATAAGGATTTTTTTTTAATGGCCTAGTAGTATATATTTTAGCTATGTTCTATCAGACTATTTTAAAGAAAAATATCAGGATACTATTAAAATATGATTACATTCATATACTCAAATCTCAAAAAAGTTTTAACGTTATTATTTGAATACTGTTATTTTTCTATTGTAAATATTTTTAGATATTTAATACTATTGATTATATATTGCAAACATTGAATTTGTTGTTCAAGGCTTTTTTTTTTTTTTTTTTAGAAAATCATAGGACTCAATCACAATTTGATAGACATCGTGTCACAAAATTGGTATTATTTGAGTTTGTCAATAATTTTATGTCACTTTTCTACATTGCCTTCATCATTCAAGATATGGACCTCTTAAGATATGTAAGTTGCTACTTTCAGACTTATTCAATTCAATAATAAGATTTGTTTTTTTTTTTCATATTTTTTTCTGTTCACAGCAACTTGCTACTTTACTGATTGTCCTGCAAGCTATAAATAACATTCAAGAGGCAATTTTACCATTTGTTTTAAGGTGTTATTCAAATAAGGTAGGAATCATACATTAATTATTTCCTTATAAAATTCTTTCAGTTTTTAAAGTTTATCAATACATTATCAATACAGTCTTTCAGTTATCAGTACATTTGTAATGAATATTCACTTTTATTCAGTGGACTCCCAGTCTCTGTTAAGTTAAGAATTGATCCTTTAATTGTGCGTGGGGGGAGGGGAGAAAGTTGGTGTGGTCTAGCGAACTATTGTATTGCAATGCATATCTTATCTGTTAGAGAACTGTACAACTCATATTCACATACTATTTTCTAATCTATATATTTACTCTGAGCTGTAGTTTGGTAAATCTTACTCAGACCTTGTAATTCAGCCTTACCAATTTTTCTTGTTTTATTATGTTTTCATGGCAAAAACATTTGGATTTTAAAATGGTGGTTCTACTTTTTATATGAATAAAAATCTGTTGTGCACATCACACAACTTTCACTTACTGCTCTACTTTAAATGGAAACTTGTATTTTCTTGGAATGTTTTTATGGAATGGATATTTACAAAACATTATAAGTGCATTTGTAATGAAGCTAAAGCTTACAGCTCACAAATCATTAAGACCTCTAAAATTACATTAAACCCTTTTTATTATATCGAAAGTAGACAATAAAAACCTCATAACTCCATCCGTTTTTGTAAACTACATAACTCCAGTCTTTGAGCCACAAGAGAGACGTGAAAGTACATATTTAACATATTAATGATTATAGATTGTACAACTATTATTTATTTAACACTTATTCTCTATTGTAAAGTTTACTGAAATGGACTTACGATATTTTCATTGCCTACCTTAGAGAGGTAAAAAGCTGTCAAATAATTGTAAGTGGATAATTTTCTAAAAGTTTACATGATGATTTTTCAGAATAAACGAACAATAGATACTTAGTATAGCTTTATGTAATATCAGATCTAAAATTATTAAACTACAGTAAATGTATTTAAGGTTATATACATATACTTTATACATCCTTGAAATGTTTTTATATTTCACTTTTTCTTTCACACAAGAAAATGAAATAATTTTTTTAACAATGCTTTGATTCGTTGGATTTTATATACTTTTTTTTCAAACTTAATAATAATTTTAAAAGTTTACATGTAGTTAGGAAATCTCATTTAATTTCCTTGGAAACATGTGATTTCCGTTAAATAATATTAATTTTTAGAAATTCGAATTCGGAAATAAACCTTCTGTACCAATAAGCTAGTCCTGTAAATGCTCGAATTTGATAAATTTTTTTTTAAGGCGAGGATAATTGAGATTTTGTCAACGCAAGCTTTTTTTATCACTCTTCATTACCTTCTGCTACTTTCTTTATTAGTTATTGTTTTTTTTCTAAAATTCTCTGCTTTTCAATGATATATTATACGTATACCTTCTGATTATTATTTCTGGAGATTCATTTTCTACCTAAATAAACATTTTTCTTTTTTTTTCTCCTTTATTCAATTATTAAATTCTTTCAAAAGTTGTATTTAGCCTTTTTTCATAACTGCTAATAATAAGAGGTAGTAGGTAATTATTTAAAATAATCCAAATTAAATGTACTTAGACAAAGAAATTTTGAACATTAGGCATCTAAGCCCTGTTAAGCTACATCAATGGGGATGGGACCTATATGATATTAAAGACTACTTAATTATACATTGATACACTCAGTTTAATCAAATTCGTTTAGAGCTGTTTTTGAGAAAATTGTAAAAATGTGTAAAATCAATGATACAATGATATAAAGTGGCATTTCTGGTTAGTTGATTTTAAGGAAAAAGTTGCTGTGATATTACATCCATATATTTTTGATTTGATTTTTCACTTTTCAGCTAGACCATTCACACCCACACAAACACACAGACAGACTATTTTGTGGAACTTGGTTATTTGGAATCAGGATACCTCAAAACGTGTATTTCCGATGAAAACTCAGATAAAAAATTTTCACCATCACAATACTTTCCGTTACTATATATTAGATATATAGACAAGTGAAAGTAAAAATCTAGTGTACACATCACTCATATTTTGCAAACCATCCTACTTGGAGGATAAATATAAATTAATGACTATTATTGTATAATACAATAATCCTGTACTCTTTTATTTTTTCCTACCAAGCTGAAAAAGTAATTTAAAAGGTTCCACTTAGTTCCAGCTTAATTTTCTTTTAGCTTCTATGAAAACATTTATTTTCTATTAAATAATGTAAAAGTAGAAATTATTAACTACAAAAACTATTAGTAATGAGTTTTATATGTTAAATTTTTGTTACTACTCTTATTTTCAATTTGGAATTTTTTTTTCTGCTTTAGTTCATTATGGAATTTCTTCTTAGTTTATTATTACTAAGATTACTAAGAGATATGATTAATTATTTAAAATAAACAAAATTAAAAATTCTTTAGAGGAAGTCATTTTAAAAATGCAGTATTTTCACTCAGATCAACTGATATTAAAGTTAATCTTAAAGTTAATTTAATCAGATATTGATATATCAAATTTGATCAAAATTACTAGCAATTTTCAAGATTTGAACACAGAGGATCGTTATTTCTGTTGAAAACTTGAATTTAAATTGTTTTGATATTAAAATACTTTACCCCACTACATCTTTCACTTATAGGTATGTGAAAGTGAAA
Source organism: Nezara viridula (assembly GCA_928085145.1). Classification (NCBI taxonomy): domain Eukaryota; kingdom Metazoa; phylum Arthropoda; class Insecta; order Hemiptera; family Pentatomidae; genus Nezara; species Nezara viridula. The sequence goes on along the minus strand of OV725077.1, from coordinate 129,015,326 downwards.
ACATAATTGATATTTAAATATTTTATAGCATGTTTAACAAATTCATGTGCATGGTTTGTTATATATTGTGAGTAAGACAATTAATTAATTTCACTGTACTAAATTATTATTATTATAATAATCATTCTTTGTTGTATTCTTTATCATTATGATAAAATAATGCTTACTTTCTGAAATTATTATAAAAATTATTGTTTTAGTTCGCAAGTTTGAGAAGTAAGAGTTCATCGTCAAGTCTAGATAGTAAGAAAACTGATATTAAAAAATTGATTGAAGCCATAGGAGTTAAAGAATTGGATCCAGAAGATTCTAGGATAAAGCAAGCTATAACCGAAGGAATGATGGAGCAGTATGACGTAAGTGTCTCTTAACTGTATTCTTAAGAAATATCCTCTACATATTGCATTATTATATTTCAATATTATTCAGTTATTATGTTAGTTATTGATATTGTCGTATTAGGACAGTAAAAAAGGTTGGAAATGACAATCGTATAATTGCTGCCATCAGGGTGAAGAGTTAAGGCTCTTCCCAATCCTATAAATAATGTGAGGATAATTCAAAAGAATACACTTTGACTAAAATGATCTTTATTTACGTGATTAAAACTGGTCTAGTTAAATCTACGTTGCATTTCCTCTGGCTTGATGTAACTACTAAATGTCACATCCAAAGAGCTGAATCTCACAGAGGACCCTTAGTCTTGTGCTGTGTCAAAGTTAAAGTTAAAAGAGTTATTGATTGAAGTGAGGTTACAAGATCATTGGAATATGACTAACAATGGTTTGGTGATAGGTGCCGTGGAGAATTGCTTCGGTAAGTGTGACTAAAGTTGATCTGCTCTAGAAAATTTAGGGGTAGGCATTTAAAAGGGGCTCGATGATGACGTCAAAAATGGAAAGGGTTCTATTCGTCATCTGGGAAAGTAAAATGGTTAAGGTTTGGTAGGCCAATGATTCTGAGTGTTTTTTATCGCAAACAAATTATTTCTAATTGTGGGTTTATGGTTGATTGCCATGAGTAATGAATAGAAGGATGGTTGGGGTGATCAGTCAGAAATAAAATGGCAAAAATAAATAATAATATTTATTTTAACATTTCCGGAGGTGTCGACCTGAAGTTCAGGCCTTCATCAGGGCTGTTCGGAGAGATTGCTTGAATAGAGTTGACCATACCTCATCTTCAGGGCCTTACGCATTATGTAAACTATTTATCTACTGCTCCTGTTCAGTCATTCTGTAATATTTTAACAACTTTGTCATAATTAGAGACAGTATTTTCTTGCGATTTATTTTTTCACTATCTTCAAATTCCGCCAAACCATTACAGAAATCTAAATCATGAAAAGGACAGTTTGAGGTCACTTCAATTCTTTCTTGCTGCTCCTCCATCTCATCTCCTGTGCTTTTCACTATCATCTGTTGCCCTATTTGAGTACCCTTTGAAAAATTTTTAGATATCCCTTTACCACATAATCCCTTCCTGTCTCAATATTGTTGTCTTTTATATCATTTATTTCAAAAAGCCATTAAGTGACATTTCATAACCTTAAATCACTAAGAACTTTGATGATTTTTCACTTTGTGAAATAAAAAAATTGTGCAATTTTAATTTGATATATTTTATTACAAGCCTTATAAAGATTTATTTCATTTTTACACTGTTTCATTTTATTGATTAATAAAGTCAAAATTTACTAAAATGTTCTTATAATTTCAGTTCAATCCAAAATGTAATTATTGACTTATTCTAATAAATCAATCATATTGTCTTTTCTGGAGACTAACATGATTTTACTGATTCTTACCTCTGATCATACTTACCTAATAAACATTCTCCTTTTCTTCAACTCTGCTACCCTAGCCATCACACCCAGTTCCTCAGTTAATCTCCTTGCCTCATCATAACATATGATTTTGGCTATATGGAGATTTTCCAGAGCCAGAGTTCGTTTCGGGGCCTCGGGAGAGGGTGGGGGATTAATGTCAAAGTTAAGAGCCCTCCCGGAACTGGGATGTGACCTCATAATTATTTTATATTTAGTAAACTTTGGTTTACCAGGCAACACGTGTTTTTTTATCCCACTTGACCACCCGTCCCATTCTCATTTATATCCATGACCTTATTCAGGATTCCTACAATATCCATTTTTCCCTCTGACCTGCATCCTTCCAAAACTTCATTTCCCCCACCTATGACTTTCTGTCATTTAATCTCGAAGTTATCCTTTGGAATCCTATTTATTTCTTAAACTCCATCGCTGCCATGATTAGAAACTCTTATAAATCACCTTCACATTATCCTTGACCAGTATGTTCCTCTTGTGACAGGAACAATCTAAAATTTCTCTGCCCCTTGGTCGACTTTTCCACTGAAGGAGTGTATAAGTGACATTTTGAGGATTTCTATACAAAACTGTGTTTTTGTTCATTTATAATTTTAAATATGAAATCATGATTTTATTTACAAATTCATCTGTGACTGATGAATAAACAATAATGCCATGAAACTAACAAATAATATTCACTTAAATGATTCATCACGCAGACTCGATTATTTCTTGTTGAGCTCTTAAAAAAAAATTATTTTACCAAAACTTTGGTATGAAAAACGTTACTTTGCATTAATGACTGGTGGACTGGTTTACATGATGAAAACTGAAAAGCCTCTTAAAATGATTAATCCAAATATTTTTAATCCCCCAATGACTCGAAACAAAATTTCCTTAAAAATCTGTAATACTTTCTAGTATTTATAAACTAGATAGCAATTTTAAAAGAAAATTCTGATATGGATGCTGCACCAACTATTTTAAGCTCATATAAATCATTTCTTTTACAGTGGAGCTGTTAGTTTTAAACCTGTACTCGGTAAGAAAAGGGATAATTTTACAGAAAGACATTTAGAAATTACTAAGTACTGAACTTAATGAATATAATTAACTTGATTGTTTTTAATGATGAAACAGTATTTAATTTATTTTCATTATTGTATTACCTAAACATTATTAAATGTAAAGGGGTTTTATTTTTTCATGGATTAAGTTAGTAAAAAATTGTCTTTTTTAATAATTTTAAGTTCTTCATTACATTTTTTTGAGAATTTTACTGCATGTTTCTAAAGTTTTCACTTCATGAAAATCCCATCGCTAGTTACAATAATTTTTAACACACATATCTGACAAGAGTAAATCAAGCCTTTCTGCCTGCCTCTAACACAATTGTCAAAGTTGAGCTTCTGAAGATGAAGCATGGCCTCAAAATGTTGACAAACAAATTAACACTTTTGATAACAATAAATTGGTAACGGAAAAGTTTTATCCATCTAAAGTTATTAAAATAAATCAAATGTCCTTTTACCAGCCTCTTTAGACGAAATTCTAATATGTATTAATTATGAATTATATCAAATTCAATTGTAAATTTTTAGTTATTCGAATTAGATGCCTCATAACATATAGATGTTAACCAATTTTTAATATTGTAGAAACATACTACAATGTTTTTGGCCCAGGTAAATAATTCAGTAAACTAATGACCAATTAATAGAGAAATAATTTAATGCAATGTATTATTACTTGATGTAATAGCAAAACAAAATATATGATAATAAGCCAAAAATTTCATCCCAATAATAGGATCTGCATAGAAGGAAAATCATTCCCAAGAGTGGAAAAATTCAAATACCACAGCACCACAATAACCTCAATGAATGCGCAGAAATAGATCAGCGTATAACTAGCTCAAACAGAGCTTTGTTCTCCTTCTCAAAGATATTGAAATCCCAAAAAATCAAGAAATCTTAAACTATGGGTGTACAATGCTATGATAAAGCTAGTTCTAATATATGGCTGTTAGATCTGGACACTAACCAGCATCCTAGAAAAAAGTGTTGAAAGATTTGAGAGGAAAATCCTCCGCACGATAACCGGAGCGATCTGGGATCAGACTACTAAAACATGGAGAAGAAAGACCAATAAAAAACTGCTTACAGAAACTTGTCAATCAATATTCCATGGTATGAAGACACGGAAATTGAGATGAGCGGGACATGTAGCTCGTAGCAATCCATTTGCAAGCCTCTACGCAACAATGAATGCCTCAATAGAAGGCAAAAGACCATGTGGAAGTTCAAAAAGCAGATGGATAGATAGAATCAACAAAGATGCAACAGACCTGCTCACTATACACTATATTGTAATGGTTTGAGGTTTTAACTTTTGAAATTGGAATTAGTCTGTTCTCTAGGAAATTCCCTTTCATGTGATATTTCATTCATCAAAATCCATCGCTCTTGAGAGCCGGAAAAGACATCTATAGTATCATATTAAATATAGTGTAGGTATTAAAAAAATAAAAATGCAACAAGTCACTCAAGATTGGTTTTTATTTTATCTAGTTATTATTATTTACTATTGATTTGGGCTAAAAAAAATTCTAATTAGGAGGAAAAGCCATGCTAGAAGTTCATTAATCATTATAGTTAACAAAACTGAGTAGATTTTGAGCTCATTAATTTAAAGGCATATGAACTTTTTTAGAGAAGTTATTAAACATTAAGTACTATGCATTAATGATTTTTTTTTTTTCGAAGTTTATTTAATGATTTAAATTTTTTCTGTTTCTTTTTTCAGGATCCATATGATGATTACCTGGAAATGTTTGTTCAGTTTGGATATGTCTATTTGTTTTCTGCTGTCTATCCCATGGCTGCGTTTTGGGCTGTTTTTAACAATGTTATAGAAATAAGATGTGACGCATTCAAGCTCTGCCGTGTTTATCAGAGACCTATTGCAAGAAAGGTTAAGGATACTGGAGCTTGGCAGGTAAATATAATTTTTTAATAGATGGATAGATCTTTGTGTGTTTTTATTCTTATATGAAAATATTTCTAGTGTAATTTTCCCCCAAAAAATCACCTCAAGATAGGATTGTTCCTGTACTCGATAACTATATTCAGAACTCTTTTTATGAACATCTGTTGTGAATCTGTCTAATACTACTGCAACACTCTGACTATATTGCCCATCTAGATATTGAGTATTCCTGCTAGTTATAAACTAGAATAAGGAGCTTTTGTTTAGTAGGTGACGATAGAATTAAGTTCCACCAATGATTTTCCCTGCTATCTATTCTACTGTAAATATTTTACTTGTTCATATTACTACTTAAATTTTTATGAATGAATAAATAAATTTGCACTTAAACATTTGAAAAAGGTTAATGGAAATATAAAGTTGATCATAAATGGGTTACGCATGAAAAATAAATAACAATTCACAAATATGAATAATTATCTAACTTTTGAAAAGTTTTATCTTAAAGACGTTTGGATCTCCCAAAACCAATTGGGCTAAGAGTGGTCTAATTTAAAAAAAAGCTCTATTATGGCCAAAATACACAAAAACTAAAAAAAGGGAAACATTTTTGTAAATATACATATAAACGACATGTTTTTTGCAACCATAAAAAAGATAATGTAATAATGCCTCTGCTAAGCTGTACGAATCCCAACCACTTTACTATGCATTACATATATATTGACCTTCCTGCCCTAGTTGTAGTATATAAAAACGTTTTTATAATTGGTAAATGGTTGACTGTTGTGAATAATGGAGAGAAGAATAGTTTTGGTGATCAGTCAAATAAGCAGGCAAAAATAAATGATATTATTTATTTTGACATTAGCCGACGTTTCGACCTGAAGTTCAGGCCATCATCAGAGCTGATTACGGAGATGTAAATCTACGCAATATAGTTGGGTTTTAAATATAAAAACGTTTGAGATATAAAAACGTTTTATACCAATAAATAAAATTTATATTAAAAGTAAACTGTGTTAAGTCACAACAAATTTTAATGGACACTTGAACAATTGTATCGCTGTCTAAATCTCTATAAATAAATTAGACTATATCATTTTAAAAATTATTTTTCTTACTAACTTTTACAACATTAATAACTATTTTACGAAATAATCTATTATTAATATTTTTATATAGTATAAATATATGAATTATGCATATTATCATCATCTTCAAATAAATAAGCAGCTCTTTGCAAGTGTTACTGTGAGAGAGAAGAAAGGAGGGAGGAAGTTTTTCTTCTTTTGTGATTTTTCCTTTTTTCTAAATCATAAATTGTAATTGCGGTATTATGCGTTTTAAAAATTGTGACTTAAAACATTTTACTTGAGATGCTGAAATATTTATGTCCATCTTTCATTATCTTTTGGTTGCTGTTTCTGGTTGCTAACATTTACCTATGTACTTTTTCGGTTACTTTTGTTAACGATGAGTGTATCTTTTTTTCAGAGAGCTTTCCAGGCTCTTAGCACGTTAAGCGTTGTAACAAACTGTGCTCTTCTCTCATTGAATCCTGCCTTGAAATCACAAGGTCATGATCTGAAGCCAGAAACATGGTTCCTTATTTTTGTTGGCCTTGAGCATCTTCTCCTTGGATGCAGGCAGATTATACATTATGCTATTCCTGACAAGCCTGAGTGGGTTAGGCTTGCTCTGGCCAGAGGCAACTATAAAGCCAAACAGGCTTTAAAACTTCAGGTATAATCATTTTTAAACAAAATACTTTTTTATATGTTTATTTGTTAAATAAGGCATGAAATAAAATGAATAAATAACAACATTCAGTTAGTTAATTGTTAGGTATTACTGATTTAAAAATTTTTACATGCTATGCACTCATTCAGTAATTTTTTCAGAACAAACTCATAAAATTACCATGGTTTTTCTGTGTTTTTTATTAAACATTTCATTGGGAACTCTGGAAAAAAAAAATATTATCCTGAGTTACATGTTTTTTCAACTGCTTGCTAATCCTGTTAATGATTTATTTTAACATTTCATAAAAAAAGTAAGGTGATCATTTTAATAATGTGCTTTATTGTTATTCTTTGCATACACCATCCTCATCCCTTCTCATTTCAAATCTTCTTCTTTTCTTATTCTCCCAAACTTTTTGAGAATTTTCAATGAAAGTGTAGGGATAGAAGTGTAGTCAGTTGGAATGATTTGGTGTTCATGTTTTGTTAAAAATGATCCCCAATTTTTAATCAGATTGGCAATTGTTTTGAAAAACAATAATAAAAAATGATTATTTCGCCCATTATTGTGAAGAAATCTTAAGAAGTTTTCTCAATTTTTTAAAAGTAATTCATTATTTATCTCCTTAATGTTAATAATCGTCTAATATCTTTTTATTCATTTAATTTTTATAATTAAAAAAAAAATTGGGTACCTAGAGAGTGAGGTTCTTGCAATAGATAAAAATTTATGCAACATCGAATGTGATTAGCAGTTGGGTGAATCACCAAAATGGATAACCGTTCTCCACAGAAAGCCGCATTGTCCAAGATTTCTTATTCAATTTCCTTCCTTGAGTATAGAAGGACCATCAGTCTGATGAAGGCGATATATATCAACCGGGCAGCGTTAGTGCACCGTAATCAGAAAACTTGTTGGATTTTCAACTGCTGAAATTTACCTAAAATGATTGGCATTTCACTGCACCATGGTTTGAAATAATATCAGATTGGGTGGCCATCTCCAGCCTGTCTATGCTCAAAGCAAGCAATAAATATTGTCCACGAGACCATATTACATTCAACTCTTTATAATCTGTTATACCAATCTCCCAAAGAAAAAAATTAATTCATAATTTTAATAGTGTGAATGAAATGCATAACATTGAAAGTGATTTAATGAATAACCTTTTCATAGAAAAGGTTCATTTATTTCTAAGAACTCCTCCATTTCCTAATTGCTGAACCATTCATTCTTTATGCTATGTGAAGGATATGTAGAGTTGTAAGAAATGTTAAAGCCTTGAGAAAAAATAATCTTTTAAAGAAGGAAAGATAAATTGAATAATTTGTTGATATTTAAAATCTTTTAATGAATTGACAGAGATAAGTATGAAACTTATTTTATCTAAATATGGCTTTTCGAGTTTTGAATTAACATTGTGATTAGGTTGTTATTAGAGGATTCTTTATCATTTAGTTTCTCAATTTTCATATCATGGTTTAAACTATTATTTGGAGAAGTACTATCTTTATTTTCATTAAATTTTTTATGCTATCAATCACAGGAAATTATTGCACTAACAAATTATTCTTTAAGGCTCCAGTATTGTAATTTATTCACAAGCTGTAGTCCCAATGATGTCTAAATTGACAAAATGAACTTTGAGATTAAATGTTTTGGTTATTGAAAACTTCCAACAATAACCTAATAATAATTTTTATCTCTTTTTTTTTTCTAGTTTTTAGTTTCATCATTTTTATATATTTTTATATTTAATAAATTTTGTGTTTCTTTTGCGTGATTTTCAAATTATAAATGTTAGTGATTATATCGCTGGAACCATGTGAAAGTAAAGAATTTTCAACATTAAACATGCTTACATTTGTTCCATTATCATGGTGCCAGCGATACCTATAATCACCTGAAAATGGTCTTATGTTTATAATTAAAATGCTTATTTATTTGCAATGAGAAATTGAAGCATGGAAATGCAAAAGGGTGTATGTGCCTTTATCAAAATGTTTCAGAAATCATGTTACGAATTTGATTTACATCGATGGAATAAGACTTCATCACCTTTGGTTGTATAAGTAATAAAATAAAAATATATAATTTGTTTTCTGTTGACTTTACAGACCTGGTAGATCTTTGGCCAGACTGAACCAGCCTTCTCCACTAATAGCCCGTCTTGGGTTATTGCTTTCCAGTTTGCTGCGTGCAGCTCTATAGCATCTTTGTTGATTCTGTCTATCCATCTGGTTTTTGGTCTCTACATAGTCTCTTGCCAAATACTTTCATTGATGTGTAGAGGCTTTCTTTGAGGTACAGGTACAGCTCATTTTCATCCCCTTGCTTTCATGTCATGAGGCCAGTTTCTGTTAGTAATTCTTTATTGGTCCTTTTTCACTATTGGTCTTTTTTCACTATTGGTCATACTCTCATGCTTTATTTACTGGATGATTTGCCATTCAAATCTGTCAATACTTTTTTCTAAGGTACTGGTTAGTGTGCAGGTGAAAACTGAATTTATCAGCATTGTACACCCTTAATTTGAGGTTTCTTGAGATTTTTCAGGATTTCAATACCTTTGAAAGAGAGAAGAAAGCCCTGTTTGCACATGTTATACACTGATCTACTTCCAACCGTTAGTCATTGACTGAGGTTATTGTGGAGCTGAGATATTTAAATCTGTCTAATCTTGAGAAAAATTTTCCTTCTATGCAAATCCTGTTACTGTAGTGTATTTGGTTTTATTTTCATTTAATTTTAGGCCAAATAGCTCTGTTTCTCCGATCACAAGTTTAGTTAGTCTCTATGTTTTCTTGATTGCTACCATAGACCTCTGTATAATTTCCATATCCTTGGATTTTATTATTCAATTTGAAATGGTTAACTAAGGGAAAATCCTGAAGATTGAGAGTGATCTTGTTGAAATTAAGTCCTTGCACAACCATTGATCAAGAAACTGTACTTTCTGTCCTTACAAGGTACTGAATCATTTTTATTTAATTTTTACGCTTACGTGAGGGGAGGGGAGGTTCTAGATTTACAACTAAACCTACTCTAACCAGAATGGGAGGGTCTAGTTTCATTCTTTGGGTCCGCCAGAAAATAAAAGTCAACCTCTCCCAGAGCAGTTTGGAACCGACGTTGTTAGGCACGAGAATGCTAAACACACTTGGCCATCATGACCTCCAAAGAACATAAACAAGGCAGTTTCGAACTGGGAACCTTCATTGTTGGAATCTGGCACTTTATCCACTGAACTATACAGGTCATGGGGTACTGAACATGATACTCTTCATGTGCTGTTTTTTTTTTGTTTTTTTCACATTTTCTAGTGCTAAGTTGAACAAAATAGATGACAGTCCTTCTCCCTGCCACAAACCAGGCTTCAAATACTTTTCCTTCATTTTGTTCTTCTGCTTACTCCTTATCTCGCTATTTCTGGCATAGGAGAAGGTTGTTCTACAGGTACTACCAAACCTATTCTAACCAGAGTTGAAGATTGAGATTCATTCCATGGGTCCACCATGAAATAAATTCCAATCTTCCTAGGCTGGATTCGAACTGGCACAGCTGGACTCGAGAATGTAAAATGCTTATGGTCTCTCTTCTCCTGATATCAGGCCTCAACATTTTGGATTCTTTGTACACTCTTCATCAATATAACTTATTTCTTGAACCTCCGCAGTCATTATTTTCCAAATACTCTTCTGTCGACGGAATAATAGGCTGCTTTGAAATAGACAAATAAAGCGTATACTATCTTTTTTCAAGCACCTGTTTTACAATTAAGAGTCTGGCATGCTCCTTCCACTTCTGAATCCTACTTAGTGGTCATCTACTATATTGTTGTTATTTAGTGCTTATAGGCGTAAAACCCAGAGATCATCAGCACCTACCTACTATATTATTGTAATACCAATATATCCAGATTAGGAAGATATTAGCTATTATTTTGTGTGGAACAAGAAGCAGTGCTATGCATTCGTAACTACTTAACATATATATGGATATACATATATATGGAGCCCTTCTTTTGGATAGGTCAGATCAGAGCTGTGTTAAAAACATCTGTCAACATTTATTGTAATATTTAATATGGCAAAGAGAATTGTGATATGTCAAAAAAATTTGGGTCATAATGTTGCTGAAGGCACTTCAAGACATTCGCACTTCCACGCTTCAATTATTTGAAGACTTGTTTGCTTGCTAGTTGAAGAAAAGTTTGAATTTACTATAATAATAAAATTGTTTTAATTTTAAATTTTAAAATAAACAGGAGAAAGGTGGGTAGTACCGGTCAGAGATGGGGAAATGCTACTCTGAGTACCGAATACCAAGTATTTTACTCAAATTGAATCACTATTGGGAATTCAATCACTACTTCCCCATTAATCGTTTTAAATTAACTGAAGTAGTAATTAAATTTCTTAGTGTTCAAAAAAGATCAGTATTTGAGTAAAATACTGAATGGGTACTCAGTACTCAGAATAGCATTTGCCCACCTCTGGTACTGGCTGTCAACCGGTTATAATGGTAGCCAGAAATAGTTTTGAAATAACTAATATTGGGAAATCTATTTATCCATGTATTTTTTTCATTTTAATTTCATTGTTAACAAAATTTATTTCTTCATTTAACTTTTGACTCCTCCCCGTTGCTCAGAGGTTATGATAAAATTATTGTTACTTATTTTAAATAAACAGAATATATTAAAAGCCAAACAATGAACTCTAACAGAATGAGATGTTAATGTAAAATAAGAAATATGTTTTAATAAATCTAATTCCAATCACATCAGATATGGACGGAGTGTGCAAGTATTATTTGAGAATGGAGTAAAAAAAACAACTAAAAAAATAGTCAATCAGGTGAAACTGATTGTTGGTCATATATGTAATAATGCTAATACTTATTTATTTTATTGTTTTAATTGTTTACTGCTCATCATAGCAATTATGAATATATTTTTGATGGTGGAGGAATAGTTGACTGAAGATAATATGGTTACGAAACCAGTTGGGGGTCGCAGTCATAGAGGGAAACAAAAATAAAAATATTTTTGTAATATTCTATTATACCATTTTGTTCACATCCTGCCTTTTATCGCTTTCTTCGCTTCATATTCTTACCACCTTTTTTTTTTATATTGTTTCATGTTTTATAAGAATCACTGTGTATAGAATCACATAAGTTTCTATAGATATCAATACATCTTATTATTTTCTACTTACTCCATTATAAAATTCTTATACATTATAATTTATTTCTATGCTTATCATTATTATTATTATTATTCTATGCTTATCATAATTTTATGTTTATTTCACTTGTACAGAACATATCATGACATCAATTTAGCGATATAGTGATTATAGCAATAACCACACTTTATTTATTTTTATTTGCGACTAATTTCTCGGAGTTATTTACATTACTAAATATTACATTTCATTTCTTTGTTATTTCATTGCTCATTATTTTATTTTTATTTTTTGTGGGGAGAAAATTATAGAAATGAATAAATGGATTATGATGTTTGGTACTTTGGATGATCCCCTGGCAAAAATTTATCCTTTAATCACTAATCACTAAATAATATCGATTATGACTGATCAGTTGAGATGGGCAAATGCTACTCTGAGTTCCGAGTTCCAAGTATTTTACTCAAATTGAATTACTATTGGGAATTCAATCACTAATTCAGTTAATCGTTTTACATCAAACGAAGCAGTAATTAAATTCTTTGGTAATAAAAAAAGTCAGTATTTGAATAAAATACTTATTTCTCGGTGCTCAGAGTAGCATTTGTCCATCTTTGCTGATCAAAATGCTGAGTGTTGTAGCAACTCAACATAGTTGAGCAGTTGTACCGTTTTATTCTACTTCTCTCTCTTATTTTGTTACCATTATTTTGTCTGTGTTTTCTTTATTATTATTACTTTAGAATTTCCTATGGAAAAAAAAAATTATATACCTTACGGTATCAGATATTTTCCAAACATTAATTATTAATATTATTTTTCACTACTTGATATTCTTCTCTAATTTATTGATTTTTTTTTATTATCCTCTTATATTTAAATTTTAAAAAGTGTACTATCTATCTTATTTTACATATATTTTCATGCTTTACCATTACATACAATACTTATATAGTTTAGTATTTCTTATGTAACATAATTTTTATTCACTTCTTAGAATTCATTTATCCATTATCTTTCTTGTTTTTCCTTAGCCCTAATGAAGTCCTGAAACTTTGGCTAAAACATTGACAAAAAATAAATGAATTTTTTGTTTTGTTTTATTTCTCTCAGTGGGTGCAGCCCCCAACTACCTTCCCAACCATTTTAATAAATTTATAATTTATTTTGTGTGTGATTATTTTTAATAAATAGCTCAGTCTGTGCTACCCCCCATTCTCTTCAATGGGAAAAAATTCTAAACTAATTTTGTAATTTTTTTTGCATGATGTGATTGCTTAAAATAGATTTATCTTTTTTTTCTAACATGCAATTTATAATTTTTTGGTTTATTATTTTTTTATTTATGTTTGCTCTGTTCATTGACTTGTACTGATTTACCAATTTTTTTTATATCCAGATTGAGAAGAGACATTTGCTACAACAATGACCCCCCTTTCCAGTGTGTGAGTTTGACCTAACAAGTTTTTATCGCATGTGCTACATTAATGAAACACTGCATGCTACAAATTAAAGGGAGAACCTTGTTTTTGAATTCAACAAAGTTAATACGACTATCTTCTTTAAAGATTTAATAGTTTGAGTCAGATAAAAGTATATGTGTTTTTCAGTCATCATTCAAGTCTTTAAATGGCAACTATTCCCCTCAAAAAAAGTGGAAAAGTTCTTTTGAGAGGGTTACGAAGGTACTTAGGCAGTCTCCAGTTTTCAAGTAAACACTTGCTCCATTTCTAATATTTTTCCTTTTCCCATTTTATTTTCTCTCTGCACATAAAATGCATGAAACCATTCGTGATGTATTGATTTTTTATCAAACATGCTTTTATTGAATTTAAGTTTGTGCTTGGCTAGTATCGAATGCTATAGGAAGTTTTTAGTTAGTATTACTTTTTTTTTTTGTATTATATTTTTTGAGACTGGAGATATTTTTTTTTATACAAAATTCTTTTTTTTCTTTTTTTTAGGATTAATAACTTTATATTATTTTTTAAATATTTTATAAAATGGATATGAAAATAGTTTTTGAAATAAAGTTGGTTTAATTAGATACATATAAAAAAAAAACTAGAAAGTCTTGTATAAATATTAGTTTCAATTCCTAAAAATGTAGATTGTGACTTCTTTTTTATCTACTAAATAATTAATTTGACTCTTTTTTTATACATTATAATAATTAGACTAACTTTACGTCATAGACTCTTTAGGCAAAAATTTCTCTTCTATTTAGCACCCAATTCCTTTTCTTTTCTTTCTTTTTTTGTCTATTGTTCCTAAGCACTAGCGGATCCAGGATTTAATCTTGGAGGGACTTCAGCCCGAAAACTTCTTTTTTTTCATGTATATTAAGATAATTATTTTGGAAAAAAAGAAAGATACTAACTACCTACATGAAATGGTGTTTAAGTGATTCTTGAAGTCCTATTGAATGTAATTATACGTACAACAATACTTAAATAGATAAGTTTTTAATATTTCTTTTCATAAAACATGGTTACATTTTATCATTTTGGGAGGGCTTCAGCCCGAAAGCTTCTCCCCTCCCCTCACCTGTGTCCCTAAGTGATTTTAAATTTGAATCACCTGCTATCCTTTCCTGTTTCTAAAATCATTAATATTATTTCTAAAATTCTACTCAGCAGTTATAGATCATGGAAATATTTTAGATCTGCCCTTTTCTGAAAGAACATTGCATATAAAATTTCTCTTTGCATCACTTATGCCCTTAAGCATTAACCTTTTTCCTTTTGAAATTAGAAACTTTTTAGTTACCTCCTCAATTTCCCTGTTCTTGAGTATTTTTGATAGATAGATAGATAGATAGAAAGTAAACTTTATTCTGGGAGGAGGTCCGTTATGAATAACAGTTATGAACAAAAAAATAAAAACTACATCTGGCCAAAAATTGCATTAATCAATATTAAAGAAAATATACAGTATCTCAGTAAAAGTATATTAAAACTAGTAAAAATAACACCATTTTGAAAAAAAAAAATTATTTAAATGAAAAACAAAACAAAATAATGTAATCATGGGTTGATTTTTAAAATTAAAACTCAATCAATTTTAACAACCATTCACCTCAGTCAAAATCTTTTTCGCAATATTTATTTCATTGTATAAAGTCATTTTGGGATATGAGAAGGAATTGGTAGAGATGATATTTAAATGAGGACATGGAAGAGGCATGGCAGATATCAGATGGCAAGAAATTCCAGAAGGCAATGAATCGAGCAATAAGGGAATATTCAAATGTCTTGGTTCTATGGGAAGGGATATAAAGGTCGGAAACACGGGATCTTGTTTTCTGGGAGTGGACCACGGGTTTGAATTGTAGGAGACTGTAGATGTAGGAAGGGTGTCGGGTGTTGATCGTTTGGAATAGGAAAGATCCAAGGAAATATTGTCTGCGGAAAGAAGGGAAGAGCCACTTTAACTCATCATAAAGGTGGGACACATGAGACCGCCTCGATGTACCGAAGACAAATCTTAATCAGGTATTCTTGAGTCGCTTCGATCTATCCTCGAGTACCTTCGGGATGCCTCTGTACACCACACAACTGTAGTCCAAGTAGGAGAAAATAAGAGAGGATACAAGGAGCTTGCGGATGGGTTGTAGGAGTAGGTGGCGGGAGCGAAGAAATAGCTGAAGGGTACCTATTGACTTACAGGAGATGAGGGCTATATGGGGTTTCCAAGAGATGTTTTCGTCCATGGTAATTCCTAGGTTTTTAACAGAGGAGCTGAATGTGACAGGATGATCATTGATGACTAAATGAAGAAAGGAGATGAATTTAAGAATAGAACTGGAACCTATAATAATGGCCTGAGTTTTCATTGCATTTAGATTTTTATGCTGTATATGGGAGTGTCTTTAGAGACTTCAAGTCCTCGGTTATTTATTTTTTAAATCCCAAGGGATGCCTCTATTTTCCAGTTTTCTGCATCACTGAAACATCTCTTTCTTTCATGTTGTTGCCAGTATTTAATTAAATAAAAAAGTATGTTCCTGAAATACCAATGACCATTTTTTCTCATAAACTTTACAAGAAATATATATCATTATAACACAACTAATTATTAATGATTAAAATATAAAAAGTTAAACTTTTATATTAATTAAAAACAAAATTATATAAAAATTGTTATTTATTGATAGTAATATGCATTTTTCAATGTCATAAGTGATAAAAAGTAATAATTATTACACAAATTTTAAAATGTAAGATGTTCAGTGTGACACTTGAAATATTTTCTTGATACTGGAGTGTCTCACATTGCATCAAATGTACTCTTGTAATAAAATATTGCATGAGTTTTTATAATATGCTCAGTACCTTCTTTTTGCATGATATATGTTCAGCATGCTAGATCGTATTTCATACTTTTTAGTGTTATAAAGGCTACATTTAAATCAGCCATAACTAATTACAACAAATGTTTTTTCAGAGAATAATACAAACCCAAGCTCACAGACCATTGTGAAGTTAGAACTGACTTTTCTCACATTTCAGAAGATAATGATATTTATGATTAACTATATTTGTACTTACTATATTTGTACTTAAATATGGACCATTCTAGTCCTCTCAACCTTGTTGAGTAAGTTCAACGGGCTTCCTAAGATAAAGTGATATTCTCATGTTAATTTTTCATTTAATTATTTTATTAAATTTGATTACAAGTCCTGTAGAATACTACTGCAAAGGATCCAAATTAAAGTATTTTAAAAATAGCAAAGTAATGAAATGTTATCATATACTATTTTATTGTAAAGTTTTTACTTGCAGATGCTTTAAGGTTAAAGCAAAGCAATGAAATGTTATCACATACTATTTTATTATAAAGTTTTTACTTGCAGATGTTTTAAGGTTACTTAAATATAATTTTCAATTATTGTTTTGCTATCTGGCAGATAATATGTGTATGTATATGAATACATTATGCATGCTAGAATTATGTAAACATTCTTTTTTTATCTTTGTTTAATAAAAGTAGATCTGTAATTAGTGATTTATTTTTAATTCCAGATTTTTATATTTATTCTGGATACTTTTGCTGTGTAACTTTATAGGCTTGGGCACTAAATCGTTTACTGCTAATAGAGAATAATAATATTTTACTACTTATTATTTGTTATTTGTAATTTTTTTTTATTCCAAGATGAATGTATAATATATTTACAAGTTTGGAGTAGATCGTCTGTCTCAATGTGAATCTCATTATAGTTCTCAATATTTAAAAAAAATTAAATATGATAAAAATTTGATTTTTTTTGTTTCTTTGAAAAGTTTAAATTTGGCAGTTATTTGATTTCACAAAATATGTAATATATTTTAAACTTTTAGCTTATGAAATTTTAATTAAGGCATCATTTTAACATTAAAGGTTCATAAAATTAATCTTTTAAATGATGAATGATGAAGATCATGAATAATTATTAAAAAAAAAATATATTGTTAAATTTATTCTATTTAAGTAATAGTAATGCCCAAGCCTGGTGTGTTATTAATGGATAATGTCTTAACTGGATCTTTTGATCGCCTCATATGTTACATATGTGTTATTAGATTCTAGTTCATGGTATACGATTTGATTTAATTTTTAACATAAATATTAAGATCTATCTCATTCATAAGATCTGTAATCACATTTTGTGCCTTATTGTTAAAAAATTTGTTTTTTTAAGGTTGGCTAAGATGTTTTATTTATTAAAATATAAGCATTATTTATTGTATGTTAGTGTTTCTTGACACCTAGTGTTAAATGTATAGTATTTATTTTGATCATATATTTTCCTCCAAATTCTAATTAGTGTTATAGATTGTCAGGAAATCAGACAGTGACTTTGAAAAGAACATAGCATTTTTTGTCCGTTTTGGTCTAAATTTATATAGCTTCCTTGGGTTAAAAAACTTTAAGAAAAATATAAACAAAGAAAGGGTGTGTATTTGCTTTTCCAGTTTTCTTGAAAACAGCTCTAACAATTTTAGTTGTTATACCAATGTAAAATTAAATGTTCTTTTATATCAGGTAGATATTAACCTTATTTAAATAGTCTAAATGACAAATTCCTTTTCCTAAACTATATTTAATTTTGTTTATTTGAAATAAGTAACCATCTTCCGCTGTTAGTAATAATAAATGGATTAATATAAACAATGCAAGTATGTTTAATTAAATAAATAAGAAATAGGAACTGTTGAATTTTCAGACCGAAGAATAACAATGGCAATGAGTGGTTAAAAATAGGCCTGACTGAATTTTCAAGAGTATTCTCTAGGGACCCGAGGGGGAGGAATAGACATTTTTTAAGTAAAAATAATTTAAGTTAGTTTTTAAAATAAAGACTTTAAATACAAAAAAAATATTTGAACAGGTATTTTTTAACAAGAAAAGATATTATTGGTTAAACACTGACTTCAGCTGAAAGGGAAAAAAAATTATCGAAAGATTAAATTTTTATAAAAATGGAGAATGGTGAGTTCTTTTTTATTATATATGTAATCTTTTATTTTGTGTCATTTCTTAATTTCATTTTGTCTTTCTATTCATTTTTCTTTGACTGCATTTGAGCGACTATCAATATTTTGTTGTTCCAGTTGCATTTTTAATAAATCAAATGCAATTCTAACAACAATGTAAACAATTTTATTATTTATTTATGATATTTACTATTGTATGATAATAGAAAATAATTACATGAAAACACTTATTGAGAAACTACGCACTGGTAGCACTCTGGTAGAGTTTTGGATTATAAGGATTGGGTACATGAGGAATTCGATGGCTTTGTGGAGCTCCAAATTTCAACTCCGTAAATAGGTCTTATTGTAGCTCATGTGCATGAGCCTTTTTTAATTAACTGAAAGCTTAGAGTGTTTGTCTAATAAATGCTGGAGAAATCAGAAACGTCGAGTAGTTTCAGTCTGGTTTGCGGATTCCAAATTAGAAGTTTGTCCAAGATATCGGATTTGTTTAACTGGGATAAGTGGAGTATTTTTAAAGGATACAATAGGACAGGATGGCATAGGTTTACAATGATGGTTTAAGATGATTTGATGAGATTTATTGGAATTTATTTCATGCTATTTATTATTTAATTCATGCTTCAAGATTTGTGATGTGTGATTGAAGAATTTGGGATGCAATTGTTGCGTCATTATTAACTGATAGAAAACACGTATCATTGGCATACATGGTGATGACAGTGTTAGGATGGGTTAGGATGTCACCTGTATAAACTGTGTAAAGGATGGGGGGGACCTAGGATACTACCTTGAGGAACACCAGCGGACTGGGAAAAGAGGGATGAATAAGCATAATTGTGATTCACTTTAAAGTATCTATCAGTTAGATAGGAACTATTAGTATATATTAGGAAATATTAGTATTTAAATGATCGGAAAAAAGGGAACTCCTAAAAGAAATATTGCAAACCATTGAGGACAACTGAGAGACTGGAAATATAGGCGAATTCTACGCTGACATTAGGAAAGAAAGGATAGGATATAAAGCGAGAACTATACAAATTCGAGGCATTCTGACGAAATCTAAATAAAGTATATTGAACATATGGAAAGAACATTTCCAGAAACTTCTCAATCTCAAGAGGACCTCACGAACGAACCAGATAGACCAGACTTCATCCTTAAACAAGTACTCGAAAAATGATGGGTAGTAGCTCAGGACGTCCACGCCCTATTTGTCGATTTCAAAGCAGCCTATGATTCTGTGGACAGGAGCTGTCTTTGGAAAATCATCACTGAACTGAGAATTCCAGGTAAGTTGGTGAGATTGAAAAAGGCGTGTACAAATGACCCCAAATTTAGAGTCCTAATACAAGTAGAAGTATCTGAAGCCTTCAAATTTCGAAGGGGCTTACGGTAGGGAGATGGACTGTCGCCGATGTTATTACACAGCCCTGGAGAAGACAATATGAGCAACATCACTGGAAAATGGAGGGGTCCACTTCGGAATAAATCATAAAATCCTTGGATACGCAGATGATATAACTGTCTTTGGAAGTAATCAAGAAGACATTGAGAAACTCTATAGAACACTGATAAGAGAGGCAGAGCAGATCAGCCTACAAGTAAATAAAGACAAAACAAATATATGATAATAAGCCGAAAATTTCATCCCAATAACAGGATCTGCGTAGAAGAAAAATCATTAGCGATAGTTAAAAAATTCAAATACCTCGGCTCCACAATAACCTCAATGAATGACCAACAGGCAGAAATAGGGCAGCGTATAACTAGCGCAAACAGAGCTTTCTTCTCCCTCTCAAAGATATTGAAATCCCCCAAAAATCAAGAAATCTCAAACTAAGGGCGTACAATGCTATGATAAAGCTAGTTCTAATATATGGCGGTGAAATCTGGACACTAACCAGCATCCTAGAAAAAAGTGTTGAAAGATTTGAGAGGAAAATCCTCCGCACGATAACCGGAGTGATCTGGGATCAGAGAACAAACACTACTAACACTTGGAGAAGAAAGACCAATAAAGAACTGCTTACAGAAACTGGTCAATCAATATCCCATGATATGAAGGCACGGAAGTTAAGATGGGCGGGACATGTAGCTCGTAGCAATCCATCTGGAAGCCTCTACGTAACAATGAATGCCTCAATAGAAGGCAAAAGACCACGTGGAAGCCCAAAAACCAGATGGATAAATAGAATCAACAAAGATGCAACAGAGCTGCTTGCAGATAAATGGAAAGAAATAGCCCAAGACAGGCAGAGATGGAGCAGGCTTGTTAAGGCGGCAAAAGATCTACATGGTCTGTAATGCCAACATAGAAAAAAAAAATTATTATTTATAAGGTTATTTACTTTTTATTTATTGTATTTTAAATTTTAATCGATCTTCTACTTACTATTGATACATGAGTTAACAAATACAATTACCACGCAAAATTTAATTTTGGTTGCGGAATATTTTAAATTTCTCATAATTCTACATGTTAAGTTACATTTCCAATCTAATTACCGTACTTTTCTGTTATTGTCCTAGCAGTAAAAAACTTTAAGTTTTTTTAAAAATTATAATTAAAAACATGTAGTGCAAAAAAATATTTATTAAATATGAATTGAAGACAATCATTGTAAAAGTAATGAATCTTTTATAATTGAGATAGATGGATCGGCCTCTCTAATTTTTTGGCGCCACATAAATTCTACTAAATACAAATCTAGTAAAGTTCTGTGGGGTCCACAAATTTTCTTATTTTCCATTCAGCAGAACCTCACATTCTTTCGTCTTTCTGAGTATTGGCAGAAGTTTCAGGGTTCACACAAATTATATTTGTGATTTACAAGGAGATGTTGGTATCCTTCATCTACTATTCTGTTATATTTTTTTTAATGCGTAGTTTTTTTTTACTGGTGGTACCCTGATACTATTTTTTATTGGCAACGTTTCTGACCATTCTTTAAAATCCAATATTTAGAGTTTAACAGATTACAGACCTAATATTTCAATTGTATAGGAACATTATTTGCTGTACTAAAATAACGGTAAGCTAATGTTATAACGTTAGGATGTAAGCTATTAAATAAACTGTAGTGCAACATACGTAATCTATTGTCTCTGTATTTTCCGGAGTTGTCCCCGTGCTTGGTAACCATGCGTGGCTAATAAATCCAGCATAGTGGAGAACCTTCGCGAAATTTCTCTTCGTGTCCTTTCGTCGAACCGTCTATCACACGCCATCTTCTCGGTGACATCGCTTTTGTGGATTAGAGACCATACAGCTTCATGAACGGTTGGCTAACAGCTTCAGGTATTCTATCAGCAGAATGGAGAAAGGTTGAGGAGCACTGGAGCGAAGAAGTCGCTGGAGGGAGAACTTGGTGGGGCCTGGTTCCAGTATGAAGCCAGTGGTTGTGCAGTACCAGCGCAATATACCTAGTAGCAGCCTTCGTTTACGTTAGTTACTCAAGACTAAAGCTGTTAGGTATGTTCTATTAGGTTATGAATTCCATTTATATATATTTTTAACTTATCTTCTAAATAAGATATCTTCGCTATTCGATAATAGTTCAATTTTGTTTCGTATTTATAATACTATGCCAATTGAACTAACTACTAAGTGGTTATTTTCAGCTTTGAAATTAATTGTACAATTTTATTACTTTTCTTGCTATATATATTTTCTGCATGTGCTTAAATATTTATATATGTGCTATCAAAGTGACAATTTCTTACAATATTTGAATCCTCACCACAAACATTTTACTTGAACATTCCATTTTAACTAAATGCAAGCTCTATCTGCTGCCACAAATCCATATAATCCGCCTAGAAGACTGCTGAGGCGCTGGCCAAGAGAATTATTGCATTGAGCTACTTGCTGCATTATCTTTTTGTGTGTGTGTTTGTTATTATGTATGTGTTATTTTACTACTTTTTTTTTTTTTGTCTTTTTGTTTTGTTATTACTATTCTTTTTTTTATGCTATCATTTCTTCTCCTTGATATCATATTTGCTGAATACCGAGGTAGATGGCAAGTTTATTGTGAGCCACGAATATGTATAACTAATAATAAATAACTAAATGCAAAGAAGGCATCTTTTGAAATTAATGAAGAATTTTATAATTTGAATTTTACTTTATTTTAACGACATTGGTGGAAAAATTATATCAACTTATGACAATCTAAAGATAGTCGTCTATTGATGTTTTCCAAGGAATGTAGAAATCTTACTCACGCCAAGAGTTTTTGATTAAATTAAACTACTTTGTTCTAAATCTAATATAAAGATATGCAAGAAAGATTTTACCCTATATAAATAAATGAAAATCATTGGCGACCATGTTTATTTATTGTAAGCATTTGAACCCCTGAACTAAGTAGGAAAAATTATATTAGTTAAATCTATCTACAATGTCAAAGGACACACGTCGTTGACTTCATGGATATAGTTTTTTCGATAGATAGATTAAATACATTTATATATGATATTAATATTATAGAAGTGGACATAAGAACTATCTGAAGCAACTTGTCCGAAACCGGCTAAATTCAATTTCTATTTACAAATTGAGAACCTTACCAAAAGTGGACATCTTCACTTCCAACTGAAATTCCTATGAAATCAGGGAGCTTCCCAAAGCTTTACCTAATACTTAAGTTCCACTTTAGTCAAAAATGTTTTTCCCATAAAATAGTAAATAAAAAGATTGTTTTTTAAACAAAAGAACATATTCAGATGGTAAACAAATTTTAATTCCACTTTATTAACAAAAGTGGTCATGAAAATTGTCACATTTTAGAGCTAGTGCTCCGTTTTAATTTCATGATTCACAAGTTCTCAACCTCATTAACCTTGCTAAGCGGTTTAGATTTAATTGCTTCAATCAAGATTATAATTAATACAAAATTATGGAGTTACGTAGGTCAAACGTGTGTCGAAGTTGAGGGGTAAGTTTCAGATTTTCGTCTAGGCTACCGATCCAGAAGATTGGGAACAAATGTTATTACAAATGTG
The DNA here is from genome assembly GCA_928085145.1 of Nezara viridula. NCBI lineage: Eukaryota > Metazoa > Arthropoda > Insecta > Hemiptera > Pentatomidae > Nezara > Nezara viridula. Next base: position 128,992,074 of record OV725077.1, on the reverse strand, counting down.
CATGCTCCCGAGCTTCTGGACTCATCCCCCTGATAAACACCTATTTACAATTTAGGCTGAAACATCGGCACTTCAAAATTGCACTGTGTGTTTACTCACTAACGCATCCTCAGCTAACTTCTTGATGTTTACCTTTATTTTATAATTTGTTTGTTGTACTAGTTGCTTTTTCATATATTCTAAAATAAGAATCTTTAGATGTTTATTCCTTTGTCTGCAGAATCGAGAAAATGTCAGTAGTTAGAGATACCCGATCAAAAGTGTGGTTCAGTGCCGCCAACCACACCCTCTTGTCCACTAGTTTTGGAAGCTTCAGCCCGAAAGAATTTTTTTTTTTAAATTTATAACGACAATTACTTAGCAAGAAAATGAAAGGAACTAACTACATACTACCCCTTGAGGGTGAGAAAAAAATTATCTTGAAAAAAGTTATTTTATAACAGGCGTTATTATTATTATTACCTTAATTGAATGGTAATTAAAAGGTTTTAATAATTAACTATAAGGTGGGCGGGATGGTTAACGCTAAAAAACGTCGAGCTAGGTAGATACTTATGGGAGACCTTTCCGAATTGATTGACTGCTACCCAAGGAATTTATGGAGCCAGGGATTCTCATGACAAGCTATAGAATATCCCTTCCTCGACTTTAAGGCTATACGGAGTTTTCCCGGGCCAGGGAATGAGGGCTGGTATTTAAAAGACTTCCCCGGCACCGGGACGAGAACTCTTGACTTTTTCTTTATCCAGTTATCTCATTTATAGTGTGCTGTGCACACACGTTAGCCCGTTCGGTCCTCCCCGCCCCCTCTTAGTAAGTTTTATTGACTAATATAGATTTTAAAACGTGAACAAAGCTTTAATATATTCAGGAGTGCCCATCCCTCCAATCGTCAATGGCGCAGAAACATCCTCCCTTCCAAGATATTTTATTGCTCTCTTCTTAATAAAAACAGTGCAAGCTAAAGTAGAATTTAAAAAATCATAGCCGATACACTATTACACTTCCAGTGTTCTGTTCTTTACTTTCCTCTTATCCCCTGGTTTGAAACTTTTTATTTCGAAAATTCATAACCCTATCGAAATGTGCCCCACTCTAAAATTTAAAACCTCATCAAAATGTGCGCCATGAATCCCCCTTCTGGGCACCGCTGAATATATTTATAAACCTGTCCCGTGTCCGTACTTCGGATGGGGTAACAGTGGCAATCACCACAAATGGCAATATATATATGTATGTATGTATATTTTCATCTGGTCTACAACTGAGACTTCTCAAAATTAAGTGCTCATTTAATTAACACAACTGTACGTTTTGCTACTCTTAATAACTTATGGTGAAATTGTAATATTATAATTTTATAACTTATGAAAAATAGCAAGCATTTCCCGCCTTTAATCTACCCTTTACTTCCTTTTCAATTTCGTTTTCTTGTTATCGTAGACCCTAAATACCTACATCTACATATTCAAAAGTATTTCCTTCAATATCTATGGCACTGAAATTGTCGCCATTTTTGTTTGCTAACCATATATATACTCATAACTCATAGATGTATTTATTTCCTCCTAAGAAGGTTTGGAATGAAAATTATCAGAGACTGATAACCCTAGACAGAGTAAAGATGAACTGATTTCAATTTGAACAATTTATATTTGGGACTTTTTCCCAACTAGTTTGATTTCTGACCCGCACTGCGCCCGCATGAATACAAAACTTTCTCACCTTCACTAGTGAGGAAAAGAAATTAAAACTGAACATCGTTTACCAGGAAAGATTTCCTTTGACACCACCAAAGGAACTGATGATCTCACAGGCGATACACCTTGAAAATAAAAATTAAATTGAGGTGTTTATTTTTCTGGTCTCTGGAATATCTAACCAATTTCTTGTTTTAAGGTTGCCATGTTGCAAATCACCAAATTAAACCTAATATAATAATATATATAATGTATATTTACTAGTATCATCGATTGTTAATCTAAGAGCATTTATGTGATAAAAAACATGATGTAATTCAGTTGTTCCTCATTTTTATCTCCTGTACGGTGATGCCACGAGGAGTTGTATTTGGGTTAACCAATTGAAGCTCGAATTATATAGAGTAATTTCGTGAATATTTGGGACAATATGAGCTCAAAAAACTCTCAACTTATCGTGTAAAGAGTTTTTGATCAGTTCGTCAATAAGTGTGTAATGATTTTTAAGGGAACGACTGGACAGATTTTTAGCGCTGAAGGCTCAAATTATTCAGTGAGACCCCATGAGCGCTTTGAAACAATTCAATTATTTTATAAAATTCAATCTATTAAACAAAAAAAAAGAAATTTGTTTGAAAAACAGAGGAGAAAAAGCACTGAACTGTTCTGTCTTTGCCTATTTATATAATGATAATTAAGGTTCAATTTTGTTAAGTTTATTTAATTTTAATTTTAATTATTATTAAATATAATTTTAAAATGAATAAAATTATATTCCTTTTTTCATTCCTCCGGAACAGAAAGAAAAATAAGTAAATTTTAAGCAAGGACATTTAATCCCCTAAAAATAATTATAATGAACATTGAAGTAAAATTAAATGGTAAAATTTTCTGCCATTACAATACAATCAAGAATTAATTAAGTTGGATATTCATCTAATCTTAAAATTAAAATAAAGGAAAAGCACAAATAAAGGTGACTCGGCGTTGTGCCTATAAAGAACATTGGAATGAAGTGGAGTTGGAAAATAATATTGCTGAAATATTGAAAAACAACATGAAGATGGCAACAAATTGTTTTTATTTAAAAAAAAAAACAACACAACTATATAATAATTTATTTTTTTTGTGAATGTTAATGTTTTCTGCCTTCAAGTTTACTGTTGTTTTTATATTGTGTAATATAAATATCGAGTAAGAACTAAAATGAAGCGTAAGTTGTTGGAAAGTCACCATCGTTAGAAATAAATACAATATATACTATATTTTTTTTCTCAATGGTATTTTATTTCGCTGTATCTTCGTTAGATTCAATTATCGGACCATAATTTTAAAGATTATCTAAACACAAATCCCATCATCTCAGAAAAAAAAACGTTAATAATAAAAACAAACTTAATTTGGCCATAACAGAAAAAGTATGTAATTTACGATGGATTAAATCCATGAATAATTAAAAGGTAAAAAAAATCCTACAAAATAAAAATATATATATATATATATATACACACACTGGCAGACAAAAAATTCCACCCACTTGTTAGCCATTAAGGAACCACGTTGGAAAGATTGGCTCTGGGAAAAATTACAGGCTGCATATCTTTCGTTTCTTCTTCTCCACACCCTTTCACGCCCGTCTGGAGATCGAAGAGCGAATCTTGACTCATCTGTAAAAAGTACAGCACTCTATTCGTCCATAGTCCAATGGCTGTGTTCTCGAGCAAAAGCCAGCCGTGTTACTCTGTGAGTTCTGGTCAACTCTGGTCCTCTTACTGGACGAAAAGCCATTAATCCATACTCATTTAATCTTCTCCGAGCGGTACGTTCAGAAATTTGCACACCTCGAACTTCTTCGAGCTGATGAATCGCTTGAACAACGGTAAGGTACCGGTTTCGTAAAATTCTCAAAGTCAAAAACCGGTCGTCTCGTGGTTCTGTTACCCTAGGCCGTCAAGAACCGGGCCTTCTATTGTAAGAACCAGTTTCCCGAAAACGCCTGACGGCGTCTCGTAATGTTTCATATGGAACTCCGATGGCATTAGCTGCATATCTGATGGAACGTCCATCATCAATAAGTGCCACACCACGCGCAACATCCTCAGCACTAAGAGGTATTTTTAAACTTTATTGAAAAAATAAAAAACCGGAGACTAAGAAATGTGCTGCAAGAAACGGCACTGAACTAATGATACTGAATAAACATTTTGATTCCACAGAAAGTAAACATTGGAATCTAGAATCATTTCATTGAATTAAGGATTAAGGGTTATTGTCCTCTATATTAACATTCCTAATTAAAAACAAACAAAAAGATTACTTATTTATTCATTTAAAACAATAGACCAATCCAAAGCAGAAATATTTTTAGATGAAAACATGAAAAAATCAAGTTGGTGGAATTTGCCTGTCAGTGTATATATATATGGAAATCGGACCATTATGAGCAAAGATATCGACTACCGTAAATTGTACAAATATTTTGGTTTATTTTTATGAATTAAATATTTTCATACGACCAAGAATAGAAAAATGAATTCTTCCAACTCATAGTATATAACAATAATATATTTCCATACTATTCTCTCTGTTGTCCTCTGACCAATATTTTATGCGAATTCTTCGCACGGACCAGCTAGTAAACATATATTAGAGCATTGTTAACTATTACTAAGTAAATATAAGACCAGAGTAAATTTAGAAACGAAATTAAATAGATTTTTAAAACTAGAATGATTAATTATGTTTCATTAGATGTTACTGATTAGGTAAACAATGAACTAACTGGATCAGTAGTTCGGAAGCTGCGAATACGAAATGCAAATTTCTCACTATTACAACGTGGCATTCGTTTCCTATTAATTAAATAGTAGTCCTTTTGATTGTTTGTTTGTTTGTTTGTTTTTTCTGTCCTAATACACAAAGTGGGGTGCCTTTACAATCTAGCCGGGCAAAAGTCAATGTAAATCATTTTTTTTTTGTCTTCAATTCTTTATCCGCACCTGTCATGGTGGTGACAATTAGCAGATTTGCTGTTAGGTATAAAATGGCATGATAGGCATGAATGTAAATAAATAAATTTATTTTTTTATTTAAAAATCATTTGTGACAAATTGGAAAAAAATATTTTATTTTAATAAATGCTTTTTTACGAAACTAAAAGATGAATTGACAGCTTGTTTTATATCTAGTCCCTGGATAAATTATTTTTATATAATTTTAAATAAACTTGTAAATGAATCGTAGTATAAGACTTTTCGTATGCTTCACCAAAATGGACTCCCCCGGGAAAATCCCATTTAGATTTAACTGAACCGTCACGCAGTTGAACAAAACAGTAAAATCGAGGACAAAATTCAAATTTTAAAGTATTTTATTTTCGAGAAAATTTCAACTATATCATCTTCAAGACAGATAGTTGTTGACATCGAGTTTAAAAGAAATGATTATATTAAAAAAGTTTCATATGATGAAATTTAATTCCAAAGTTGGAGTTAGTGGGAAATTATATAATAGTAGAATAATAGCTGTAAGCAGAACACTTATAAGAAAAAACGTATTGTTCCCACTATATGTATGATTTCTCCAAAATAACCGAGTAACGTTATACATCGTAAGTTGCATTGAATGGGGGTAGAAGGTTTATTTTTATTCTCTTGTATGTGCTTTAACTGAGATACAAAATCTAAGTTTTCGCCCTCGACCCCTTCCATATTTCCATCATTTCCTTGTTATATTTTCAAAGATTTTGGATCTTCCTTATTTACTCCTTTAAAATAATAATTTTTTTTTTTAATTTTATTTTATTGAGATTTACAACTGTATTACATGGAAAATACAATAAGTAAATGTGACATTGGTAACATGACATGTATAGCATGAAGAGAAAATAATAAATTAAATAAATATTTACTTCACTAACTCTTATAAGACAGGTTATTGAAGATATAAAGATTAGAATTGGCTTAACATTTTCAAGTTTCGAAAATTTCATTAATTTCATTTACAATTTTTGTATGCACCTGATATAAATGTTTATTAAATATCTTTTTTTACTTCACTTTCAGTCTTCTGGTTGTGAAAAGTGATCTCTCTATCTTCCACTAAACCTTTCCCTCTCCCTCACCCGTCCTTCAAAATTTTAAAATGAATACAAATTTACTTCACTGAATCATACAAGACAGGTTATTGAAGATATAAAGACAATTTCATATGATCAAACATGAAAAACAACTTACAATTTTGAAGTTCGACAAATTTTCAAAACTTTGAAAACCTGTATCTCAAAACTTATTAAATTTAACGAACCTGTTTTGGTCTTAAGATGTAGAATACTTAATTTAGTTTAAAAAGGTATAGAATATTGTTTGTCAGAAACATGCTTCTTCATGGTCAAAATTGAAAACATACGAAAAAAATTCGAAAATGTAGCAGTTTTTGGAATATTCAAAAGTGAACCTTCTACTCCCATTCGATGCAACTTAGATCCCTATTTTCATGACAAGGTTACTGGGCTAAAATACTAATACTCGATCACAGTTTAAATCTTACTTTTAGAGTTATGACTAAGGAGTATTTTTTTTTAAATTAATGAATAGCCAATTTGGACCTTTTTCGATCACTTTAATTTCAGTCTCATATTGTCACTGGAATAGTAGTAAAAATGTTCAAAGACAATCCTGCTTCCCCACCTCCTTTGACACTTTATTTTATTATTTTCCTTCTCTTAATTCACTAGGAACCTCCGATAACACTTTTTCTATTATTTAATTACTCCAAGAAGCGATGTATGTGAAACAGAATAGAAGTTTATTTTTCACCTCGTGTAAATTGATTTTTGTTTTGCTTCTGTAGTTAAGATTTTCTGTTTGAAAATCCTTAGTCCTTATTCACAAATATTTCTCAAATATTATTTTTATTCGTTAAATTTTCGTAGCGTTCATATTAAAATAAATAACATGAGAAGGAGTTGACCACACCCTTCGATCAACTCCTTCTCATATTATATCTACGGTCAAGCATCTCTACATCATTAAAATAAATAACAATTATTTAGTGGAAACTTAATATTCGGAGAACCTAAATGTTGACAGTTTCGTTATTGGTACTGCCACTGGTAAAAGAGGACGAATCCGACAAGAGGGCTTCCTGGTAATTTTTACCAACACAAAATTAAATATACCAATGGAGATTATTTCTCATTCATCTCGAATCTATTAGTTTTCCTAATAAAATTCCAAAAAGATGGCGATTCAACGGAAGAAATCTTCTGTTCTAAGATTCTATCAAAACCTAGAATGTGGTACATTTGCACTTAAGGTCTCATTCTGTTACACAATGAAGTTGCACAGTTCCTGGTGCCTTCCCAAACTAATGGCATGTTTTTTCCCTTACAAACTCGTAGTTCTTTAAATGACTTTTGAGTCTACAATGGTTCGTCAGTGCCCCGATAGTTAAGTGAAGTTGAATTTTTTTAGCTTTCCTTAGCCCGCACAATCCCTCCAAGCCCAGTCAAGTACTTCTTTGCGTTGATATCTCTTTAGAATATCTAATGCACGCTCTGGCCCAATGAGAGAAATCTCCGCGCTGTTTCTTGCAAGCTTATCTTCTTTCTCATTATCAGAAACCCCAATGTGATCGGGACATGTCCCCAAGATCGGTTGCGCTAGAATTTCACCCTCCCAAGATATTTTATTGCTCACCTCTTCATAAGTACCAGCGACAGTAGGATTAGAAAAATCGTAGACCGTATACAATTAAGCTTGCTGCGGTACGTCCGATGGTTTGAAATTCTTCATTCCAGAAAATTCATAAATTTTCCGCTCCCCAAAAAAATTCAAAACCCAATCAAAATATGCTCTCCTCAAATAATTTGATGCCTCAACTTGCGCCATGAAACCCCCTTCTGGTAACTCCTGACTAGGAAAACAAATCAGCTGCACGCACTCTCTTGCTACTGGCGAATGCTTCCAGAGCATCTCTGAACTCATTCACGTTAGAAGTTCGTTTGATCTCACAGTTTGGTGAGACGGATATCAGAAATGTTAAGTGTTGATAATTTAAAATGATTGAGTTAGTCCTTTCTTAAATTTTTTAACATAAATGTAACCTAAATGAGATTCATTTTCCACAAACTAACTTCGTTTATAAGTTTTGATCGAACTAATATTATTTTGAATAAATCGAAGAACGTAGAAAGATTTGGATGTTGGAGAACCGCAAAAAATTTTTAGGGGAATGTTGACACAAAAGAAAAAGTATAGCGAATTCATTCTGAATACTTGGTAGTTGATTGTCCAATATCCAAAGAAAAGTTACTTATATTACAACCAAAAAATATGTCGCCAAATTTTCTAGTATTAAAAAATAATTATATTTTAAATAATTTCATTTAAGATATTTATAGAAGAATGTGAATATTTTCGTATATTTATAACTTAAATGAAAACACTCTAAAACTATTCTATAATATTTTTTTTGGACTTAGATTAAAATTACGAAATATTATTTTAAATTTTATTTTAATTAAGCCCTCAAATTATCATGCAAGATTAGGCTCACTAACACGTTTCACGTATCATTCGATTGAGGACGAACAAAGATCAGTCAATTGCTACTAATCACATATAATTTCCATTTCACGGAATTTTGTCCTCAATTATATGTTTTCATCCACTGAGCGCCGCGACGTATTGTCCGGCCTACTTCGGCCGAATATGGAGGTTGTAATGGACAAGCTCCCATGCCTTTTCTATTTGACGGTTCCTTCAAATGAATAATAACTTGAATTATCATTTACAACCTTGCAACACTTTTCCTTTAATCGTACCTTTATAAATAGCCATTGTTGCCGGGTATCTGAGACCCCCGAAAGCGTCCTCTGCTCGAGTAAGGCCGTTCATAGATTGGGACACTCTATTCCGCAGGTAGTCCAAGTGAGGGCTGACGTTGAATGCTCTTCCAAATATGACACCAAGGTAAGTGACCACTTCACTTGGACATATTCTTGTACCTTAAATCATTATAATGATTGGGTGTGCCCTATCTGTTTTTCCTTTCAAGAGAATAGCCTGGGTCTTGGTAGCTGCCACCTTCAACTTCTTCGTCTCACACCATTCTTCAACCAAGTTGGCGCATCTTTCTTCTTCTTGTTATATTCTGGCTCTGCTGTTGAAGAACACAACTACGGCCAAATCATCTATATAGCCAGTGGCAGGGAACCGCTCCTCTTCTAGTATTCCCAGCAACTCATCAAATACAAGCTTCCACAGGATGGGGCCAAATATTGATCCTTACGGGCATCCTCCCTCAATCGAAGCTTCACTTTCAAAGAAACTATCTCTACACTTCACACACCTGTCCTTTAGGGAGCTTCTTACCAAGGCGTATACATTGCTGGGAGCTTCAAATTTCTGCAGCCGATGGAGTAACAGCGACCACCAGACGCTGTCAAAAGCAGAGAATATGTCAAAGAACAGCAACATGACATGTAAGATGTCAGCTGCTTCCTCAAGTTTCGTTGCTTGTGAATCTTCGTGCTTGAGGGCTGCTAGTGTGCTTGTACTCTTCTCAAAGTGCAGAACGCCTCTCGTCGCAACTGTACATCTGGTACGACCGCGGGGTCTTGTAGAACTCTCTTCATGTTTGTTAAGGCCAGCATTCACCATAGGACATTACCTAGATTGTTATCTTTCTCACTAAAGCATTCGATGTACAACACAGGCGGATCTAAGGGGAGTGGAAGAAGGATTTCGGGCTGAAGCCTCTCCCCCTCAATCTTTTGCCAAAAAATGGTAAAATATAGTCATGTTTTAAGAAAATAAAATTTAAAAAATGATTATTTCGTCTGATTACATGTAATTGGTCCTCAAGAATCAATGTCACACACACATACACACACAGAAACCGTTAGTTCCATTCTTTTTCTTCCATAGTAATTATTATAATATATATATAAAAAAAAAAAGCTTTCGGGCTGAAGTCCCACAAAATCAAATCCTGCATCCATTAGCGAAACATCTTAATTTTTAAATACAATATATACTAATACTATTTTGTCTGAAGCGCCCAAGAGAAAATATATTTCTAAATTGCCGAAGACTATTATCAATTGCAATAATTTAATTTTTAAAGCCTAAACATACGATAATTGTACCGCAGCAACTATTAGACCTAAGAGCATTTCGACAACAATAGCAATTTATCTTTTGATGATACATTTTTGGGCTTAAGACACAGTGCTCTGGTACCATACCGAACCTTGCTTTCCGCGTCAAGTTCTTTAAAACACAATTTACTTACCCCATATCGATATGACGACTTTTGAAACCTCTCAGTTTTTTCCATAACTTTTATTTTAGTTATAGTGACATTTTACGGTTTGAAATTGGAATTCGTCACTTCTCCATGAAATTCCCTTTCGTTTGATATCACATTGAAAAAAATCCATCGCTCCAGAGATTCGGAAAAGGGATATATATTACCGTTTTATTTATATTGTAGATGGTCGTTAGTGTGAAGATGCCTTTAATGAAGTAAATTCGTGGCTTGTGTCAGTATGGTTAAATTTACGTTTTTAGAAATTCATACTGAATTCCGATGTAAAATAAAAATTATTCTTTAAGAAAAAAAAATCATGTTTAGTAGTACGTGTCTCTTTTCAGAGAAATAACTGTACTTAGATAATTTGAACCATTTTTATTGTGTTATTTCTTTACGGTTCTGAATTCTGAGTATGTTGACTGTTACGGTCTGAAAATCAAGGTCCTACAGCATCTAGCCAGGCTCCGGTGGCATAAAGTGTCGGAAACAACGTCGTTATGAATGCATTCTAAAGCACTAGTGGGCACTTTTATTGTTATTAATTTAAGTGAAAAAGAAATTGTACTAAGCAATTAATTTTATATTTTTTACCCAGCCTAGAGAGCTATGGTACTTGCAGTACGTAATAAAAGCTAGGTATTTGGATGGGAGACTGCTCCAATAACAACTTAATTTCAGTGTACTATCTATACAGTACTTCAAATTAGTAGAATTAAATGCCCTAAAATCTACAACCCTCAACAAAATAAACACTTACTCCTCAATAACTGTTCAATACCAAAGGGCGCTTTTGATAGCTTTAGCTTAACGTAAACTAAGCATTTCATGTTTAAAATTTTTTAGTGGAAGGGGATTGAAGATTTCTTATAGACAACTTTTTTTTATGCCCATTATTTATTTATTTTATTCCCTACCGTGCCTTCAGGCAATACGGGGAGTGACACGGCATATGCCAGTTCTACTAGAACTCATTTGATTGTTCTTGATTTTCAAAATTTCAATGCCTTGTTTTCTTTTCGATGTTCTTAATTGCCGACTTCGTTCTCTGGTGGCCTTCTTCTTCGCCCTAGATGGAAGTGTGCTGGACCCACGACATTTTTCCACCCGTAAACAAAATCTTTGATGAATATCTATATAAATATAATTTATTTATTTTTATTTTGTTACTTGCGACTGGTAAATCTTTAAGAATAATAGGAATCGAAGAGAAATTCGTGAGAATTAGCGCAGAGCTATATAAAGATATGACAGCATATGTAATGACAGAAAAGAGGAGTCAAATCATTCGTGACGAGAAGGGTGTTAGGCAGGGGGATCCGTTATCTCCCTTGTTGTTTATTATCTATTGTTGTTTATTATATATTGTTGTTTATCTATCTTGTTGTTTATTCTGGTGTTGGAGATGAGCTTTTGGTCTCTTGGATGGGAAAATGCAGGCATAAAGGTGAATGGTCGATTTTTAAGCAACTTACATTTTGCAGATGACATTGTACTTTTTGCCAACGATTCCCAACAATTACGAGAAATGCTAAAACACCTTCTAGGGGCCTGTGAAGAAATTGGTTTATACCCAAACCACAATAAGACGAAACTAATAACCAATAGTTCAAAGGAAGAAATAAAAGTGAACAACTTCAACCTGGAATACGTAGAGGAATATTTTTACTTGAGACAGTTAGTTTCCTCTTCAGACAGAGTTACAAAAGAAGTCCAGAGAAGAATAGCATTTGGTTGGAACAAGTTCTGGTCTCTGAAGTATATAACAAAAGGAAATATAAGTATCGACCTAAAAAGGCTAGTTTTCGATAGATGTATTATGCCAGTGAACTATGGCTCCCAAACATGGTCATTGACAAAAGCCCAAGAGAGGAAGATCATGGTGTGGCAAAATAGCATCGAAAGAAGCAATGTGAAAGTAAAGAAGATAGATAAAATCAGATGCAAGAAGATAAATGAAGAAACAGGGCTCAAAGACACACTCTCGCAAATAAGAAAAGGCAGATGGAAATGGGCTGGACATCTTCTGCGATGCAACGACAATAGATAGTCAAAAATAGTCACCGAATGGACTCCATATGATCAAAAAAGGATGAGAGGCCATCAAATGAAGAGATGGAGAGATCCATTTAGGCTTTTGGCAGGACCTCTCTGGTGGAGAGCAGCTAGGGACAGAGATGTGTGGAAAGAAAATTGGTTAAAGGTCAGAAATCCCGCTTCTCAGTAGAACTAGTCACCCAGGGAAGTGTTAAAGACTATTACTCCTAAGGGAATGCCTATGCAAGATAGTAAAAAGTTTTGTATAAATTATAATGTATAAAAAAAAAGAAATTGTTTATTTTTGAAATTGTAATATTAGTGCATAAATAAAGGCTATTTTCATTTCATTTCATTCACTTGTGACTGGAAATCCCAAACAACTCCTCTTCAATATTTAAAAAATATGAAATTCAGCAAATTATTCATGCAAGAAGTTACTACTGTATTTGTGTGAGGGTTTTCTTTTGGAAAGCTCATTTCACAACTGAAGTGTCATTTATAGAAAACGATTTTTTTTTCATCACAAGCCGTTGCCCGCTGGATTTAGTGGAGGTCTCTATGTGGCCCGCGGGCCAAAACGTTTGGAGACGAAAGCATTATATAATTTAAGGTGGTTGGTGTATTGCTCTGCAGTTTACGTTGGCACAATAATTTTACACTCATTAATAAAATGTTAGTTTGTTTAACTTGCTTCCACGAGAATACATATGTGAAGCAATTTTCCTCCAATCAATTTATTATAAGATATTGTTTTTATTGCATTGTTCCAAACACAATATCGCACTATATCAACCTCTTACCGTATTATTATATAGTTGATATATTTTGACCAGAAGTAACTTCTCTTTATATGTATACCTTCTATTTATATCTGCTTATTTCCAGAATAAGGTTATTTATATTTTTCACTTCTATTAAATTATTAAATATATTTTAATCAGAAGTAATTTCTGTGAGTTCCGTCTTTGTACATTTATGTTACCCTTAAGCGGTGTAGTTCCTTAATAAACTTTAGGCTTAGTTTTTGAGAGAAGTAATATGATCATCAAATAATTTTTAGAGGAAATTATATTATTAATTATAAAATAAGTCAACTCATTAATGATTAAGGTACCTTAAGAAAGAAGTCAGATTAAAAAAAAAAAAACGAACATGTTAATAGAAAAGAAAAGGTTGGAAAGGTAGTGACAATCATTTTTCCAACAGTCAAAAAGTGAATGTGAGCTTTCCTAGATGATGGTGCTATAAAAGTTTCAATGGAGAGCAGTTCTCGCAGCTCTTTTCGATAGATAGGTGAGGATGTTGGAATATGCTCTGCTTGCGTGGTAAACACACATTATAAATATTAAGAGCGATTGAGTTTTTAAATTATTAAATAGTTGGTTTTACGCTAATTAAATAACGTGAGGCCTGAAATTATATAAATGTTTGGAATGTTACAGCAACTGTTTCACTAAAATGGACGTTTCCTGAAACAACCCATTTTTAAAAATGTTAACGATTTTCTCGAAAGAGGCTCCGACGGTCTTGGTTAAACTCGTTATATCAATTTATATTATATTATCAATTAAATGCTTTACAATAGGAGGTTAGTATTATTCTCATTGAAATGTACTCAGTGAGAGAGAAATACTTTATTTAAAGCAGTGCTGCCCTACTATAGATGGTTGCTCGGTACACAGCATACTCATCAATCCTTTTCATTGGACATACAAATTATATACAAATTCTTTTTCATATTACACAGCACAAACAATATCAGTACTATAATATACTAATACATAGAATTACAATTATACAATATATTATATATGCATATTTCTGTGAAACCGATACAAGACAATTTCTAAAATTTATAAGGCTAAAAATATATATATATATATATATATATATATATATATATATATATAGTATTCGAATGCCAAAGTTTTAACACCAGAAAATTAGAATGCACACACAGCTAGTAACATAGTCTTATAAACATAGACAAAAAGATATGATCACTTAAATAATTTAAAATTGAATAGAGAAATAAGTCCTTTTAAATAAACTGATGATATAAATAATATATCGTTTGAAAGCTGAAGGTTTAGACGAAATAAAGTTGTATTAGGCAGTGGATAGTGACCAAAAAGTAGTGAGTAATGATTTCTGAAAGCTGATATTATTTAAAAGGAACTAAATATTTGCGTGGAAATTGCAATTTCCATGTTATGTTATGTTGCAATCAAATACAATACAATTTCCAAACTAAATGGAGAATTCTAAAAACATTTTCAATTTTGACAAGACAAACATGTATAGAATTTTGGTTTATTATTTTCAATAATCAACCATTGTGATCAACCAAAAAATTCAAAAACACAACCCCCTCTCAAAATTTGAGGTTTCACGTTTCAGGACGCGTAGAATTCGAAAAACGAATAAATTTTTTTTTGTCCGTCCGCCGTCCGCTCATTTTCTCCGAAACTACTGGACCGATTTTTTTCAAATTTTGATATAAAATCAGAGGTCACCCGAGGATGATCCTCCTTCATCGACATTACTATCCGCCTTTTACTTTCAAAATGGCGGCCGAAAAACCTGCGTTGCTATAGACTGTAGCTCCTAAACGAATGTACAGATTTCAATGAAACTTCGCTAAAGTCATTTTCTCGACACCCTTTAAATTTATCTATATAACATACTTCAACGAAAAGAAGCTGGAAAAAAAGTTACGAGGGATGGTAAAATTAAATTCTGAATAACTTGAAAAGTTTATACTTTTTTGTTGATATTGTGATAAGATGTTTCAAAGGTATTTAAATTTCCTAAAAAATGAAGGAAGTTTCATCGAAATCAAAGCACTGTTAGTAGAGGTATCGAGGTGTTTTTTTTTTATGGCCTTGTTTCAAAAATATTTCATTACATTTTTTTTTTTCTACCCCCCAGAACTTTCTTTATTACAAAATACAATATATAAATGTTATATATACATAATTTCCTTTACATAATTTATAAATAAAAACTAGAAATTAAATAAAACAATTAGTTATACTTTTTTGGTTCATTATTTTCAATAATGAACCACTGTGATAGAACAAAAATTCAAAAACTTGACCCCCTCTCAAAACTTGAAGTTTTACGTTTCAGCATACCTAGAATTCGA
Organism: Nezara viridula; assembly: GCA_928085145.1. Lineage (NCBI taxonomy): Eukaryota > Metazoa > Arthropoda > Insecta > Hemiptera > Pentatomidae > Nezara > Nezara viridula. Next base: position 128,976,870 of record OV725077.1, on the reverse strand, counting down.
AAACCAAATAAACATTTTTTTGTCCGTCCGCCGTCCGCGCATTTTCTCCGAAACTACCGGACCGATTTTTTTCAATTTTTTTTTTGTTTACTTAATGAAATTTACAACTATATACAAATACAAATAGTAAATATGCGCAAATTATAAATAATGGCATGTGCAGGCTTGAAGAGATACTACCCAGTGGTAGCACTCTCTAAATAATTTTAAGTAAGAAGATCACGAGGCCTTCTCCTTTTCAGACGCCTAGGAGGATTATCAGGGATCGAGGAAGAAGCAAGAGTGGAAACAAGCGGATTTGGATGGGACTGAAGTTTATCATGAAAGGATAGATATCTGGCTCGAGCCAGACCTGCGTTGCTATAGACTGTAGCTCCTAAACGAATGTACAGATTTCAATGAAACTTCGCTAAAGTCATTTTCTCGACACCCTTTAAATGTATCTATATAACATACTTCAACGAAAAGAAGCTGGAAAAAAAGTTACGAGGGATGGTAAAATTAAATTCTGAATAACTTGAAAAGTTTATACTTTTTTGTTGATATTGTGATAAGATGTTTCAAAGGTATTTAAATTTCCTAAAAAATGAAGGAAGTTTCATCGAAATCAAAGCACTATTAGTAGAGATATCGCGGTGTTTTTTTTTTATGGCCTTGTTTGAAAAATATTTCATTACATTTTTTTTTTTTTCTACCCCCCAGAACTTTCTTTATTACAAAATACAATATATAAATGTTATATATACATAATTTACTTTTATTGCCCAAGGGCATTTTAAGGTAAAAGGGCTATGCACGCTGTATGCGTACTTTGCATCTGTGGCCAGAGGTATATTTTTATGATAGAAATCTTCTAAATTTTTGTACATTAAGATAAAATATTCTGGAAAAGACGATGCTATAATTTTTGCGGGAATACTGTAAGAATTGCGTTGGTTTGATCTGTCTTATTCTTCAATATTAGATGTAGAACACATATTTTTCAAGAACTATAGTGACTGAATGGTGACAGGGTGGTAGTTGCTGTACATTCCAGATTTCTGCTTTCCATCTTCCCATTGAAGGCAAATGAACGATACAGTTGATTAAAATCACTCCCCGCTGCTGGACTTAGCCAAGAAGAATACGCCTCAATCAAAGCGGATGTAATAGCCATGTTTTGCAACAAGGCTTATTATCTTGGATTCCATTACGTAAACATTTCTACCTTTTGGGATAGATTTGTCTGTTATTTCGGCTCACAAATACTTTTTTGTTTTACTACTGCCATTAGAAAAGAGCGCTAAAGTTTTTTATGAAAGTTTTCAAAATCTCAGTTCATTTCTAAGCCATAGTTGTAGAAAGGATCTATTCGCTAATGACTCCAGTATCTGATGCCGCCTTGGTTGATGAACATCGGCTATTGATGGCGATAAAACATTGTGAAACCACTCCCGCAGCCTCCTCTATATCAGCCGCAGAGGAAGTTATTTTAAATTTAGATTTCCCCAATTGAGAAATAGAGAAAATCTAACATTCAAGTATATTTATCTTCCTCTTAGTAACGATTTTTAACATGGATTCACTTGATCTTATATATTTCATTGGCAGCTTACATTTTCACATGCAGCTATTTACATGTTTAGTAAACTAACTGAAACAATTCAATTCAATTTTATTAAGGCATCATGCAATAGAATCTTTCATTAGAAAGCAATAACCCCCCTCTTCCTTCCGCCCCAAATAAATTGTTAGGGTTTCAGCAATTCAGACATCATTAGGACCGAAAAACAAACATATCAAGAACAACATGTTTCCCTTCTAAAATCTCTAAAGAGTCTCCAAATAATGATAAAATAAACACATTAATTTAATTCGATCAATCTGTTTTGGAGTGCTAATGTGAGATTTGCTATTTCTGTTTTTATGTTATTGTTATAACATTATAGTTTTCAATCTTGATACTTAATTGACGAAATATTGAGCGATCAGTTATTTGCTACTACTCGAGGTACTTAAAGCTGGTTTTGCTTGAAGTATCCAATAATATCCGTATAGTAGTTTTTGTTTTTTTCTTTATATTTCACTGCTATAGTGTAAATACATAGCTAAATAATCATCTCATTAATACCTAGCTATCGAAAATATTTTGTTCATAATGATTACTATGTGCATAATGAACATAATCCTAAACCAGTTAAAAAATAAAATTAAAACATGGTAATAATTTATTCTGCCTTCCTGGAAAAGCTCCCTACATCATGGTCTTCCTCGACTCATAAAACATTTTATTAAGAATTTTACTTGTTTTTCTCTTTTAATTTTTATCTATGATTAATAAATTTTAATATTGAAAGGAATTCATGATTACTTATCTATTAACATCATTAATATCCTGATTATTATCTGTAGCCAAATGAGGATTCTACAGGTAAAGGGTTATAAGTGTATCTTTGAAGAAAAAAAGTTAACTGCATTTATAAACTGGACATTTGTCTAAGTAGTAAAGAATTGTATCTGTTCAGCACATGCAGTGCTTAGTTAAGATGACCAATTACTTGAATTTCAGACAAATGTTAATTGATCTTTGGAAGTAAAGAAAAAAAAAACCAATAAGGCAAATAATATTCGAATCATGCATAAATAGAAATATGTAATATTTATAATAATGATTAATTTATCGACTATTCGTTCATAACCAAACTGAATAGCGTTCCCTTATTCATTATTTAAAAATATATGAATTTAATACAGATAAACACACACTGAACAATTATGTAAATAATTGTGTGGAGATGGTTGATCGCGATTACAAATTGAGAAGCAATTGGTCGAGAAAGATGGGAGGGGGTGCGGTCAATATATAATGCTATATATTATAATAATATTTTATATGATTTGCTAAATGTCTAAATGTCTTCATCAGTGCTAAAAAAAATACTTATACCACTTTAAAACCAAATAAAATATTAATGGCAGTGAAAAATAACCTTATAATTTTCTTCGTTAGCGTATCGATTTATTTTAACTTATGATGGTGTAGAAATGGTTGACTAGATAATATAGTAGAGAAGTTGATTGGGGGTTGCTGTCAGAGAGAAATAAATAAAAAAAAGTAAAAATAAAACAAGCTGTTTTATAAAAAAATATATACAATAATTTGTTTTATTGGTGACTTCTCTCTGACTTAGTAAAACGCTATTGGAAATTTTCGATTCTGAGCACAAATTGGAATTAAATTAAAGATGTAAGAAGGGAATTTAAACCATTGAAATCGATAATTGTATTAATAGTAATAACTAGTAGATTCACGCGAGGTGTGATATCAAATATTATTTGAGAAATAATGTCACTTTATGATTTTTTATTTTATATACAGACCTTTTGCCGACTTAATCAGCCTTCAACATCTTTCTCTGTCTTGGTCCATTTTCCACTTATCTGCGTGTACACCTTTTTTGATGCTGCTATAGAGGCATTCATTGTTCATTGTTGTGCAGAAGTTTCCTAATCGATTGCTCCAAGATATAGGCCTTGCCCATTTTACCCTTCGTATTACGAGGTATTGATTGGCCTCACTTAAAGATAATTAATTTCATTAAAAAACGCTGCAAATTATTTCAAAAATGGTTCAGTATTTTCAAACAATTATACATCTAAAGTAACATTACTTTCCTAGTGGTAAAGAAAAAGAAATAAAAGATGATTCCAATTATTGGATTAAACATTTTTTTTTTTAATCATTAGTAATATGTTTAAAAAAATAGCATTACTCCAGTAACACATTCAAAAATCAAAAACCAAAACAACGGATATAATCTTTCCAGTAGAACATATAAAAAAAACACCTAGAGATCATATCTTTGCTCCTAATTGTCCGACCTCTAATTTTAAATTCAAATTTGAAAAAGGGGCTCCACCAAACCATCGAATTCCTATCGTATCCAATCCTTACAATCCAAAATCCTCCGTAAAATCCTTAATGCTCCATACTTTGTCACAAATAAAACCATTCATAAAGACCTTAATGTACCATATGTCGCTGATTTAGCTCTAGCCAGATATCTATCCTTTCATGATAAACTTCAGTCCCATCCAAATCCACTTGTTTCCACTCTTGCTTCTTCCTCGATCCCTGATAATCCTCCTAGGCGTCTGAAAAGGAGATGGCCTCGTGATCTTCTTACTTAAAATTATTTAGAGAGTGCTACCACTGGGTAGTATCTCTTCAAGCCTGTACATGCCATTATTTATAATTTGCGCATATTTACTATTTGTATTTGTATGCAGTTGTAAATTTCATTAAATAAACAAACAAAAAATTGAAAAAAATCGGTCCGGTAGTTTCGGAGAAAATGCGCGGACGGCGGACGGACAAAAAAATGTTTATTGGGTTTTCGAATTCTAGGTATGCTGAAACGTAAAACTTCAAGTTTTGAGAGGGGGTCAAGTTTTTGAATTTTTGTTCTATCACAGTGGTTCATTATTGAAAATAATGAACCAAAAAAGTATAACTAATTGTTTTATTTAATTTCTAGTTTTTATTTATAAAAAATTGCTCATTTTTACGAATGATTTTTATATTTGTTTTTTACAAATTAGTTAGGCTCGATTCTACACATATATCTACCAAATATGAATTATACATATTTTATACACAAGATACGAGTGCACATAATTATAATTAAAAAAATAATCAAAAATTAATAATGTGATTTTTCAGTAACAGCGAATGAGTTATGAATGAATCTAAATGTTTGAATATGAGCGAATGAAGAGAATGAATCATGAAACTAAATACTGAATGTTTCGTATCGATGTTTTTTTTTCAATCAGATTTTTTTAGCTCCATTCGGCATGAACAGGGGATATTTACATTCCTTACGCTTCCGTATCAGTGACAATTAATCATGGATTAGTAGATACCGAGTCAAAAGAACGGGTAATTTTACTACTTCATTTCCTTATAGCGTCCATAGGCATTATTAACATATAAAAATAAAATTATGAACATTACTATGAATTGGTTTGAGTGAACGATCCTTAACCGATCAACACCCAAAATATAGTCAAAGGCCTTTTCATCATTATAATATAATCCTGTTTCCGTATATTAGAAATTCATCGATTGTTGCGAATGAGTGGATATGCCAGAAATAAAGGCAGGATTTTTAAAAAAATCATAACTTTTCCTCAACTCTAATGAAATCCTGGAACGTCGAAATTATGCCAGTGGCTCTTAGTAATGTCACATACTTCCTCTTGTTCATAAATGTCTTTCTGCTTCTTGGTAAGAGGGTTAGGAACATAACATTTCCCGCGAATGTAATCTGGAACAAGTTACAGTAAATGCAGTCAACCATTTAGCTTTCTACTAACCATCCTCACATTGCTCCTACAAATGGTATCTATTTACCATATAACTATCGAAACAGTTAAATTTATTTAAAACAAATTTTGGATACACTTTTGGAATAATAAGATCAGTTTTACTTTCACTTAACGAAAATTAGAAATTAAAAAAATATAATCTGAATTTTAATTAAGGGAGGGGAATAAGGACCAATATATAAGTGTTAAAAGTTTATATTATGGATAAAAATAAAAAGGCTAAAGCGTTCGCAATACATACGTTGACTGGCAACTTGATAACTTGAAGATTAAGAGTTTGAGTCCCGGTGTTGGGGGCATTTAACTCTAGCATTAATCTCCGCTCTCTCTCCTGGTCTTGCCGTGGTCTCTAGCCGAAAAGTGGAGGTAGGTAAGAAAAGAGGAAAAATATAAAACGAACAATGTAACACTTCATATTTAAAAATAAATTATTTATTTAATAAAAACATGGACCCAAACCAACCAGCAAGTAAGTTTGCTGATTACGGGAGGGAAAAATTCAAAGAATGATATTGCGGTTACGAGGGGTGGGACATTGGAGAAAACCTGCAGATTATCTATCGCTCTGACTGGAGGAAAATTGTTGAAGAGGCTCTTCATGGACCACAGAACCGAAGAGAAAAAATAATGTATATATGATATATACTGAATGTGTAACATACATATGAGGAAATAAGCAGCCACCTAACGCAAGTTGGTGCATTTCATTATATTTCTAGAACTTTTAAGGTAAATATGAATAATGTTAAAAACCTTTAATTATTTATGATTCCCTTAGCTGTTCAACCAGGGCTGTCCTTCTCCCTAAAGTCGATGGTGGCTGAAACTCTTCCCACATCCCTTCCAAGATATTTTATTGATAACAAAAGTAAATAAAATAATAATAATAAGGCTTAGCGAACGCAAAGGTTCGATACCGACACCACTAATCGATGTCCACATTCTTCCATCCACCGGACTCCATCTAAACCCAAATCATCCTTAACGCAATCTACCCACCTTTGCTTCGGTCTCACCCTCGGACGAAGGCCAGTCGGTACAGCCCATATTAATTTCTTAGGAATTCCTTCGGCTCACAAAAGCAGTATTAGAAAAATTATAGATCATAAACAATTTCACATGTCTTCCACCTGTCATCTGGTTTGAAACATTTTATAGCGAAAATTCATAACCCCGTCGAAATGTACACCCTTTATTGTACTTGTGTGAAAGAAGTGATATATAAAATCATTTCATAAAGCACAAGTTTGTAACCTTAAATACATTTAGTGTAGTTTAATAATTTTAGATCTGATATTGTAGTTAAATAACTTTTGAAAGAATTTGATAATTGAATGAATGAGCAAACAAGAAAAATACTTATCCAGGTCGAAAATAAATATCCAGAAATAATAGCTAGAAGGCATATATAAAATATATCGTTGAAAAGCAGTGAATTAAAAAAAAAAATATATCTAATATATAAAGTTGTAGAAGGTAACCGAGAGTGGCGAAAAAAATATAAATCTGATGTTATATTTAAATAATTAGGTATCTATCGTCCGTTTATTCCGAAAAATCATCATGTAACCTTTTAGAAAATTTATTTATTTATTTATTTGATTTTTTTTTTGTTGCCTCTACCCTGTAGGGTCATTGGCAACACCTTTGAATTACACTCTGTTGTAGAATTTTATCATTTTTAAGAACTTTAAAGTTTTTTTAACTGCACTTTCATGGTCTTGTAGATTTTCTTTCAGACTCTGTGCCATGTCTAACTTTCTCCTTGTAGGATCAAATGTAGGGCATTCTTGAATAATGTGCTTTACTGTCCTTTGGACATTGCAGTGCTCGCAGGTCGGAGGATCAAGTCCTCTTAGTAGGTAGGAGTGCGAGAACTCACAATGTCCAATTCGCAGTCTGCAAAGGGCTGTCTCCTCTTTTCGAGATGGTCGGTGCGAGGTTTCCCATTTTAAACAGTGGGGTTTAATTTCTTTTAATTTCGATTCTCCTTGTTCCCACTTGTTTTGCCACATGTTCCACACATTCTCCTTAATTTTTATAACGTAATCCTCTAGAGGGATTTCATTAATTGATTCAACGGATGTTGTATCTGGCTTTCTTGCTATGTTGGCTGCTTGATCTGCTTGTTCATTACCGATGATCCCGCAATGCGAAGGGACCCAAATGAACACTACTTCTTTGCCCTTCTCCCTTAGTAGCCACCAAACGTTTCTTACATCTTTTGCGAGAGAGGTTTTGGGCCTGTTATGTTCAATAGCTAGTAATGAACTCATAGAGTCTGTCACCACTGCCCAATTGGTAGTTTCACTTGTCTCTATGTGTTTAAGAGCTTCTCTAATTGCTAGCATTTCACCAGTAAACACTGAGCAAGCCTCCGGAATTTTGAATAGTTTTTGAGTATTAAAATTCATAACGGAACATCCTACTTCCTTATCAACTTTCGAGGCATCTGTATACAAGATGTGACACTCCTTATATTTTTCCAAAGTTTCCAAAAATAATTTTTGAACTTCAACTGGAAGTGCCGTATCCTTTTTATGTCTGGAAATTGAGGTATCTATAATTGGTTTGGCATTGGTCCATCTGGGAATTATTATATCCGGCATATCCAGAGCATTTTCAATGTTAAGATCCGAAAAATGCTCAAGAAGCGTTTCTACAAAGTTTTTCTCCCTGATGTTACCTGTTTCCTCATTGCAGAATAATATCTTATTTAGTATGTGTCTAGTATGTGTCTTCATTTTGAGACCATACTTCGTCGTCATGAAAAATCTTCTGAAGGTTAGAGGAGGTTCACCAGCTTCTGCATATAGACTTTCCACAGGGGAGGTTGGCAATGCCCCTGTACAAATTCTTAATGCAGAGTTATGTACCACGTCCAACATTCTTAAAGTTTTGCTTGAAGCAGATCCGTAAACGCTTGAGCCGTAGTCCAATTTGCTTCTAATACTTGCATAGTATACTTTCAATAGGCTTTTTCTATCTGCTCCCCAAGTCGTATGAGAAAGGCATTTTAGTAGGGCAACTCTTTTGAGGCACTCTTCTTTAAGCAGTTTTATATGAATTGTCCATCTAAGCGGGCGATCTAACTCCATTCCCAAATATTTTAGGCTGTTAACGAATGGAATTTCAGCACCACCCATCCGTATTTTTGGATTTAGTGTGCACCCTCTTAATCTGCAAAAGTGCATGGCTCTAGTTTTGCTAGCAGATAGTTTAAACCCACTCTCTGTTGCCCATTTTTCTATGTTTTCTAGTGCTTCTTGCGTCTTCCACTTTAAGAATTCTAATGATTTACTTCGAATGAGCAGCATTATGTCATCTGCGTACAAAATGGTTTTTGCAGGCTTGACAACTACATCCGCTATGTCATTTACTGCGATCTGAAAGAGGGTCACGCTGAGTGGGGATCCTTGAGGAGTGCCATTCTCCATGTTGTAGATAGAGGATTCTGAAGTTCCGACTTTGACACTAAATGTTCTATTTTTTAGGAAATTCTTTATGTACTTCCATAATTTTTCTTTGATGTGCCATCTTCTTAGTATGTCTAAGACTCGCCATCTCCACAGCGTGTCGTAGGCTTTCTCGACATCCAGGAATATGGCAATGAGGTGTTGCTTCTTTTGGAATGCTTGTTGGGCTTCCCATTTCAGTATTTGGACGGGGTCAATTGCGGTGTGGTCTTCCCTGAAACCGAATTGGTACGGAGTGAGCAGCTCTCTCTTTTTTATTACCTCAGTCATTCTCTGATTTACTATTTTTTCTTGCAGTTTGCTCACACATGAGAGAAGTGATATTGGGCGGAAGTCTGTTATAAGACAACTTTTTTCCTTTTTTTGTATGGGCACTATCAAGGAATGCCTCCATGTTAGTGGCAGATAGCCAGTATCCCAAATTCGGTTGTACAGTCGCAATAGTATCTGTTTCCCTTCGTCAGGTAGATTATATAGCATCACATATGAGATTCCGTCACTACCTACAGCGGATTTCTTTGAGCATTTCTGTAGAAAATATTCGAGTTCATGTATCCCGATGGGAATATTGTAGTTTTCTTCGTGGCCTAAGCTCACATGATCTGGCATATTTTTACAGCTTATAGGGGTTTGGGTAATAATACAGGATACTTGATAAAAGTATTCTGCCAATTTTTCCGCGATTTCGTCAGGGTCAGTTATAATGTCTTGTCCATTCTTTATACCAGGCAATTTCTCTGTTTTGGGAATCCCCTTAACGCTTTTCACTTTATTCCAGAGCTCCTTCATTGAAGTGTTTTGATTAATTGAAGATACAAAGTCTTTCCATGACGATCTTTTGCTTTCTTTTATGGTTCTGTTCGCTATGGCTCTCAATCTTTTAAATTCAATTGCATCAAGCACATTTCTTGTTTTTCTAAATTTGTTGAGGGCACATTTCTTCGCTTTCACAGCGTTTTGACATTTTTCATTCCACCATGGTACTCTTGTATGAGATAGTTTATTAACTGTAAGAGGAATTGTTCCATGAGCTGCTTCTGTTATTACGTCGCTAATAACGGTGGCGCTGTGGTCGATATTGTCGAGATCTGCAGGAAAGAACTCAATTTGTTTTCTTATTTTTTCACGATAAGCTGTCCAATCTGCTTTCTGGTATTGCCAGTGACGGTTCCTCATTTGTGTTGGAGTCTCGTGCTTCATTTTCATGGTGATTGGGAAATGGTCGCTTCCATATATATCCGATTTCGTTTCCCATCTAATTTTTGGGGCCAGTCGAACATCGCTGAAGCTAAGATCAATTGATGAAAAATTGTTGCTTTTGGAGCAAAAATGAGTATTTTCTCCCGTGTTTAGAAGTGTGGTTGTAGGGCTGTTCTCTAAAAGTTTTTTTAATTTTCTACCTCTGTGCCCATTGTCAGCTAGTGTTGAACCCCAAGCTATATCATTGGCATTAAAGTCACCTAATAACAGGTAGGGTCTGGGTAGCTGACTAACAATATGCTGAATATCATGTGTAGCAAACGGTTCTGATGGTGGCATGTAAATGTTACAGACAGTAAGTGGCTCGTTTTGGTAAATTTTGACCGCTATTGCTTCGAAGTTTGTGTTAAGAGGGAGCACTTCAGCAAATATGTCATTTCTAACAAAAGTTGCGACTCCTCCCCATGATTTTGAGGTTCCTGTTCTGTCTTTTCGGTATATTTCGTAATCTTTGTATCTCACTGTTTGTGTTTCTTTGAGGTGTGTTTCTTGGAGACAAAATAGTATAGGGTTCTCTTCGCTTATTAGAATTTTTAGGTACTCTAAATGTCGGAAAAATCCGTTACAATTCCATTGAATGATTGTTTTCATTTTGATTGGCAAAGTGTTGTTTATTTCCCAGATTATTGTTATCCCCATGTGTTATTTTTAAAGGCGTGTTCATTCAAAATCTTAATTAGTTTTGAGGTTCTTATTTTTAGCCCTCTATGTGATACTGTATCTCTGATATCTGAGAGCATTGTTTTCAGACCGTTTACGTTGTTAGTAAACTGAGACATGATATCAGCAGCGTTTGATTCATTTTCTCCCTGAGTCATGTCGAGTAATAGGCATATCTTTTCGTAAGTGAGGGGGTAAATACTTTTGTTCTTTGAGATCATGGTTCGCATGAGTCCTAGTATGCTTTCAGTGGGATATCTGGCCTTCTTTGTTTTGGCATTTGAGCTGGCTCTGCACTTTTTTTCCAGGTAGTGGTACTGTGACTCTAGTTTGTGGTCGTTGTTGATTCTTGTTGATCCCGTGATTCTGTGATACGTATGGTTTGGCCTTACATAGGGTTGTTATAGTGATGTTATTTCGTTTCTGGTTCTGGTCATCATCCTGCGTATATTTCTTAGTGTCAGATGTACCTAACAATGTTTCCTTGTCATTGTATTTGTTAATAGTTGTTTTCTCGTCAGTATATTTATTAATAGGTTTTTTCTCGTCAGTATACTTATTAATAGGTTTTTTCCCGTCAGTAGATTTATTGGAAAATGTTTCCTCGTCCGTATATTTATTAATAGGTGGATTGTCATCAATTGTTACCTGCCTATATTCAAAGTCGCCTGATCTATTAGACTCAATGACTACAGCTTCAATCCTGGCTGCTTTCTCCAAAATTAAATTAAAAATCGTAAATTCTCCTTTTAGAAAATTAAATTAGTAAATAATTTGATGAATATTTCATTTGTCATATTCCAACAGTATCTACATACAATTAGTGTGACAACTTTTGACCTGTCTATGACAGACAATGCAAATCTCTTAAATAAACTTCACATCGATAGAAAATAACAGTTTAATAGCTAATAGTACATAATCAACGAATCGTACAATCCATAATCAATCTGTGATATAATAAATAGGACTTTTGTTATTTTAATAGTATTTATGATTTGTTAGATGCAATCTTTTAGCTTTAGCTCAGTTAAAAATGCAATTCAAAAATTTTATAATAGCCCAACATGGCCAGAAAATAATTTCTATTCAAAGTTGAGCCGTAAGTGAAAGTTGTGTGTTGAGCGCACCAGATTTTTTTAGTTACAAGTTTACATTAATTAGTAGATATCATTTAATTTACTTGTAAACATGTGATTTACGTTAAATATTACTTATAATTTGTTCATCACTCTCCGTTCATCTTCGCTCTCCATGGGTATATTATACGTATACCTTCTGACTAGTATTTCCTGTGATTCATTTTCAACCTGTCTAAGCATTTTTTTTTTTCTCCTTTGTTCTATTATCAAATTCATTCAAAAGTTATATTAAGCATTTTTTCGTAACTTTTAATAGTGAGAGATAGTTTATTATTTAAAATAAACCATATTAAAGGTACTTTAGAGGAAGACGCATATGAACATTGGGCATTTAAGTTCTGTAAAGCTATATCAACTGGGATAAGACCTAAATGATATTAAAGACTAATTATACAATGATACACCGAGTTTAATCAAAATTGTTGGAGCCGTTTTTGAGAAAGTTGTAAAAATATGTTTCAGCATTGATATAAAATGGCAATTCCGGTTAGCCAATTTTAAGGAAAAAGTTTCCAGGATATCTAAGGCACATACCTATCTTAAATGCGTATTATCAGTTTCGTACGACTTTTCATTTTCGAGCTAGAGTGTTCACATACACACAGACCATTTTTCGGGATTTGGTTATTTGGACTCAGGGTACCTCAAAATGTGTACTTCCGTTAAAAACTAAGACTCAAAAATGTTCACGATCGCAATATTTACCCTTATTATATATTACATATATATTTAAGTGAAAGTAAAAAATAATACAAAACAAATGAATTATTAAAGCCACAAAGCTTTAATTTCCTCTATTCACAAATGGTCTTGATTATTCTTTTTTATCCTAGTGATTTTAGGAATTTATAAACTTTCATATATAAATTTTATGCCAGCTGACCTTTTCTTTCAAGATCGACCAAAGAGGTTAGGTACAGAAGTGACGCCAACCCTGAAGATCTGTGAATAATGTAGAGGGTGTCGCCACCGGAACCTCGCAACTTCCTTCCCTTTCCCCGGCGGTCTCCCTTACTACACTATCCGCTAATTAGTAATACGAAGTAAAGTTTTATGCTTCTTTTAATTCATATTATATAATTAAAAAGGTAAAAAATAATATCGATAGTTAAGTTCATGTTGTTACTGCAAATTTGGAAGATTGAAGTGAAAAAATCTAGTGCGGTGTTCGCATCACATAACTTTCACTTATCATTGTAAGAGAAGTTGATGGCCGAGCACGCAGGAGCGAAACACGGAGTGCCCGGTTGGAAACGTTATGGGTTTGATTCCGATCTTTGTTAATATTTATTTCTCGGTGGTCAAGATAAATGAATCTTCAGTTTCTGGCTTGTTCACATACCTACACTATATCAGTCATGAGGATGTTGTGAAAAATAGCATTAATCATGAAACTGCCGTGTACTGATTTTACTGATGATGAAGTCTGAAGAGCCACCAATGTATATAAACTACTGCAGAATAAACTCAGTGTCTGAAAATCCACCTCAGTATAATGGCTGTGTGTTAAACCTAAAAAAAGTGCTATTGAGTGGCCAGTAATGTGAGTAGCGATGATAATACGATCATGATAATACGATGATTGGTATACATCAGCATAACTTAAACAGAATACCCTTAGCAATTGACAAATTTACACTCATGGGAGAGTAAATAAGACAAATTGGTTAGTTGCCCGCCTGTTTAAAAGTGAAGCTTATGATTGACATGAATGCATTGTATATGATTTTTGCACTTTCCATTCTAAAAAGATGCATATGGATATTTTTCTGATAAGATCCGGGTTTCTATTACATAATTAATTACCTGACCGTTCCATGACCTGCTTCTACCCCCGGGTCTATTTCTTGTTCTAAAAGTACGATAATGAAGCACTTAAGAGGAAGTCATTAGGTATGCCAGATCCGGAACAAGTTATAGCGAGATAGAACGCACGGCAAGGGACAAGCGACAACGGGAGGAACACAAAGGCGTCGTTTCGCATGTTCTCTCCTGCCATTATTGCACCGATACGCTTTCTGCATTTAACATAATCAAATATAAGCTACCTCATCAACTCTTTAATAAAGAACATCAATTAAAATCTATGATGGAATAACGTTTTTTTTTTTTTTTTTAAATGGCATCACATTCCAATTTACATAACCAGGAAAATAAACTAATATTACTTCAATAATCTCAGAGCGGAATCATTGTCATGTTTCTTTTACAATTTTACAAATGTTATGTTATCAAAAACTTAACTTTCAATCGCACTGCTTACCATGTTCACATGGATATCTATATAAATAATATTATTTTTTTAATGAAATTTACAACTGTATTACATTAAAAATACAACAAGTAAGTGTAACATTGGTAACATGACATGTAAAACATGAAGAGAAACTACCCATTGGTAGAACTCAAATTAAAGTTCTATATTAGAAGATCCCGAGGCCATCTTCTTTTCAGACGCCTCGGAGGGTTATCAGGGATCGAGGAGGAAGCAAGGTTTGAAACAAGAGGGTTCGGATGATTCTGCAGTTTGTTATGGAAGGATAGGTATCTGGATTGGGCCAAATCGGAAACATATGGGACATTAAGGTCTTTAAGGATGATTTTTTTTGTGACAAAGTAAGGAGCGTTGAGGATTTTACGAAGGATTTTGGATTGTAAGGAATATAAATATAGATTTTAATTTTCCGTTACTCTTTATCTCACCATTCCTAGAATATGGGGGATTATTTTAGGGAGGTTGTTTTAAAGATACATTCATTCCGTGAGTTGAAATAAAACAAAACCCGCCCAGGCGTGTTTCAAACCAGCGGCGCTAGACTCGAGAATGCCAAAGGAGGCAACGCTTTAGCACGCTTGGCCATCACGGTATCATTCATTTCGCATCATCTGCTTCGTTGTCTTTTATTCTTGGAAACAGAGCCGTCGCGAGGATATGAGGCGCTCGGGAGTAAATTATACCAGTAAATTATACCTCGCTCACTTCTAAATATGGCCAGTAGTCTATTTTATATTTGCGAGTTATACATATTATTCCGAGATGTACATATCTTTGCATTTTCACCAATCGTCAACGAATCCCGAATCTCTATTTAACAGCAACTAGAACTGAAGTTAGCAATAACAATTTCCACATAAGAACTTGTCGTCTATCAGTGTCAGGGTCGTAGAAACGTAGAGACCCGAGCTTTGAGGCTTAAGAGAACCCCGATTTCCAAATAACCAAGTTCCGAAAAATGGTCTGTGTGTCTGTGTGTTTGTATGTTAGCAGTCTAGCTCAAAAACGAAAAGTCCTACGAAACTGATATTACGTATTTAAGATAGATATATGCCCTAGATGTGACAGCAACTTTTTCCTTAAAATCGGCTAACCGGAAGTGCCACTTTATATCAACGCTGAAACACATTTTCACAATTTTGTCAAAAACGGCTCTAACGATTTTGATTAAACTCGGTGTATCATTGTATAATTAAGTGGTCTTTAATATCAATTTTTATCTTATCTCCATTGATGTCAGTTTACAGGACTTGAATGGTTTTTTAAAAGTTTATGGAATTTCCTAAAAAAAAAAAATCGGTAAAATCGGACAATTAGGAGAAAAGGTATGGTCACTAGTTGTTTTAATATGTTCTCCTTTGTTTGGGTTTTTGAATTTTGACTGAGGTAATGCTAGTTTTTTTTAGCATATTACTAATGATTAAAAAAAAAGTTTATTCCATTAATTGGAATCCCCTTTTATTTATTTTTCTTAGTAGATAGGAAGGTAATGTTACTTTAGATGTATAATTCTTTGGAAATAATAATAATTGTGAAATAATTAGCAGCTATGTGAAATATTTACGAAAAAATGCTTAATATAACTTGTGGAAGAATTTGATAATTAAATAAAGCAGAAAAAAAAAAATAAAAATGCTTATACAGCTCGAAAATAAATCTCCAGAAATACAAGACAGAAAGTAACTTATAACATATCGTTGAAAAGCGGAGAATTTTAGAAAAAAAAAATATCTAATATAAAAAGTTGTAGAATGTAACGGAGAGAGGCAAAAAATAAATAATAATTTTTGAAAACTGATAATAGTTAAGGTAAATCACATGTTTTCAAGGAAATTAAATGAAATTTATTAACAAAATGTAAACATTAAAAAATATTTTTACGTTTGTAGAAAGTATTTAAAATCCACCTAATCAAGTTAATAGCATTGTTAAAAAAACTATATCATTGTACTGGTGTGAAAGAAGAAGTAAAATATAAAATCATTTCATGGATAGCATGTATTTGTAACCTTAAATACATTTACTGTAGTTTAGTGATTACAGTCTGATATTATATTTAAATAATTAGTTATCAACATTTATTCCGAAAAATTGTCATGTAACTATTTAGAAAAGTAAATTAGTGAATAATTTGATGAATCTTCCCTTTGTGATATATAAAAAAAAAAATTTTAATATAAAAATATTTCATAGATACGTTTATAACCTTAAATATATTTACTGTAGTTAATTACCTCTAAATCTGATAATACATTTAAATATTTAGGTATCTATCGTCCGTTTATTCCGAAAAATCATCATGTAACCTTTTATAAAATAAATTAGTGAATAATTTGATAAATTTTCCCTTTGCGGTATTCCAACGGAATCCACTTACAATTAGTGTGACAACTTTTGACCTGTCTATGACAGACAATGCAAATCTCTTATAATTCCGTTTTAATAAACTTCACATCGATAGAAAATAACAGTTTAATAACTAATAGTCGAGCAATCCAGAATCAACGTATCGTACAATCCATAATCAACCAGTGATATAATAAATAGGACTTTTGTTATTTTAATAGTATTTATGATTTTTTAGCTGCAATCTTTTAGCTTTAGCTCAGTTAAAACTACAATTTAAAAAAAAATGCAAAAATCATAATAGCCCAACATGGCCAGAAAATAATTTCTATTCAAAGTTGAGCAAAGTTCAAAGAGTAAGTAAAGTTGTTTGTTGCGTGCACCAGATTTTTTTTTTTTATGTTTTACTTTTTTTAGCGCATATTATAAAAAAAAATACCTTTTGGACATAATAAAATCTTTTTCATCTCAAACTTTTTTACATTATTTTAAAGACTATATGAAACCTTTCAATGTGACAATGTGATCTTGACAAAAAAAAAACGAATTTAGGGAAAATAAGAAAAACCACAGTTCAGTTACTTGAGTTAAAGGCAAATCTTTAATAAAAATAAATACCAAAAGTAGACATTATGAATAAGTATGTGAAACAACCTAATGCCACTTGATACAGATATAGAAGATTATTTAGAATTAAATGGGCTGTTAATAGCAATATGATAAACCGTAAACAATTTTAATCTTAACGTGCATTTTACGTCTTTTTAATTTTATTATTCACAACCATAAGATATAATTTTAGTTAACGGCGTTGATGACCAATAGATTTTACGCCTTAACTATAAAACCAACCAACCAACCAATATGATGATTAATGAACAACTATATAGAATTTTTTATTTTAATTTTTTATATATCTATTTTAGGCCAAAGGTCACCAAATATACACAGTTTTTTTTTATCTCCTGTATTCTTTATTCAACGTTTTTCTTGTTCTTTATGCAACGTACTAATATTAGTTTTGCAGGATCTTGAGAATGGCTCCTGAAGCCGAAACGTTGAATAAAGAATACAGGAGATAAAAAAACTGTATATATTTGGTGACCTTTGAGCTAAAATAGATATATAAAAAATTATGAGAGAATGGCACCAAACCTGAAGGATGTGACCAGAAAATTTTTTATTTTATTATTTATTTATTTTTTTGTCGGAGGGGAGCCTTAAAACAGCATATTCTTTATTATACCTTATTTCTAAAGCGCTTTGCGTGAAAAATAAACAGCCAAATTCGATTTTTTCGGCAATTAAGTCACAAAATAAAAATAAATCAAAAACATATTATGCAAGTAGTAAATAAGGTTTTATTTACTCAAAGTTATAAGTAAATTGTGGCTGATTTGACTTGTTCTGGTTGAGAAGATCTGTTCAGGCTGTTAGGTTCGTGATGAAAAAGTTTACTAACCTAGGGATAATCCGTGACAAAACCGAGTAATGGCTTAATTCATCATCTCGAGTTTTTTCAGTTCTATGCCATTGGCTCAATTAGAAAAGCTGTTAGATTTCTTTAGCTTGAGCATACTTGACACGCAGTTTCACATAATTATTCCGTAATATAATGCAATAATTAACCACTAATTAATTAGTTTTGTTTCTTATAGCTAAAATCAACCACACATGACTACAGATCATTTTTATTTTCACTTACTTATATATGAAATATTTAGTTAGAAAAGGTGCTTAGAAAAGTGAGTGTGTGTGTATGTGTGAGCCGTAGCGGAATCGGGATTTAGATTTGGTGACATCATTTTATTTCTGTTATAACGATAATTACTCTATAAGAGAAAAAAAAGAAAATATAAAAATTTAGTTTGGATGGTCCTTGAAGTGCTATTAAAAAAAAAAGTTTATAAAAACAGAAATATTAATACTCTTAGGGATTAAAATTTTGTTGACACGATCTTAGGTGGATATGATTTATAATTTAAACGAAGACGCTTTGTTTAATTTTTTTTTGGGGGAGGGGTCCTTCCCTTCCTCGCCTTTAAGTCTATACGGGGTTTTCCCGGGCCAGGAGTTGTGGGCGGGGATTTAAAAGAATCCCCCGGCATCGGGACGCGAACTCGTGACTATTTTAAAATCTGTTCTCATAGATCAGGTTGCCAGGCAACGGCGGGGCTGTGCACACACGTTGGCCCGTTCGGCCACCCCGCCCACATTGTTTAAGTATTAAGCTCAGATCACAGAAATAGTTACGGGCCAATAAAAAAAAAATATATTTTTTGTTTACAGGGCTTCATTCCTAAAGCTCCCTTCCCCTCCGTAGATTCGCCAGTGTGTGGATACCAATCGACTTGCTCAAAAACTAAAATTATTAATTTGGAATGTTAATACATATTTTTCGTTAAAATCTAGCAGCCGAAAGTGCGACTTTTCAGTATTAATTTTAGACTGAATTAATTTGTGTTATCAAAAATAGCTACAAAAATCATTGGGGTATTTGAAAAGATTCTTGATTCTTGATATAGTCATTATGCCTATGTAATAAACAAATTAGATATATAAAAAGAAATGGAGTTTGACATCTTGCTGAAAGTTTAATTTCAGTATCTGACTTGGCTCTCCCTAGTGGAGACTAAAATATGATTTCAAGGTAATAATTTCAAATTGAAAATAGTTAAATACATATAATAATAGTAATAATTAAATAAATAATAAATTTAAAATTACTGCATTTTAGGAATAGGACAAAAATAAAAAAATAAAATAATATTACAAGTCTTATGGAGAATAAGATGATGTGGGATACTGGTAAGATTGGTAAAAAAAAAAAAAAAAAAATAAATTAAATCGTTGCTGTTTATAGATGATGTATTAAAAAATACTGTATTGTTTGTATATAATTGTTGATAGGTATAATGTAATTTCTAGTCTGAAGATGGGATATAAAAGTGGATTCCGAAACGTTAGGATGTAATTGAGTTGAATGATTTTGGGAGAATAAATCACTGAAACAAATATTCTTACTAATATACCTCGAGGATAAATGAAGAAATTCTTGCTTTTAATTTAGTTAACTATATTATTATTGGTATTATTTATTTGTTTTAGGAAAACCTTCTATATAAATAAATTTAACTTCATAAAGTTTATAAATAATTACAAGACAATATAATCGAAAGTATGCTTGATTATAATACAAAAACAAAAATAAAAATAAAGAATTATATAAGCATATAAGAAATAACAAAGATTAAATAATCCATATGAAATAATTTAAAAAACGTGTGCCAAGTAAGGTCAGTATAGCTTCCTCACCGTTTTCGTTGGTTTATATAAAATATCTATATTTTAAGATCTATAAGTTTTCGAATGAGAATAAATTCTTCAGGAGAAGATGCTTTCGAAAATACAATAATCCCGCAATTTTAATGGGTTTGATATCAACGAGTTTTATTCATCAGCAAATACCAAAATGTGGAAGAGTTCCACACTTGCAATTTGAATATCTCTATTGTAAATGTAAAAGGACGTATGTAAATATTGAGCGTTTTACTGAGGAGCATAACAACTAATTATTTTTTTCTGATTTATTAGCGTAATTTAATATTTTATTGCTTCTGCAATTTCCAATCATAGCAGACTACCTATATCAGTTGCAGATTATAAAATTTCACCTTTTGCACAAATAGAATAAATATTGAAATATTTTACATTTAAACTTTTTTACTAACTGTAGCGATATTTACTTAATAGGCATGTTTTCACTCGTAAAAGGGATGGAACAAACAAAGCTTTGGACAAATTCACTTTTTGTTTGTTCGGAGATAATGTATACCAATATTTTTCTCCAGGCAGAACAAAACTAATTTAAGCTGAAATATGAAAAATATGAGTTCACACAACTTTAATGTTTAAGGTGGAAATCGAGACTCAATCGAAAATCAATAAAAATAAATAAAATCACAAATAAGACTTTTTTTACAGAGTAAAAATAAATTTAAATTTACTGAAAATTACTCGAAATCTAAGTAACGGTTGTGTCATGCCAGTAATGTTTGGGATCGACGAAACAATGCAGTATAAATTTAACTTTTTGAATAAAATCTAAAATTTTAAAACCTCATAAAAATATTGTGCAGACCTAGCCCCCATTCCATATGAACAGTGTCTTCTTCATTTCACAGTCATTATCTTATTAACAGTTATTTATATTAATTTTAATTACACAATGGAACCCAATTAAATTGATACCAGGCATTTTCTGTATTATTCTCCAAAGTTCCTCTAAGTTTGAGTGAAATCGAACGAGCCGTTGTCAAACTATAGAGACATGTTAAATAATACATTTATTGATTTGAAAGCAGAAGTATTTTTTTTAAGCAGTGAATATAACTTGATAACATTGATACATACTTCATTATTCATTTACAAAATTCTAACTTTTCTCCAAATTTGAGCCATATCGAACATGCGGTTTTAGAGATATATACGTATCAAGGAAAACACGTTTGCTCATATATAAAAGAAAGTAGTGGACTGAATTGAATAAAATTGACACTAATTATTTTTTTACCAATATCTACCTTTTGTCCAATTTGGGGCTAAATCAAACTAACCATTTCTGAAACATTGACATAATTAAAAAAATACGTTTTCGCGTGTATAAGCGGAAGTGTAGAATGTAATTTGATAAAATCAATATGGGTTCATCTAGGCACTAACCCATACAATCACTGAAAATTTAACGAAAATCGTATAAACGGTAGTAGTTTATCACAGTGCATATCAATGCCAATTAAATCGATTTGACTACAGGCATACGGACAGTCAGACAATCACCGAATCAAATTTGATCCTTGGTGTATGAAACGTAAAATGTGAGTGGGAATTTTCGATTCTGAAATGATTTTGCAAAGAGGACATATCACAAACGTGTCTACTAACAAATATTTTAACACTTTTATAAAATTCTTTTTTTCTTCTTTGTCATTTCGAAACTCATAAGACTCTTCATGTTTGTCATGAAGTCTGGAGGCCTTCCATGAGCAGGTTTTCTTCTTCTCAGATTAAAATGTGTCGGCCACAGAGCAGCTTTCAATCCGTACAAAAAATCTTTGTAATACGGGTAGTTCTGCTCTTTCACTAGTTGAGGAAACCTATTCTCTGTGAGGCCATAGAGTCCGATTTTTCTCAGCACTTTGGCCCGAAGCCCATTAAAGGCGGTTAAGTTGATGTGCACATTCGTCTCTGGTGCTCCGCAAGCGAAGCATAGGGGATCCATGTATTTTCCAAGGCTATAACTTAAGATCGGAATCCTCAATGCCCTGTAAGGAATTGAGAGACCCAGTAGTCCGGGAAAACCCATTTCGCTTACAAGCTGCTCTGGACGGTGGGTAAATATTTCCTTAAGCTCCTTTAGTGGTGTTCACTCACCGTCATATTACCCTCCCGGATGATCTTCTTCCATTTCCTTGGGTCTTCAACAATTCTTATTCGGATATTCTCAGGGAGATCTGTTGAACCTTCTCTTTTGAAAGTAATTCTCGGTGAGTCTTTTGACTGGACGAGGTCGAGAGGTACCCCTCCTGCTTAGAGTCACTTCGGTATGACGGTGACGCGCAAAAGAGCCGTACGTAGAATCGTCGCAAGCCTGCGGTCCATCGGGTGTGAGGGGTTCTGATATCACTCCATTATAAATGGTCATCATAGCTGGGCATCTGAGGCTCTAAAATGCACCCCCGATGTGACTAAGGCCGTTCAAGGCTAGGACCACCCTATTTCGAAGGAGTCATAATGAGATGTCATACTAAATCCTCTTCCAAACCTTATCCCAAGGGACGTGACCACCTCACTTGGACGAATTCTCGTTCTCTTTATACTGAGATATCCCGGCAACCGAAGTTGTGAGATGCAAAATAATTAAATCAGCCTAGGTGGTAGTCGAGTACTTAAAGCTTTACGAAACATCAATTCAGCTCAGTATCATCACCAACATTCGTAAGCTGATTAAGTTAATAATGAAGAAAGTGATTCGTGTTAAATTGTTAAAATATTGGGAAAATACTGGAGTTCTCGAAAAAAATAATGCTTTATCACCTTCTTTTCCTTCTGCTTTTAGAAACTGTGGTTCTTGCTTACAGTATACAGAATACTATGACTCTTTTTTATTAACAGTAGTAATAAAAGCCTTTAAACTTCATAGGTTGTTTATTCAAATTTTATATAAATGTTAGAGACTAAGAGCCTGTGTTGTTTAAAAAATCAAAGCATTTAGTGGCATATATAAACAGATTTAAAGCAGACAATAAATAAGCTTTAATTTGCATATTTTTGTAATACTTGGAAAAACTTAAAAAGGAGGAAGTTTGCCCAGTAGGCTTTTAAAAATTTGGGCTGGTAATCACGGAATACCCAATGGGATGAAAGAATTGTGATCTTCTAGACTTTTACTTAGTTCAGAATGCATGTTGATGTTTTGTGGGGAAATATTGTGGCTGGTATCGGTATTGAAACGCTTTAACTGATTAGTATTGATTATTCGTTAACTCATACACCAGAAGTGGCATATCATATCGATTATCAATAAGAATGGTTGATTATTGATATTTATTATTGGTTAACCTGAATACTATTTTCCTCTGTTTAAAGTTAATCGCTCATTGGAATCAGGACATGTTTACTCGAGTAGCGATTAAGTTTTTGTACAAAGAGAGGACAAATCCCATTAAGAAAATATACTCGCAAAAGACACTAAATGTAACATGATAGGTAATATGGTAAAAACGAACCATAACAATGAAATGATGAATCTACGTTGTTAGAAGGAACTTTGGAGTACCGATCATTTTACGTTATTAATTTGTTTTTATGCAGATCGTTAGGTGTGATTTCCTATAATCGCAAACAACTTCATTAAAGTTATTGATAACTTCATGGTCCATCATTGACTTTATCCTGTGTAATGGCGTGATGAATAAAACTAAATTCAAAACTGAGGGAAAGTAGGTAGGAACTCCACGGAGGAAGGTAAGGAACCGAGATAACAACTGTTACTTTCTCGATGGTCAGCTACCTGTGACGATTCCTTTGTTCTTCTCTACACGCGACATCCTTGGTTACGTTGTCTTCACATGGTGACTTCCTGATCTAACAGCCTCCACCCGCGGTAGCCCTGGCTAATAGTGTTGGTCCTGTTGTCAACCAGCCAATCTTTCCACCGCATAATGGAAAATATCAAGCTAAAAAATGTTCAGAAACTGTCTGATCTTGTTGGAAATTGATCATTAATATTTTATTACCCAAATTATAGAGGAGGGAGTAAAATCTTAAGAATTTTTCGCCCCAAAACAATAAAGTAGTATTAATTTTTAAATTCACACCACGGAAAAACTTTTCAGGACATTCAAATATATTATTTGTTAACATAAATTTATTATTTGGAGGAACATTTCAAAAAAATCTTTCACAAAACTTTAAATTGGCAAGTTATGTACCCTTGAAAATCTAATATTAATTATTTTATGTGAAAGTATATAATTTTATTCAACGGAGGCCAAACTGTTTGCCATAGAAGATTAATTTATATACCAACTTTCAACCAAATATGTTTAGCCGTTTCCGAATACCCAATGTCTAGAATCAAACAGAGAGAATCACTTAATTTTCATAAAAGTGTGCTGTCCAATTATGTTGGGTTGCTGCAAACACAGCATACCTATCAAACATTAAGGACATTTTTTAAAAACTAATATACAACTATATAGAATCAACAATATATATGAGCATAGTACACAATATTTTTGATAAATTATTTTCAATAAAATGTATTGTAATCGAACGAAAAATTCAAAAACTTAACCCCATCCCAAAATTTGAGGTTTTATGTTTCAGTATACGTAGAATTCGAAAAACGAATACAAATGTTTTTGTCCGTCCGCCGTCCGCGCATTTTTTTCCGAAACTACTGGACCTATTTTTTTCCAATTTGGATTTAAAATCAGAGGTCATCCGATGGTGATCCTCCTTCACCAACATTACTACTACTTACTGGTTTTTTAAAAGTTTACGAAATTTTCTGAAAAAATCAGGCAATTAGGAGAACAGATATGGTCTCTAGATGTTTTATTTGTTATACAGTAAAGGTTATATCCTTTGTTTTGGTTTTTGATTTTTGAAAATGTGTTACTGAAGTAATGCTATTTTTTTTTTTTAGCAAATTACTAATGGTTAAAAAAAATGTTTAAGGCAATAATTCGAATCACCTTTTATTTCTTTGTCTTTGTCACTAGGAAGGTAATGTTACTTTAGATGTATAATTGATTGGAAATAATAAACCATTGTGAAATAATTTGCAGTGGTTTTTTATACATATTTAGCCATTACTTTTTTCTTCTTTTTCGCAATTTCTTTCATTCATTCATTTACATTCTATTTCCCTTTCTTTCCCTTCTATCCCCTTATTTATAAATTTAATTTTTTAGTACCTAATTCAGACAAAGTTTGCCCAACTTCAGATTGAAAATTCCCCAAATCCGAGAATTTTTGGTAAATAAAGTATTTGTAGGTCACGATGAGATGAAGCTATTTACGAAGTTTTAGGTGGATGTTAATATTTCATTAAAATGAATGGAACACTAGTCACTAAAAAAATTTAATTTTTGTTTGTTCCATGTTAACGAAACTGACAATCCGCCAGAATATAACTAATCCAAGGAAGAATAAAAGAATATGAATGAGGTTTACAAATTAAATGAAATGAAGACCTATACATATTTCAAATTTATTGACGCCTAAATAAAACATGAAGCTAACTAATGGGCGATATGAATGTTACTTAATCAGATAACATATTTTGTGATTTTAAATAGCAAAGAATGTTACTGGCATGAACTTACTTACATTTCATGTAATTTTCAGTAAATTTAAATTAATTTTTGCTCTGAGTTTGTAAAAAAAAAAGTCTTATTTGTGATTGAGTTTATATCTATTAAAGTTCAGTCAGCTCGTTTACTCCTTATATGTCATATTTGTGTGAACTTAACGCATATTTTTATATTCCAGCTTAATTAGTTTTGTCCTGACTGAAGAAAACTATTGGTGTCGTTAACGCCGAACAAACAAAAAGTTAAATTATTCCTATGGTATATTCGTTCCGTCCATTTTACGAGTGAAAACATACCTATTAAGTATATATCACTACTGTTAGTGCAATAGATCATATGTAAAAATTTTCAATTTTATTCAATTTGTGCTAAAGATGACATTTTGTAGTCTGCTACTATGGAAAGTAGTAGAGGGCAATAAAATATGAAATTATACTAATAAATCATAAAGAAATAATTAGTTTTTATTCTTTTCGGTAAAACACTCAATTTTTACATACGACTTTATATGTATGTTGAGAATGCACTGGAATTTCTTTTTTAATCACGAATCATCAAATATTCAATATGTAAATTCGGAACTCATTCGCATTTTATTGTGCGCTCAAGAATAAAACTCGTGGATATCAAACCTGTATAGATTGAAGGATAACTGAATTTCCGAAAACGGCTTCTCCCAAGGATTTTATTCTCGTAAGAAAAATTTTAAACTTTGTAATAGAGATATTTCTTATCCAATGAAAACTATGAGGAAGCTATACTGACCTTACTTTAGTTTTTAAAATTTTACTATGTAATCAAAGAAACTGGCGGATCGGATTGAAGAAGCTTACAGGCAAGACGCTCCACGCAGTTTGAAGACCCCTGCCATAAGATATAGCCAAATAACCTTGTCATGTAAAGGGGCTCTAAGTCGCATCGAATTGGAGGTAGAAGGTTTCTTTTGTTTGTTGTATGGGATGTGAGTGAGATGAAAAATCATATTTTCGACCTCGGCGACCCTCTCCCCCACCCACTCCCCCGAATCACTTTTTAAAACCCCCAAAAGTGCTTTTCAGTTTTCCCTCTTTTTGACTATGAAAGTATACGTTTCCGACAAAAACATTCTACACAGTTTTGAACTAGATTAAATATGCTATAATTTAAGACCAAAGCAGCTAGTCAAATACAGTAAAAAACATGAGGTTAAAATTTTTCCACATTAGCGAAAGTTGAGAGAGAATACCTAACTAAGCGAGTTAACAAAAAAAGGTGCATTATCAATCATATTGAAAATTTTATCAGCTTTAATTTTGCATAGAACGTCTTAGTCATTCGATGGATAGTTCTCCTGATATAAGGAAAAATCCAAACCTAGGAGTGGGGAGGCTTGTAGTATGTTTACCTCCTTACTAGTCCAAACAATTTCGCAAAGTCAAACATTGTGTCCCTGCCTTTTCCTTCCAAAACTCTTATCGAGCATTTTATGACTGGACTTTTTTTTTTGTTCTCTTCTACCTCGCCTTTTTAGGATATACGGGGGTTTTCCAAGGCCAGGGGGTGAGGGCGGGGAATTTAAGACACCCAGACATTGTTGTTCATTTCTTATTAATAATTTTTTTATTTCATTATTCTGTTTTAATTTTATATAATGGCTAGTGGTCATTGCAAATAATTCTTATAGTACATTGGTCAATTAACCACAAATTATATATTTTTGGAGTTATGCTCATACAGAGTTTCCTTTTCTTCATATATTTTCCCTTGACCTTTCTGGGAGGAATGTGCTCTTTTTCACACCTGAAGGATGCTAATCTTCAAAATGACGACTCAATCATTGGATTATATGGGTAATTTACAAAAAATATATATGCCTTTAAATGATACATCAAACCTTTTGTAAGTATATGTAGTATTTTAAACTAAAAGTTCACTTATTCATACTAGTTGCTAATTTTGTTTTCCTATTTAATAAAAAACGAATGAATTTTCTCATTAGCTACTGCCTATTGTTCTGTACATAAGTGTTTCATAACAATTAGTATCAAAAGGTTTATTGACAGAAATGTGGTAGACAACAGATTATGTGGCCTTTAAGTCAGATAAATTTCTATCATTATATCATCCCTATAATCAAATAAAGTAGTACTCAATATTTAAACTTTGGAATGGAAATTTTAACAAATTATTAAAATGATTTAAGAAATAGCCAATTTACTAAAATAATTTAAACTAACAATTCTGTAAGATGATCTTAAAAGATTGAGAAAAGACAAAAATTACAATACTATTGTATATTAAATTAGGAATGAAATAAATAAATGATTATGAATCTTCATAAATTTATTTACTTGTCTATCATGATCATAATGTGTAAACATCATATCTGTAAGAGGTCTCATTCATATAATATTCGTAGTATTAAATCATTTTTATCTATAGCTGTATACTTATGTTAATTTATTTAAAAATATATCAAGTTATTAGATGATGATTTAAATCAAATTAGTATACTTGGTTGGAAGAATTTATAAATTTTACATTTAATTTTTGAAGTGGAAAATAACATTTAATAAAATACTGAAATTTATCACCCAAGCTACAAAATACATCAAATAAAAGATAAGACAGAAGTAAGTACCTGACAGTTTTCATTAAGCTCAATAATCGCTATCTTAAAAAATCAAAAACAAATATGCTTCAGAGTCTTCTTTTAATAGTTTTGGGCAACATAACAATGAACATGTCACTAACATAATATCCAAATTAAAATAAAAAGCAAAAATATAACTTTGAAAAAGAAATTATAAGTTACAGTAGGCAGCATTGGCATTATATTAATTTTGATTTTCAATAAAAATCTCTAAGTACATTTTGCTCAATGCAACCTTCTCCATAATCATTCAAAGATAATTATAAATCTCTGTTCATCTGGATTTCATGGGAGCTGGACGAGCTTCCTCCGAGTACTCTATCGGTAGGCTTTGAGAAAAAAACAGCTTCTATAAAATTTAAAGAAATAGTACTTTACAATTATTGTTGAATGATAATTTTGATGTTCACATCAAATAAAATGTACCTTTAAAACAAATATTACCATCCAGAATGAAGAATAACGTAACAGAATTTTTTTTATTTTATTAGACATAACATAAACAAAATAATCTGGAAAATAAGTAATCTACATTGTTATAAATGCATTTGGCAAGAATGATAAAAATACAGTAGTTATTAAATAATAAATATAATCAATGCTATATGCACATAGTACTTTGAAAAAGTCTAACAAATTACAAAACACAGCTTGATAATTAACATCCTGACACGTTTTCTTACCTGAATAAAATACTATATACAGTTAAGAAACTAAACAGTTTTAATACATTTAGTAACTTATTATTTACATGCCTCCATAAAATTTTAACAAGCAGTGTACTCTTTCAAAATTCACTCAGTCTATTGAAAAACAAAATATAAAAAAATACCAATGCAAATGGCATTGAAGAAGCCTTGAAGAGAATATCATAATTGTTTCCAAAAGTATGGATTAAGTGATAATTTTCTTTCAAAGTTCTTATACCAATCTTCAACAGCTTTTACAGGAATGTAAGATTCATTTGGAGTCGGGGAAATGGTAAAACTTAGGCTATAGTTAAGAAAACTCTGTATCATTTTTTGTGCAAATTCCACAAACTGAGTTTGGTTCTTTGCATTTTCAGCTTCTAATAGTTGATGTTGATGTTGTACAACATCAATAGTCTCTATTGAGATCCCAATCTGAGCCACATGGGATATTTTTGTCTGTCCAAATTGAAGAAAACCAGATTGTTCAAGTGTTCGCTGTTCTTGATTTTTCTTAAGGGATGAAATTTTATATATCGATGATGGTTTTTCATTAGAAATTATGCCTAAAAGCTGCCAATTAGGAGGAGCAGCAGGATCTGGCCAAGAAAAGTAAACTAAAAAACAGAAAATGAATGAAATGAAATATGGCATTACAAATAATAAAGTTTATACAGAAAAAATTATTATATTTGTTTTTATTCAGTGACAAATTTAAATAAAATTTGGAAAAACCAACATAAAAATAAATAAATTAATGGATATAAATTTATACAATAGTCTTTTGTCAGAACATTAAACAATATTTATAAAACACTCACCTAAATCTCATCATTATACAATAAAAACAAATATTTAACAGTATGAGAAATAGGCTTTAACACTTTAATTACATAATATTGAAGTTAGAAATGAGAACAGAAAAATAATTTTTGTAGACTTTTATTATTGAAACTTCATTCGTTATTGAAACTGGAAAAAGTGCTATGGTAATTGAATACCTTGATGGCCGAAAATATTATTTATAATTGAAATGGTGTGTCTTATTTAAAATATAATCATATGATTTCTTATAATCTAAGCTTTTAATTATAATGGTGAATCGAAATACTTAACAAAGTGATTGGCACATCAGTCAGGTTTTGTATTAAATATTTTAATCAATTATTATAACCTGAATTGTTTTCCAACAATATCCAATAGCATGTTTATATACATAAACTGCTAATGAATTGAAATATTCAAAAATTGAAGCAGCAACTTATTTCCACTGATATTGGAACTTTACTTGGAACACAAAAAAACATAGCCAGCTAAATTAGGACTCTTATTAACACCAAGTGGTGCCCCACCATAGTAATATTTTAGTAATTGGTATTATTTCATAAGTGTTACTCCACATAGAAGGGCAGCACAAATTCTCATGAACCACACTATGGATACCTGAGTATTGACAAGTGTTCACCAGTATAGCCATACTATCACACTAGTAAGTACGCAGCAGCATCCTTTTAGAAGCCGTCAGGAGTTGGCAAAATAAGGTGCACTTGCCGGATTAGTAATAAATAAGTGTTCCTAATATGTATCCTTAACCGTTAAGACAATTAAAAGGATATAGTCGCCTATATTTACTAATAACTAGTAGAGATTCATTTATAGTATTTTAGGGAGGCTATTTTTAGAACTCCATCGACAGTAGGTTCATATTTTTATTTTGATATGATTTTCATTTAATAGTACTTTTATTTTAATAAACATCCACCAAAGTGGAGCAAATTTTGTGAATTAACACCTACTAATATTGTTCATTATACACTGTAATACTTGCATTACTACTTATTATATTTTTATTACCTGATGGAGCAATATCTCAATAAAATAATAGATAAATAATAACTTACCTAAACCGGCATATCCATCAGGAAACGCAACTGCACCAGTAAGAAACACAACAACATGATTAAGATCATGTGCATCAGGAATAGTTATGAGGAACTGTTTCTCACCAACCATCTCGAAATTGGTTTGAACCTAGAGGATGATCATACTTTTAATGAAACAAACATAATGTTTCATACTTTCTTAACATGTCAAAAGATATTAATCGCAATTACCTAATAATAAAATATTACATCAATAACAATTTACTTACCAACCTCCCGGAAGCCAATAAGCCAAACATTGCCATCTTTATCTTATCTAAAAAATCTAGTCACTTCTTATAATTAACATCAAAACATCAGTCACAATCTACTGACAAAACGAATTAACATTTACCAACAACTTTAAGCTATCGTTATTAGTATAGAGCCGCTTTCAGAGCAGGTTTCACATGTTGCTGAAAATATCCTAAAGGTAGCGCTATCTTCGCTACTGGGATTACAAAGATGTTCTTAAGCAGAAATGGGCATATTTATATTCAAAGATATAAATACTAATTGCATTTATATTTACGATACTTGAGAATTTAAATATGTATAAAAAATATATATATGAAGAATATATCAATATTTAAAAAAGAAATATGAATACAGATGGTTCGTATTCACAGTTTTAAAAATAAATACGGCCATATTCACTAATGCAATAGTGGATACGGCTGTATTTACATTTGTAAAAGTGAATACGCCTGTATTCACGTTTATTAAAATGAATAAGCTTAAATTTACAGAAGTGAATGGAAATATTTTCACATAAACTTATGAATGAATACTTTTATTAATTAAATAAATATTAATTTCCAGTCAAATCCAATTTCACTCAACTACTTTCACGCTAGGATGTATAGTTTGATAGTATCAAAAAACAAAACAAAAAAGGTATGCAAACATTTTAAAAAAGTTCTGGACAGTAAGAGATTTATTGAATTGAATCATTATTTTCAAAAATGGTGGAGTAATGTTAATAGGTTGGTGTTTGCTGACTCGAAATGATGAATACATAAACGTTTAATTTTACTAAACATAAAATTATAATTATGAATATGTTAAAATCTCAGGAGGTCCTAGACATAGGCGCAGACTTGGAAGGTGGGAAAGGGTTGATCACTTTCGAAATTCCCCAAAACTTCTATATTTGCTCAATTTTTTTTTCGTTTTTCCTCCATTTCGACAAAAAACATTCAGTACATTTTTAAATTAGATTAAATATGCTACAATTTAAGATGAAAGCAGGTTCGGTACGAAACTTGAGATACAGGTTTTCTAATTTTGGACATTGTTCCAACTTGAAGAAAATTTTTCATGTTTGATCATATGCATTTGTCTTTATATCTTCAATGACCTGTCTTATATGATTCAGTAAAGTAAATGTTTATTTATTTTAACATTTTGAAGGAGAGGTGGGGGAGTGGGGAGCTTTGGTGGGAGGGAAAGAGATCACTTTTCACAACCAGAGGACTGAAATTGAAATTTAAAAAAATATTTAACAAACATTTATATCAAGTGCAAACAAAAATTGTAAATGAAGTTAATGAAATTTTCGAAACTTGAAAATGTTAAGCGTATTTTCATCTTTACATCTTCACTAACCTGCCTTATAAGACTTAGTGAAGTAAACATTTATTTTATTTATTATTCTGAAGGAGTAAATAAGCAAGATGCAAAATCTTTGAAGATATAACAAAAAACCGATACGAACATTATTTGATGGAAGAAATATGTAATAGACAGATGAATAGAGTAGCACTGTAAATAAGACATTTATGAAAACCGAAAGAGGTGGCAAAGGACTGCAAGCGTCTACGCCAGTGCTGCTTTTACGCTGATTAGATGCATTTACTAAAGAGCTGTTTCAAATATGTTAATAATTATCCAGTGATTTAGAAAGATAAATGTATTCTCTAGATTTTTTTAATTGAAGGTGTTTTCGTTATTGTTGACCGTTCAATTACAAATGAAGCTTGATTTTCAACTTTAGTTTTAACGACTTGAAAAAATTGACTTTACTGGTATTTTTTATTTCCAAGGCCTGTTATATTGATTTTTTTTTTTTTTTTATGTTTTATTATTCTCTGACTATCCAACTTTAATAAAAGACCAATTATGAAGAAATTAAGCCAACTGCTGAATTTCAATGACAGAAAAACTAACTCAAGTCAAAGTCGTCAATCCACCATGTTTCGACACCATTTTGGAACAATGCGGCCACTTTTTTTTGTGGACACATTGTTTTTTTTGTTAATATCTATTTACAAGTAGCACAGCTATATGCCATTTAAGGTAATGTTATGGGGAGTGCACGGTAGATAAGTCTGGCCCACGGACTACCCACCCTCTCCCACCAAATCTTCCCCCACCACCATCATTCCTCTTTCAAAATATTAGCATCAATAAATATTAGATGATGTTCTGCAGAACTACCAGCATTTGCAGGGTATACGGAAGCAGATGTGGGCCCAACCTACGGACCCTGGGAGTCCCAAGCTGTTCGGAAGTCTTGAGGACCTAAGGAGGACCAATAACTTTGGTTTTTTACTCTCTGACATAGCCGTATAGAGGGGAGAACGAAGAAGAAATATTTACATCACTGACTCAAAACAGACAGATTATTGAAGATAAAAGACAATTGCATATTACCAAACATGAAAAATAATTTAAATAGAAAATAAATTTTTACAAACTTTGAAAACCTGTATCTCGTAAACTATTTTATTTATCTGTAAAAAAGACTCTGGCCAGTTCTGGTCTTACATTGTAGTATATTTAATCTTGTATTAAAAATGTATTGTGTTGCTTTTGTGAAAAACTTACTGCTTCGTGGATTAAATGGGGCAAACCGAAAAAAGTGCGATACTATAGCAGTTTTTGTGATATTCATAAGTGACCCGGGATGGGGGAATGGGGAGGGGAAGAGGAGTGGCCCCGAGGTAGAAAACATGGATTTTACATCCCAGTCATATCCCATACAAGAAAATAAAAAGAAATCTTCTACCCCTATTCAATGCAATTTACAAGGTTACAAGGTTACTGGGTTACCAACTATTTTGCGAATCTTGGTTAGTTTGATTCAAGGGACCTCAAAACGTAGATTAGAAATTTTTCACAGTCGCAATACTGTGTATCTCTACAATACTGTATATATATATTTCACATATAGGTAAGCAAAAGTAAAAATATATATTGGCTATAACTTAAACGTATTCATAAATAATTTCTTGGTCATCGCAGATAAAATCTTCAACTATTAACTAATGATCACTTCTGAATTTTCTTTTTATAATTAAAAAGTTTTCATATCTATTCACTTTTAATTTTTACGATGTTATTGAAATCAGAAAGGCCAAAGAGAGTTGAAGCTGCTATGTTGTCATGTGGAGCCTGCGATGGTGGTGCCGAGTTGCTTCGCTGTATTTACTCATCTTGACTATTAAGGATTGCTGGGCCACCTGCCCGCCCCTTGAAACCATCAGGCCATGCCAATGTACCAACAAAGCTGACGAACTGCAGATATGGTATGTTTCGTTCATAATCCTTAATGGAAACAACTACATATTTGCTTTATATTTATTATTTGTAATAAGACTTTATATTAGTTATGTTTGATTTATTAATATATCAAGCCTAATGAAAAAATACTTTTGAATCTATGTTTTGTATGTTTCAAACGATTCACTCAAAAATTGTTCACAAGTTAAATATAAAATTTAATATGTTATCAATAAAAAAAATGTATCAATGATTCATTTTTAGGTGCAGTCAAAGCGAACTTTCAGCAGTGCTGAGTGGCCTGGCCGCAATATCAGCGCAAATCACCCGTCCCATCGACGAACTTATTCTTGAAAATAATGTAATAACCGCCTTGCCAGGTCGTGCTTTTGCACCTTTAAGAGTGACAAGGCTTATGCTACGAAACAACAAACTAGAAAGGCTTTCATCAAATTGGTTAGGAGGTCTCGAACCTAGTTTACTGGAGGTATTTATAGTAGAACATGAACTTCGAAGTTTACCAGAAGACGTTTTCGAAGGTCTCGATAAATTGGAAGCGGTAACGATTAAAGCTGGATTTGTTCAGCGTCTTCCATCTTTTTCGGGCTTAAAAAGACTCCGATATCTACTCACTGAACTTCCATCTCTTACGGAAATCAGTCCTGGTAGATTGAACAAGCTAGAGGCTTTGGAACAGCTTCATTTGATTAGATCACCACGCCTGACTAATCTAGGCCCTTCTTCTCTACAAGATGCTCCAAGACTAGCATTAGCAAATTTTTCAGGGTCTGGCATCAGCTGGGTACACCCTAGATCGTTTGTAAGACTTCCTTCTCTGAAGGAAATTGATTTATCTGACAATCAGTTGAGTGATGCTGGCGAAATAGGTAGGGCTATAAGGGAACTACCGCACTTGGCTGTACTAAAACTCTCCGGAAATGCAATAGAATCAATTAAAGAGACAACATTTGTAGACATACCGCCATTAACGGAATTGTATATGAACGATAATAGAATTACAGAAATACATAGAGGTTCTTTTCACCGACTTCCATCTCTCGTCAAATTAGATCTCAGCAATAATAAAATCCAAAGGATACATCCGGAATTTTTCCTACAATCTTATGACAGCCAACTAGAGGAAATATCTCTTGTTAACAACGAACTTGATCACGTGATGTACCTAACAACAATTTTGGAAACTCTACCTCGAATAAAATTCCTTGATATGAGTAACAATCACATGCAGGATATAATGTTCGGAGCACTGCGAGGACACCCTACATTGGAACGTCTGCATTTGAACAATAATCTTCTAAGGCGAGTTGTTCGAGAAGCTTTTTCTGGCATGCCTTCTTTAAGAGAATTGAGGTTAAGCAATAATTCCCTCTCAAACTATCTCGAAATGCCTCTCTGGAATCTACCAAATCTGAAGGTAAGGTAGCTTTGTATTAATTTATTAAAGTGTTTCCAAAAACTCATAGGTCTAAATATTAAAATAAGTTAGTTTGATAGGATAGTCTGATTGAAATGTTAACTGTTGAACACCGACACATGAAAAATTTTTCGCTAGAGGCTTTCTTCAAATATTGTTTCGTCCTTGCCATGAAGTCGAATCTCTGGCTCTCATTTAATACCTTTCTACTAGTTGAAGAGATACAAAATTTCACCTTTTCAATGCTTTTATTTTGTGGAAAAATCGATTAAAATATTAATTGTGCATAGTAATTTTTAACGGTGTTAGACCTCTGTATGATACACGAAATGGCATAAACTCAACTTTCGTAAACAAATTAGAACTAAAGGTATAAAATAAAAATGAGTTAGAAGTTTTTCTTAATTTGTAGCTTAAAAAAAAAAATATTGATGTCGGTTGGAAAAACAGTAATTCAGCTTTCCAACGGTTATATTGAAGTTGAATTTGAGGAAAATAGTGAGGAGTTATGAATGCTTTAGTTGACAACCAGAAAAAAAAAAATCAACCAAGAAAATCAAGCAATATAGGTTGTATTTTTTTATTTATATAAGAATTCGTATTTAACAGTTTTAAAGGACCCGAAAACGAATCTAACTTCCTTTTTTATAACAAAAATTTACTTGGCCTTCTGTATTGAAATCCCCGTTTGGTTTTTGTAATTTATGATACATTAGAACTCATTTAATACAATAACCAATATTTGTTTCTTATGCTGCACAAAAAAAGAAATTGATTGGTATATTGTTAGCTCAAAATCCGGACAAAGAAAAGCCAACATATATTTTGTTTATAATTACATACATTTTTTTTTCTTGGCTCCTGTGGCCCATTGGAACGAATGTCGGAATATATGTCCAATATTTTTCGATGTATTATCACGAAGAAAAATTTGGTTGAAATCGGTGACCCACAGATTGTTGCATTCCCTTGTGAGTGAGTTTTGTGACTGTTATCAGCACACGGTATTAGTGTGATCTTTTTTAAAAAACTTTTAATCATGTTCATACAGTTTATTTGAATTTATTCTCCATTTTTTTATTTATAATAAAATATTAATTAATTATTTATTTAATATATATTACAATACATAATATAATATATAATACAATAATTAATATATATAATTCTTTATTTAAAAATTTGTGTATTAATCCAAAATATTATACAAATTTGCATTTTTCTTAGGCTGCCGTAATGTTTCTATCAGTATTAACCAGAGGTGCCCAGAAGGGAGTTTCACGGCTCAAGCTGCGCCAAAAAAATTTTTGAGGGAGACAAATTATGACTGGGTTTTGTATTTTTGAGAGGGGCAAATTTCGACTGGACAATGAATTTTCGGAGTGATAAGTTTCAAAACAGAGAGCTAGGAGGGAAACATGGGACAGGCCACAGCAAGTGTAATTGTGTATGATCTACGATTTCTCTTATCTTACTTTCGCTTGCACTATTTTTAAAAAGAGGAGAGAAATACAATTCGGAGAGGGGTGAGGTGGTTCATGCGCTTTTGGCCTTGGGGCACTCCTGGTTTAAACGATGATTGATAAGGTTATTTTTGTATCTGTCGTTAGCATGTTATATTTATTTTTTACTGAATTTAAAGTTCAACCGAAAATAAATAAATTAAGATAATTAAAAATGTATTTATCCAAAATATCTAAACAGAGGTAGCCATATGGTACCATTAAAATTTTTGAGGGAGGTTTATTTCTAGGGTGTTTAGAGGATTAAGGGGGATACATTTTGACTGGTTTTTGAATTTTTGAAGGAACTTTCAAATCAGGGTTCATGGGAAAAAACATGGAACACACAGCAAGTCATTTTATGTGATCTACAAGTTTATTTATTCTACTTTCGCTTGCACATTTTTTAAAAAGAGCGAAACAATAAAATTTCTTGCAAGGGGGAGGAGGGTGGGCACCTCCATGCCTGAAACCTGTTACTACTAATTTAAAAATCAAAAAATATCATTGGATGTGTTTTTACGATAAAATCTCAAAGCAAACAAGCACATTATAGAACATTATTTATTATAAATTTGATGTTCAGCATTTTCCAAAAAAGGAAAGGAATCTAAATAGTGCCTCTATGTTCCCTTTGGAATTGGCTTAGTGCCTGGTGTACCATATTTTTAATCGTTACTAACATACAAATAATGGCATATAATATACAATACTGAATAAAAACATACATATAATTGCAGTAAAATGTCTTTAGTTTATATTTCAGCTTTTACCTATACAAATAACGCAGCGAAACATCAAAACTAACAGCGGTAAAATATTTTTATTGGATATGCGTCCATTAACCATAAACGTACATCAGGTCATTTTCCAAGTATCTAGAAAGCAATGCAGATTCAAAATTTATGCCTTGTTTCACTGAAAAGAGCGTGTAATATTACATAAATATCAATACAAAACTCGTATTTACGGATC
This sequence comes from Nezara viridula, assembly GCA_928085145.1. Lineage (NCBI taxonomy): Eukaryota > Metazoa > Arthropoda > Insecta > Hemiptera > Pentatomidae > Nezara > Nezara viridula. The sequence goes on along the minus strand of OV725077.1, from coordinate 128,938,800 downwards.
CAATGACACACAACCTTTTACTTCTGACGTACAGAATTCCATTAGTGTCTTCAAACAAAACTTCTATCTAGATTGTATTTATATTTTCGTTACTTTTAAATACTTCTATTACTCATTAATTAAACAAAAAATATTCAAACATAAGTATTATAGTTATATATTCTGAAAATAAATTTTATTCTTATAACATTTGTAGGGGCTGGATTTATCCCATAACGAATTTCGAAGGATTGATCGGCGGGTATTAGCCAACCTGCCTTCATTGCGCCGCCTGGATGTAAGCAATAATAACTTATTCATCATTGACCCAGCATCATTCCTGGGAACCACTGCTCTTGAGCATGTCAATCTATCGAGAAACGCGATTGATCTGATTCAACCTCAGACATTTAATCACTTGAATAACCTATTTGAGTTTGATATGAGCTGGAATAAATTGACAGGGATAGTGCCAGGACTCCCACGAGCGTTGGAATTACTCCACCTATCAAACAATAGGATCACAGCTCTCCCTAGGTCCCCATCTCCGGATCTACTACTACCAGCACTAAGGCTTTTAAATCTAAGTGGTAAGAATGTTTTTATTGATCGTATAGTAATTTAAGTACTTGAACCACTAGAGTCTTTTACAGTATGCATCGTTTAAATAAATAATCCACTACATGTATTAGTATTTCTAGGATAGGTATTTGCATATTCGAGAATGTAGCGTTGCATCTCCATCAGTGGGCCACTCTGGCTCTGATTACATTGACCAAGATAACTATTTTAATTTTAGCATTTACAATTATTTATAAAGACAAAATCGTCCATAAAGTTTTAAATAAGCTTTAATAATTTATGTATTCATTAGGAAACAAGTTAGGACATCTACCATCGGAAGCACTCATATCTATGCCGTTACTACGTAAACTACTGCTAGCTGAAAACGGATTATTACAAATTGATGAACGCTCTTTGGATGGTTTAGGAAGACTAGAGGAACTGGATATCCAGGATAATAGAATCAACGAGGTACATTTAAATGCATTTAGAGATTTGAGAAGACTCCAGGAGCTAGACATGAGTGGGAACAGACTGGCTACTATAAAACAATCTCTGTTTCGTGAAAATGGACAGTTAAAATCTATTAATTTGAATAGAAATGAAATAGCTTCTCTCCCTGATCAAATATTTGAAAGCTGCAAGTAAGTTCCAATTCATATTATATTTATTAGATTGTGTGTTGTAAAGCCTAATACATACTAGTAGACATTGTTGCGTGATTCGTCTAGAGGCGGTTTCGAGACACGGTCAATAGTCCGTCTATAGACACCGTCAAGCGTCCAAACTGCGATGTGAATTTCTCAATCTCATCTTCGCAGCCCACCTTGGAGGACGTACTTTTGTGTTGAATGAGTTAGAGCTTAGTGCTGACTACAATTAAAAGTCCGCGAAAATGTAAACGTTGGTGGAATCGCAGAAGTGCCTACATTCGGTAATGCATTATTAAATAAATTAAGACTGGGACGCCACGGTAATCTTCAATTAGTGTTAAAACTTTCTCATTGGACCACAGGTTTTCATTACATCTGTAAAATTTTGGAAAGTAATTGTAAATAGCGGAACTAACTACTTGTTAGCTGGAGCCAAATTGGAACGTTTCTCGCCTCTAGACGCCGAGTGACGCCCACACTGCCAATATGTTACGCAACATGTTTAAAGTTACAGAATGTCTCCCATTTCGATCGGGAGACTTTAGATCTTCGATTTTTGGTCTCGCAACAGGCCTATAGACGTGGATTTGTATATAGACATGTCTACGTAGACAAACTGAGACATGATCAGAGACCTAAATCGCTCAACATGTCTACTAGTGTAGACTAGGCTTAAGGTTAATCTTTGTAGTAACTCCAGTTGCTTGAAAATATTGAGGAAACAGTTTAAAATATTAAAGATTAATTATTACTTTTATTATTATTTCTTTGCAAATAATTTGATTTTATTTGGAATCCATTTTTCGTTATAACTAACTAGTTTTAAGTGTAATACTTACTTTAATACGAATATAGATAAAATTTGAAAACTGTATATTTTTTTTTTTCTTTTATGAATATAGAAAAGATTTGTAGTCACTTTTCACTGAGAATTGTTTTTTTTATTTATAACAACTTAAGTCTTTGAAATGTATTTAATTTTTTTTACTAATATTGAACGCACTCCTCTATAGGTAATTATATTATCTTTTTTTGATTATATTACGTCTTAATATGTAGATTATAAGACTTTTCTAATTTTTACAATACCATTAAAAGTACTCATATGAGCATATTAAGGAAAAGATGTAAATCATTTATTGTAAATATTTATCTTTTTTTTTAAATTACTGAAATGGTATGCCTACAAAAGTAATTTATCGTTCTTTTCCAATTTCATTTCGCTATTTTTTACTTTATTGTTTTTAGCAGCTATTTTGCAGTATTATGACCTTATTCCTAATTTTTTTCTTTAATATATTTTTATAGCTATGTAAATACTTCTCTGATCACTTATTATTTTATTGCAATAGGTATTTAGGTTAGATTTAATGATAATTTTTATGATCAATATAGTTATTTTTAATAGACTTTGTTCCAGAATAAATTGGATTCTTCTTCTATTCTATATTCTTGTTCATCCATAACACCAAAACAAAGTTGTTGCTGCCCCATCAGCATTCTCCATTAAAGTGGCATGCATAGGGTTTAAATTGTTTGGCTAACCTGCTTGCTCAAGCCTAATAGATTAAAGTAAAATTAGGTCCAAAAAGGTTGAATATAATGATTTCATTAAATGACTTTTTACAAAAGAATTCAAAAAATTACCTTTAACGTGCCTCAACGCAGAAGTGGTGTATTGACATTAGGTGAGGACTAGGTCACCTGACCAATAACTGGTCAGTGTCAAACAAAGTGTGTATATTAAGCTGCAGTAGGATTCCTAAAACAATGGATTCAGTTAATCATCAGAACAATGATAATTTATTTAAATGAATTTGACGCTTCATTAGGCGACTAAGCGAAGCGAAACGAGGGTTATGTGTTTGGGTCGTCCGCTAAAAGCTATGTAACGCTTTTTGAGCGAACGGCTAGATCGATTTTTAAGTTTGATGCCCTAAATTATTTGGTGAGATCTCCTGAGTGTTGGGAAACAATTTTAGCTAAAAATACTAAACCGTTCTTCAATAAAATGTGTTAAATAAACTTGCAAAAACCTTTGTATCGTTGTTATAACCTTTGACGGATCAGCTGAATAGATTTTTAAGTTAAATATGTTATGTCATTCGGTAAGGCCCCCTGAGTGTTTAGAAAGAGACAGAACATGAGGGTCGTGTGTTCGGGATATCCGCTAAAAGATGTATAACGCTTTTTTGAGTGAAGGGCTGGATCGATTTTGAAGTTTGATGCCTCAAATTATTCGGTGAGATTCCGTGAGTGTTTTTAATTCAAAGTTCTGGCAAATTACTATGTTTGATTAAAGTGTGTTTAATCAATCAGCTAAAAGGTGCATAACGATTTTTTGAGCGCATGGCATAATCTATTTTTAACTTTGACTGTATTTACTCAGTTAAACCCCGTGAATTTTTGGAAATAATTTGAGCTCAAAATACTGGAAAAAAATTTGGTAGTTTTAGTATCACGATCATAATTTGATTTGAAATGATATCATGTGATCCTGTGTTATGAAAATGAATTTTTAATATTTGAATACTAAAAATGTAAAAATAAAAAATATTTGAATTTAAAAAAAATTACTACAGAAATTGGGAAATTTTATTCACCCTAAGAGAATGGACTTCCATATATACTTAAACAACTTGGTAGATTGATAGGGAAACTGACTTCTGTTGAGAATGTTTTGTTCCGGTGTGGGAGACACCCTACTACTCCACCAAGTTTAAATATTCGTAGTTGTCCATTTCCCCATCAATCTACCATGATGTTTTAAGTAGATTTGGAAGTACATTCTCTTAGGTTCGATAGAATTTTCCAATCTCTATAGTTAGGTTTTTAAATTAAATTTTTTTTTATTATTATTGTTTCACAGAAACTAATACAATATTTAAAAACTTCAAAGGTTAAAAAAATCGCGAGTTTAGAGTTATGAAGTTGCAGTAAATGAGCCATGTGTGCAAATCAGTAACGGATCCAAGATTTAATTTTCGGGGTTTCATTTCTTTTTGTTTTTAATGTTGTTTAAGTGATTCTTGAAGGCATTTTAAAAATGAATGTAATTGCAGGAACTTGTGCTTTTAGGGATTTTATTTTTCCTTGGCACGTGCTTGCATTTAGTTGTTATGAAATATGATTTATAAATAATAAGTATTGTGATTTATTTTTCTCACCTTTTCGGCTATACGGAATTTTTTCCGGGATCAGAGCAGAGGGAGGGATTAATGTCAGATTTAAAAGCTCTACTTTTCTCCCTCCGGGAGGATCCGCCAGTGGTAAAACTTACTTCTTATATTGAAAAAAACATATTTTGATTGATTGCTTTGTGAAATTGAAAAATTATCAGTTTGACTGGTTTACTATTTGCATTTAATAATGCATTTAACTCGTATGTGGTTGTTCATTACATATTCATTTACAGTTTGTTGAATTACATAAATTTGAATACTAATAAATTAATCAAATTCGAGAAGTCCAAACATTTATGTTCAATGTAATCCTCCTCCTCTCCCAAATAAGACTAATTGTAATTGGACTAGGAGGGTGCCAACACCTTATCTGTCTTATGATTGGAGGGTGCTGCTCTATAACTTATCTAAAGAATTTTACGAATACGTAATTTTGAATTAAATTTAAAACAAAAAATAATACTCCAAGACTAAAAAATAATTTTATAATTAGGTGAATGTAGTTTATTGTAGATATTACTTAAGATAAAAGACACAAATGTGCGGAAATGGTTCTATTTATTGGGTTTCTACAGTACTATGTCGAAAGTTCTGCTTGGCACTTATTCATAAGGGCTGTTCAGAAAGAGAGACTGTTTTTGAGCAGCTTATAAAGGCTAATAGAAACCAAAATCCTAAAGCAATGTGGTTATATAATATAAAAGTTGAGAAAGTACTCTCTGAGAAGGCAGAAAAAGAGAAATGTCTTTTTGAATAAAGAAAGACATGGCAGTTGATCTTAGAAGCCTTGCTGCAGGTATATTAAGAAAAAGAGAGGAAAAACACAGAAAGAAGAATTCTAGAAAAGGTCAGAGTCTTTCAAGGATAACAACATCATTTTTAAATATTTTAGTTATATTTTTTCCTACCCTCCTCATGAATCTCTGACAATCAATATAGCCATATGAAGGTAGGCCTAAAGAGTTTATATATGAACCATTGAAAATGTTTTCAGGACCTTATACTCAAATACAGTTGAATTATTTTTAATATTTACTTACACGTGTAGTAAAGGTGTTAAAGAATACCTCCAATAGCTTGAGAACAACATATACAAAAAAAATCATTAAAATATTAAAAATTTATTATTATTTCTACTTGTTTCTTTTTTTTTTTTTTAATGGATGTCTATCAATATCATTTATTAGTTACTGATAGAACCTATGCTTTGATCTATCGAGAAATTGAAAACATTTTAATCAATTATTAGGTACCAAAATGCATAAAAAAGTATATTTATTTTTGCTTTCAGGTTACTAGAAGAAGTATCATTATCAAATAATGCTTTATCATCCTTTCCTAACCCACTTACAAAACTTGGAGAACTAAAATTTCTAGATTTAAGCTACAACAGAATCAAGCAGATTCTAGGACCTTTGTATAATCTTAAATCTCTCTCCTATCTGAACCTGTCTGGAAATAAAATTGAGACTTTACTGGAAGGGGCCTTCATTAACATGGGAAACCTAACAGTTCTAGATTTGGACAACAATCAAATCCAGTTTATTTCACCTCATGTGATCAGATCAATGCCTTCTCTGGTCACCCTAAAGCTTTCCAGAAACAAACTTGCTACTATACCAAGCGCAGCCTTCTCAGACCTCCCTGTTTTGACAGATATAGAACTTCAACAAAACCAGATCTCACATTTGGCTAGTGATGCTTTTACTGGTGTGCCAAACCTTCTGGTGATGAACCTGAGTCACAACCATTTGGCTAGCTTGGACAAGATTGGTCTTCATGGGGTGAAATCAATGGAAATACTTGATATTAGCCACAATAGACTGTCAAAGCTCAGTAATCCTGGAATACCTAATTTAAATTCGCTTATTCAATTGAAGGTAATATAAATTTCAAGTTCTAGCTTTAATATATGTAATCATGTAATTTTTTAAATAAAATTCTTTCAATTATTATTGTTTAAAAAAAGAAAAAAATCAAATGAACAATAAGAGGAACATGGCCCAATGTTTTTAATATGAAAAAGTATATTTTTTATGTGGATATGTTTTGTATTTTACTCCAGTTTAAGAGATTTATTGGATAAATGTTCAGTCTTAGATAAGGCCTCAATTATTACTTCTAAATATAGAATAAAAATTGTAGACCATTTTTTATGGTGATACTGGTCTTTTCAGATGGATGGTAACAATATATGCGCTATTCAAGGATCTCCTTTTGAAAAGATGACTCATCTCAGAGTTCTTAGCCTAAGAAAAAATCGGTTGGTTTCTATTTCAGAGACTGCTCTACAGCCATTAAGAAGTACAATATACCAAATTGATATTGAAGGTAAGGTAATCATTTTTTTTTTTTTTTTTTTATGAGTTGAAAGAGTTATTATAATTTTAGCTGATGTACAAATATACAAGATTTTTACATGAAGGGTCCTGGGTCTGAACCCTCCTAATCAAGTACTGATGTTTGATCAGAAAATGATTTTGCATAACGTTTTTAATGTAAAATCCATACAATAAGTGATAATTGTGGGTTGATGATTGACTGTCGTTAATAATGAAGAGAAGGTGATCAGTCGGAAATAAAAAGGCAAAAATAAATAATAATATTTGGTTTAACATTTACCGACTTTTCGACCTGAAGTTTAGGCCTTCAGATAGAAAACCTTTTCTGTTTTACATTTTATTTTAAGATTACCAATTTAGTACTGATGTCACCTTATTTTGATTATGTTTACTTCATTATTCCATACTTTGTAACAGTTATTATTATTCATTTCTTAGTTCTTGTTATTGTCATTATTCTACCCACTTCATTTTACTTTAATATTTTTTTACCTACATTATTTATGTTTCTCATACCTTGATGTGTCTGGTTTTTTTCTAAGCCATGATGAAGGTCTGAACTTCAGGTTGAAACGTTGGCAAATGTTAAAATAAATATTATTATTTATTTTTGCCTTTTTTTTTCTGACTGATCACCCTAAAAATCCTTCTCTTCAATAAGTGATAAGCTGTTCACATGTAGTTTTTATATATAGAGTTGCTGAATTTAATTCAGTCCAAATTAGATGTTCAACCTCGACACATTTTTAAATACTTATATTATAATTTAGCTATTTATTGAAATATTATATTTATCTAGGAAATCCTTTACGATGTTCCTGTACATTTCTGTGGCAGAAGACATTTAACCAAGAAGCATACCATCCACCAATTTGTTATGATGGTACTCCGTTATTCCAAGGGCACAAGATGATAAATGAAGAATGCTCTCATTCTAAATATAGTGATTTACAAAAAAGTTGTGAAAACAATTCTATTGGTAACAATGTTTTTTTATATATTGATTAGAGAATAGTTTGATTCTACTAAGAGACATCTTGGTATTAATTTAGACAAAAATAGAATTTAATAGTGTTCTATACTCGGAACAATTGTTAGTTATAAAATTATTTTATTTGATGGAACACTTAATAAATCACATTTTACCATGAAAAAATCTTATGTGATTTTCAAGGGATTGGACAGCTCAAAAAAATATTCCCCAAAATAGACGGAAATATTTTTAATTTAATTTCTTTCAAGTAGGGTAGGTATCTCCAACCAAGTACTGATAGGAAAAATCGTGCATCCTGTACACTACAACTAACCCTATGACAGCCAGTAACTGCATTAGACAGTGTTACTGTTCAATAAGTTTTTATTTATAAAATATCTAATATATTGGAAACATTATTGTATTTCTTTGACAATAGTTGTGTTTTTTTTATCAAGAACGAAAACTTTTTTTTTTTTGTCTATAAAAGATGTATTTGCGCCTGTCAACTTATTGTTGACAATCAGCAAATGTGATGGCGATACATCAAACAATGACATAACAGGCATTGAGAAGGAAAGTACTCAGCAGTACCTCTTCCCTAACTTGTTCCAATTACTTAAGTTGTTTAAGGAAGGAGATCTCTTATCCAACGCCTTTTTAGTCTCCTCCTCATGTTCTGGGGTATGTCAGCTGTGGCCATGTCTCTTATTAGTCTGTTATTATGTCCATTTACATCTGTGTAAAATCGTTTATAAAGGGTCTTTATATGTTGGTCAACTGTTGGAAAGTGGAGGTCAGTATGTAGAGTTTTGTTAGTCACATACCAGGGTGCTTTTGTTATGAGTCGCAATAATTTTGGTTGGAATGTTTGAAGTTTTTGTAGGTGGGTCTTTTTAGCGATGCTGTATATTTGTGATCAGTACGTCCATATGGGCTTAAGTAAGTATGTATATGTATTCAGTTTCTGTTTTAGTTCTGGTTTTGAAGATATAGAAAAAAGAGAGTAAAGTTTGAGTCATTTGTTAAGTGTCTTACGTTTCATTTTAACATGCGGACCCTATGTCATCCTTCTGTCGAAGGTGAGTCCAAGGTAAAGTACCATGTCCGTTTGAGGAATTTGATTGTTGTCAATATAAACTAGAGGGCAGGTGTTCGAAGAGTAAATGTTGTATGTTTGGATTTGTCATGATTAAGTCGAATTTTCCATAATGTGAACCAATCTTGTAATTTAAGTAAGTGATGTTGTAGTGTTAGTGAGGCCTATATAGGATCTTGATGTTTTATGAGAATTGTTGTGTCGTCTGCATAAGTAGCTGTCAAGATCTCATCTTTAATAGGTATATCGTAAGTGTATGTAACGTAAAATAGAGGAGCTAGTACTGAACCTTGGGGAACTCCTGCCAAGATTGGACGAACTGAAAATATTTCCGAGCCCTGCCGAACTGAAAAAATCTGTCGGAGAGGAAAGATTGAAGGATAAGATAGTAAGTGTATGGCAGTATAGTCTTACGTTTAAAGAGAAGACCATGGTGCCAAAAATACGAAGGAAAACTAAATTACAAAATTGGTAATTTTTATTAACAAATCTAATAAATAATTCAGTCTCGTATAAAATTTTGGTCAGTGAACAATTAATAAAATAGTACTGAAATATGTTAATGAAATCTATGTGGAGGAATAAATTTGCAGTTTCTTGGTTGAATTAAAATAGATAATTCATAACAATAAACCAAAAGTTTTGTACAGTTTACTGTTGTCTATATGTTTGCTCATAATGATCCCATTCGATATTTTTTTTTTATTTTGCTGGAAATTTTATAACCTTTTAATTATTCATGGATTTAATCCACCATAAATTGCATACTTTTCTGTCATGAAGAAATTGTTACATAGTTATATTTTTTTTTGTTACCATCTTCATGTTATTTTTCAAAATTTCAGCAATATTATTTTCCAACTCCACTTCATTCCGATGTTATTCATGGGCATAACGCTCAGTTTAGGTGTGCATCACCGTGATATTTACCACGCAGGAAAGAAACTGAGGAGATGCCCCCTTTGTCAATAGGTATTCATATGTTAGCCTTGAGTTTCTGATTCTTACCCATACTAGGCTGATCTCTTTTATTCTTTTCAACTGGAGGTGCACTCAATTAGAGCTGAAAATAGTTATTTTTATATGAATCGTAATCCATAACAACATTGGCATCAAGATTTCCTATCGCAGATATAAGATTGTGCTCAGATGGTAACTGGAAAACTGTACATTTTAGGGCATTAAAAGGCAATAACTACAAAGGCAATACATTAACATCAGAAATTATGAAAGTAGTTTTCAAAAATCGTGCATGTAAAAGTGATAATTAATATTTTATAACATTTCTTTGAAAATAATACTAGGAGCAATTATACATAAATTACAAATGTATCTTTGTAAATAATGGTCCAATTTTCCTGTTTTTTTCTTCGTTTTGTAGGGAATTTAGTAAATTTTCAAATAATAATGGGTCTAATTGAGAAAAAAATAAATGTATACTTTTTAAGTAATTCGCAAATAAATTTTCTTTTCATTCATAACTATTTTCCCTGAAATTTCAGGTAGATGTTACTATGATTCATCACTGCTCTATTTAATACTTCTTTGTTTGATACCTTATTAATCAAAATACATTGCTCGTGAGAGCTGGAAAAGGGATGGTTACTGCAAAAAAATTTCTTATTATATTATATATATCTTATTATAAGATTGTTATATATATATATATATATATATATATATATATATATATATATATATATATATAACAATCTTATAATAAGAAAACAAAAATAGTAAAATCACAAACAAATTGGTGCCTAACTTTTTACTACTAGTCTATAAATGTGTCCTCAAGTAGAAACAGATTGGGAGTTCTTAATGTAGAGGTTCTTCTTTATTCAAATAAGTTTCTTTGAAAATATGAAATTCTTACAATTAACCTGTTGCTGTCAAAAAGTTAAAGTTGAAGAAGAATGAAGAACTTTCCAACCTTGCATCTATCTGCAGGGTGCTATTATGTTCAATAAAAAAAAAATTGGTTACTAAAGCTTTTTAACATAATTTGTACACTTCCTTAAAAGTTTAAAAAGTTAATTTCATATTAAACAGAGATGTTAAATAATTTTTTTTTATTCTCTTTTCCAGGTCAAATACAGCAACTATCAACAATAAACAATTGGAAAGGAAATAATGAGAAACCAACGCCAGAGGAATCAGAATATTTTTATGAATATGTCGATTATGATGAAAACATTTCTGTGCCGCTTAACTTAACAAAATATACCATCCAGACAACATCTGCAACTAATTTAGTGATAAGTACTGCAGGAACTACAGCAATCCCTCCAGCTGTAATGTCTCACTTCATACCTGGTGACACACCTACATTATATGCTCGGCCTGGAAATGATCAATTAAAAAAAAAAAAACCAACTAAACCACCATCGACAACATTTACATTTTTTGGGATGCCGCTTCCTTCATTGAACATACAAAACTTGTGGGGGTCTAGTAGAAACCGAGATGGACAAAGTCGGTTTCCAGGAGCCAGAGGTAGTATTGAGCCTTTAGATAAACCACCTAAACAAGAAGAAGGATTCAAACCTATACTGTATAATACAGGCGGTTTCAGACCAATATTTAATCCGTACACTAACTTATCAACTTCTTCTAATTCTATCAAGACAATCCCAAGTGTTTCAAGTATTGCATCTAATAGACAAGTTACAACTGTGTCTTCTAGTTCAACTCTAGGACCAACATCAGATCCTCAGTTTCATGAAACCTACAATAAACTGGTTAAAGTGATCCCTCCAAAGACAGAAATAAAAAACAGTAATGAAGTGAGTACCCTGGAGCTTGAAGAACATGATGAGACTAGGGACGAATTTAATCAGAGCCAAAAATTTAGTTTTGATAACTACAGTTTACAGTCAATATATGAGTTCAATACTGGGCTAGAAGGTACTACTGAGGGACACTATTCCAGTTCAACGCCGACACCATTTCAGTTTCCACTAACAACTAGAACTAGTCTTGATGCTGTTCAAGAATCAACTATAGGAGGTAACTAAATTTTATTATTTGGGATTTGTTTTAATTTGTTAATCTTCTCTAATTATCACATACCAATGAAATAATTAAAAATGATGCTTAATACTTCCAATGAATCAGGGATGTGTATGTTTTATATTTATTTGATATAAAAAAATAATATATAGTATATATTATTTTTACTTAAATTTTAAATATTTATACTATTTAATTACTATTTAGGGAAAGTACTGTTTCTTGGTAGTGGAAGGAGGTGATTTGACCAAGTTCACGCTCAACTGTCAGGTTTTCCCCCTTAACTAATTATTTAATTAAGGATACCCACTTTATAGAGGCAGGGTGAGCTCCTGGAAGGTCTCCTGATCCTAGGGTCGCTCCAAGGCAGATGAAACTAAATAAATAATTTTTCTGCCATCACCCGAGATTCAAACCTGTAATCTTGAGTATTGTAAACTGAAGTTATACTTGGAAATTATTTATATAGAACTCACAATTTAACATCAACAGTTATAACTATTACTAGTAGTAGTTTTAATTATAGTATTACTATATATATATATTTTTTTTATTGCAAATAATAAATACTACTATAATTATAACTATTACTACTATTAGCTCTGTAATTTTTGACATTATATATATATATATATATATATATATATATATATATATATATATATATATGATAGATTTTTAACAATATGTTTTTGTATGTAGGTATTTTTTTTTTAAATATATGATGGATTTTAAAACTATGAAAACATAAAATTCTTTAATTAAGATTCTTTCTGCTTTTTAAAAGTTAACTTCTTAAAACAAATATCAACCTCTCCTGGTTTGAAAGATAGACCCAGATTTATTTAAGAGATATTCTTTTTTTTTCAATTGAAATTACAAGCACAGTTAGTTTCCCTTAGTTTTAGTTTTACTGAGTTACATTCTCTCGTTGGAAGTTCTTTTGATTAAATTTTGAGAAGTTTTTAACTTGATTATTATTCAAAAAAGAATTAATCCAATTAAAAAATGAGTAATTAATTTTTTAAAAAATTCATTTTGGGAAAAGGGGGTCAAGGCCTCTTAAGCGCCTGTGGCTATATGTATGCTAGCACTATGTTCCACCATCTTCATTCAGGAATTGTGTGCTTCCTCCTTCTAACTAGCCACGATCAGATAAATGAAAAATGTTTTGCCAGAAGATATAGAGGACATTGATACCATTTTAAAGTAATAACTAATTATTACTAATTAACATTTCTAAAAGTAGAATCCTACAATTGCTTTTATTAATTTCATAAAAACGTAAATATTAGGATTAAGAACATTAATTTGTCCATTTAATACAATAAGGATCAATTCTCATGATAGAGATTTGTGTAAAAACAATTATGTATAAAAACAGACAACTTAAGTTGACAAATTTCAGCATAAGCATTATTTTTTTAATTAATAAAAAGAGTATTTTTGTAAATAATATACTACTATACATCCTAGATGATAAAGATAAACAAAAAATTGAAGCATTTTAATAAATTATCATGGTTATTTTTATTATACATTTATATAAACTATTGTTTATATAAAGTTTTTTGTAGCTCTTGCTGTCCATTTCCCTTTATTAATGGAATATGCTGTATATATGCTCTTGAGTTTTAATTTTTAAACATTGGAAAATGATGAGATAATGAGCTATACAATCTGAGCAATACCTTCAATATAAAATTATGACTGGATAAAGACTATTTATGTCTTTTTATTATGACAATTTTTCCTTTCAAATATACTAATTTTTCAGTGACCTTTTTATTCAGTAATCAAGTATTGCTGGCATTGATATTTAAATATTTTAATTCAAACAGAGAATTTCTACTTATTAAGAATAATTAATTTTTTTCAATAGCCAACACTTTGCAGAACCATAGACTTTATTTTTGAATAAAGTACTGAATATATATATCTAAAATTGATCTAATTTAAATTTTTTGTGTTACCTATGCCTTCAGGTAACAACTATGTTGAAGCACCTGGAGTAAAAGAAACAAATACAGTCACAGGAAACAGTCCTTCACCTCTGTCAGCATTTCTAGCTCCAGGCGGCCAACTTCCTCCTTACAGAAGTTCTGGAAGACCTACGATAACGAAAGTGACTGTGCCTCCCTCACCTATTGCAGAAGAAATTCAAGCACCAATACCAAGGCAGGCGAAAAGTACAGTTGAAGAAACTCTGCCAAAGTCTAAATCCAGCCAAATTGATAAATCAATTGCGTGGTATTACCAGAACTATAATAAAACTAACTTACAGCCTTATATAGGCCCTGGAATTGCTTTTCCGTCTAATCAGTCTGATTCAAAATATTTAAAATTAAATACTTATTTACTGTTATTTTTATTGCTAGTTTTGGCCATAAAATAAATTAAACACAAACAATATTATTAGTCCCACGTTACAGACTATTAATGATTTTATTAAATGTCATAGCTACAACTTGTAAATAAATTATTTTAGAAATGTTATGATTTTCTTAATGTTTTTAAAAATGAGAACCTCTCCTCATACCGACAGATGTTGAGAATATGATGTAATTGTGTTTGATCTGAAATCATCACCTAATGCTGGTCTAACGGCTATGTTTGTTATTTGTACATTTAAGTTAAATTTCTAAAAAGGTGTATTATATAATAATTCTAACATTTTATATAAATATTGATTCCCAAGAGTATAAAAATATTCATGCCTGAAAATGCCCTGTAGTATAAATTGTAGATATTTTTAAAAGCATATGAAACCAATTTTCTAATTTAATATTTGTTTGCTTATCAAGTTAAACACATTTATGAACTCTAGGCACAGTTGAAAGAATTAGAAAAATGGTTTATCAAACAAAATTTTTCTTAATTCCTTTAACTTTTGTTTGTGTTCCTTACTATTTTAATTTTTACATATTTTGAAGCTAAGTAAATTGAACTGTTATAATTTTTTTTTTATTAATGTTTTATTAAATAATAATATAAGCTGCCACTGTTGCCACTGTCAAAGGTAATAGATATTAGTACTCTAAGCAAAGATTTATATCATAAATATAGGTTAAAATAGGAAGCAAAAAAATATATACTAAAATAAATAAATTTGCTTTAATTAATAATTAATGTTTATATTTTGTACTTATTTTATATTTTTAAATTGTAAATAAAAAAATAATTAGGGAATATATTTGTATGTGACATTTTTTAATTGAATATTGTGATTTGTATTATAATTTTTGTAAAAAACAATTGTAGAAAATTTTAAACCATGAAGTTTGGAAATTTTAATCATGTAAAATAAATGAAAACAATTTATGCATTAAGGGACTAATTAGATTTTGCATTGGTTTAATTTTCAAGTGTAATCTTCAAGAGATGTTCTGCTTCACAATGGCACTTACTAGAACACTTAAACCGTTACCTTTTGTTACCATTTCACAATGCTGATCATGAGAATTAAAAATAAATAGAAAATGCTTATTAGCTTGAAAAACAAACCAATGGTGTTGAAAATAGTAGAATTAAATTTATATCAAACACAAGCACATTCTCCACCCCTCACCCCTTTCCATTCCTCTCTTCTATTCCTTATCTCTCATTCTCACAATAATGATTATTTTAAGATATAAATGTATAAAACAAACTTTGTAGGTGAATAGGCTAAATAAGTATTTATTTTTAAAAAATATAATACATTTTTTGTTTTTATACTTATTATGATATACATAATAAAAACAAACAATTATATTATTAATTAAAGGAATTATGTGTAGAAGAGAACAAATTATAAGTGCACTGAAAAGGATAAGAGGCCCAATCAATGAGGCCTAGAAACCACTTTTTTTATCATCCTAACAAGCCATTTCAAACATTGAGGAGCCGCTGCTCTTATTTAGGGCATCCACTCTCCCTGGTCTCAGCTTAACCACTTCATTCAGTTGAAGAATTTGCCTCTTTTACTTCCAATCCACTGCATGAATTCTTGATATGAAACTCTACAATGCCCTCATGGTCTCTTCACAGTGGGTCAAGCCTCTAATACATTTATAGGGTCCATGTTCTCATTCATGAAGCAGACATATCCAAACTCCTCTTCTCTTCTTCTCTTCTCACATATTGCATATACAATATGACCCTATAGAAGGCCATATTTTCTTGGTCATCCAAGGTCCTAATGTTAAGGGTCTTTGATAGGGTCGCTTTTCTTTTATTGTCAGGAAATATCTTTATATCAGTCTATCTCTGCTCCTCTCACGATCTTGCTATCAGTCTTATGTCCCGGTTGTATATATAATAGTCAATTATACTATTTTGCTCCAAGCACAGGAAAATAATCTTTGTTTATTATTTTCAATAAGGATTGTAATTGTCAAAAAAATTCAAATAGTGAAAGTGACAAAAAAAATTTTACGCTTCAAAATAACTCGTAGAACTCCAAAATCTACAATTTACATACAAAATGTCAACCCTTTAACTTCACTAGCTGCAAAAGAATAGTGTTACCCAGCACTAGCGAATCCAGGATTTAATTTTGGGGGGAGGGCTTCAGCCCGAAACCTTTTTTTTTTCTTAAAAATTTGGAATAACAGAAAGAAACTAAGTACCTATCTACCTATGTGATATGGAATTTAAGTGATTCCTTAAGTCCTTTTAAATGTAATTATACGAACAATAATACCTTAAGAGGTATTTAAAAAAAAAAAATTCCATAAAACATGGTTATTAACATGGTTATTTTACCATTTTGGGGAGGGGGCTTCAGCCCGAAAGCCTACTAAACGAGAAAGTTTTTCCAAAAGTGGGATAAATGTAGTGCAGTTTAAGGGCGATAAAAACATATATACAATCATACCTTACAGCATAACTATTGCCTTGTAATTGGAAATAATTTGAAAAAGGAATCCAAAGAATTCGTACACTTCATAATTGCAATTCTAAATTTACTCTATTACGATATTAAAAGTTGTATTAATATTTTATGAAAAATCTCTAGATTTAGTACTCATCAAAGATGCTGTATAATTTGTAATTTAATTGGTTAATGTAATTGGCATTAAATTAATATTATTGAAACAGAAATTTTGTTCCAGTGCTCAGTAATCACACATAAAATTATTGAAATTGGAAATATTGCTTTTTCTAACTTGATCTTATAGATGGTACATCATAGATGATTCATACTTAAGTATTCCAAGCAATGTGTTTGGAGCATCGTCTGGCTGAAAAATATTATACTTTTTATTGTATATTATATTAAATTTCCTCTTATCCAAAATGTTTCGTTACTAATTTGGAAATTAATATTTAAAATGACAATATATTTTATCTGATATACCCATTAATGACTTAGCTCTATGTTTTAAAGTGTGTACTATATTCCCCGTTTGGCATATCTTTTTCACTTCTCTTTTTGACCTCATGTTGGTTATCAAACATTTCTATTTTATAATCCTCAGAAAATATATTTGTGTCCTCTTATACCTGCATAGGGCCTGCCCACATATACTAATTTGTTTACAACCACATGTTTGAGAGTTTTTTTTTTCACTTTCTTCTGCTTTGAAATTCAATACTTTTAAATGTCATGGAATTGCAAAACGCCTTTTTCAGCATAATGTTCCTCCACTAATATTGGCACCAATATTTCATTTTTTTTTTTTTTACATGTTTTACAACATACCTTTCGGACATGAAAGTAATGTTTCTGGGAAGTCTTATTCTCGAATTAGAAATAATGATACATTCGAATTTGCATTCCGTGCTTGTCAATATTGTCTTTCACGGTAGAATGAGGGTCAGTTCATTAACTAACTAAATAATTTAATGAAACTCCAGTTCTAGTTGGAATTTGGACTCACTATAAATTGATAGCCAGCCTTCTATGCCTATCGTCCTACCTTTCGGTCTATGAAAAAGCTCATGCCTTAGATTAATTAACAGTGACCATTGATACATAACAAAAATAATTTTCTTTCAATTCAATCACAACATTGTATCGATAATATTCCAATTTCCTGAATTTAAAGTTATTGGTATTGGTCTTAATTTTGGTGAAATGTTTTGCCACCAGTTTCGCAGTTAGAATCAAGTTCTCAAATTTCTCAACTTATTGGGTTTCAAACTGTTAAAGAAAACTCCCTCCCTCTCTACTCCCCTCCCCTCTCATGACATCCCTGACCACTATTTTAAAATATTCTAGTAGACACTAGTCTACACTTCACCTTATTACACTAGTGGATCCAGGATTTAATTTTGGAGGGGCTTCAGCCCGAAAGTTTTTTTTTTCATAAAAATAACGATAATTACTTTGGAAAAAAAGAAAGAAGCTAACTATCTGAATGAAATGGTGTTTAAGTGATTCCTAAAATCCTTTAAAATGTAATTACACGAACAATAATACTTTAAGAGATAATTTTTAAATATTTTTTTCGATAAAACATGATTATATTTTGGCATTTTGGGGGGAGGGCTTCAGCACGAAAGCCCCCCCTCCTCCTTAAATCCGCCCGTGCCTTATTATGGTTCTATAATCAAAATTATTTAGATGAGTTCAGCTTGATATTATATTTAATTTCATAAAGAAATTAGTATCAATTTGAAATTTTCTTCGGGAGCTGTATTAGGATTTCCTCTTAGTTTGAAACTAGAAGAAGTATTTAAAAAATGGAAATAGCAGATCCTTTGAAAGAAGTACCTGCTGAAGATATCCCTGATATGTTGTTCAGATTGAAAAATAATTTTCCTTTAGCTATTCATCTAAGTTTTAGTTAAATATTAATTGCGGTTTATCGAGACATGTTCATTTGATAACACAAAAACGGAAGTTTATCAAGTATTACTAATTTTGTTTTATAATTTTTTCATAAAATGTTTGAAGGCTCACGAATATCTACGGAACATACTCAAGTGGAAGAGAAAGAATCCTGATCTTCAGATGGAAATTGTGGCTCCAGGAGGAAATTATAAACTTGGAATAATCTTTTTCACCTTGTTTGGAGTGAGTGCGTAACTTATTAAATATCAACTTCAAATGATTGATTGATTTATTTATATGTTTTCTCACTGAACAATTTTCATTCTATCGATTCTATAGAACGTCAGTTTGATGTACTGTGCATTATAAATTGTCTTGCTAAAAAATAATTGTAAAAGTTTCCATTTATTTTGGAAATTTCATTTAGTTTCGATGGAAATATTGTTTCCTTGTTTTCTTAAAATTAATAACCATATTTTTTTATTTACTCTCCAATACAATACCATATATGACTTTACATGTTAGTTATATATTTTTTTCTATAATCTTTAGCTTTCCAACGATATATTATACATATGTATTACTACTGTTATTTTCGTAAATTTGTTTTTAGAAAGAAAGAAAATTCAATTTTATTCTGGGGCATTCAATCCCCTAAATAATTAGAATAAACAATGAATTGACATTTGTCTGGCATTAGAAAACAATTAAGAAAAATTAATTTGCATACCATATTCATAAATATTCAGGACGCAGTTATTATAAAGTTTTCATTGGTGCCGAAATTTCTGTCCAAACATGTGGGTCATCATGAGGGCATGCTTCGAGCACTGAAGGTATGTAAAAGGTCGTAAAGAGGCAAAGGCCGTATGTAAAATTTGAGTGTTTTACAGGAGAGCAGAAAAACTCATATTTCTTTATGATTTATTCTTTATGATAACTCACCTACCTACTGGCCCACAGATCCTAACCGCAATCCCGATATCCTTGATTTTTTCATCTATTGTTCCTTTGGTCTCCAAAATCATTCCCATACCCGTCTTGACGAACTTGCCTCAGATCATAGTCCATTATTACTCCAATTTTATATAGCTCCTATTCCCAAGCCTTCTCCGCCGTCCTTCATCAAAGGTCCAGTTAACTGGAAACTCTTTCAGCAAATCCTTTTCCGTAAAATTGACCTCAGAATGACCCTGAAAACCCCAGAAGATCTTGACAAGGCAGTACATTTTTTTTACCACCACTCTTCAACAAGCAATCTGGACTGCTTCCTCTCCAAACCACTCCTCAAGAACCCCCAAGAAAAATAAGTGACCTCAACACCTCATAGACCTAATCCACACCAAACGCCGTGCCAGATTATTATGGCAACGTACTAGACACACCACCGATCGTCAATCCTATAATTATTTCTGCAAAAAATTAAAGCAGAAATTAGTCACCTTCAGATCCCAATTCTTCAACTCCTACCTTACTTTCCTCTCTGCTTATAACTATTCCCTATGGAAGATCACTAAAACAATCCTAAAATCCCATCATTTTTCACATCCTCTACGTCGATGTGTTCTTTACTTGGGCAACGTTTGACGAAGATAAAGCCGAGAAATTCGCCAAACATCTTTCCCTCACATTTACCTCATATTTCTTATATATACATACAATAACATCCTATGAACCAACCACTTTCCTCTTTTATGGAAACATCACCCTATTTCCAAAGCCAGGCAAACCTCCCAACAGCTGAACTTCCTACAGGCCCATTTGCTTGTTCAGATACCGAAGAAATGGCTTTCTTCTAGTAACACAACCTTCAAGGCCTAATGATAGAAGTTTCTTGGGTCCTTGTAGAATCTCTTTTTTTTTTTTTTTTTTTTTTTTTTTTTTTTCTTCCCTACCTCGCCTTTTAGGCTATACGGGATTTTCCCGGGCCGGGGGGTGAGGGCGGGGAATTTAAAATCCCCTCCGGCACCTGGACGCGAACTCGTACTTTTTATATCATCTCAAATCTCTGTTATCCGGTTGCCAGGCAACGAGCGGTGCTGTTACACACGCTTTAGCCTATTCGGCCACCCCGCCCCTCCTTGTAGAATCGGCTCTAAGCTAATTTTTTAGTGGTTATACCAACACAAAAAAAAATTAATATTTCAGCAGCAGGATTTTATGTATTTTAGATCTCCCTGAACGTTTGAAGTATCCATTTTGCTTGTTTTTATAAAAAAAAAAACATGATGGCATAATGAATTCTAAAAATACAATCAACTTATTTTTGATTTTCCCTTTTTGAAAGTTGTTGTCGATACAAAATTATAATTGTATGTCGTCCAATAATGTGATATTTTGCAATTTTCGAAAAGAAAAGTAACATTAAATTGAAAACAGAAAGAAATTTCTGAAAAAAATGGCGGAAAATACAAATATTACAACTCTTTTTAAAAATAAATTCAGCTTCTCATAGTTTACACAAAGGTACTTGATGTAAACAATAAAGATAAAAGTGCATAATAAAGTAATAAAATTTAAACAATAAGGCAACAATATTCTGCCCCTGAAAATAATGTCAACACAACAGATTTCTTTCTAGACTTTTTGATAATTAAAGCAATACTAATTTAAATATATATATTACATCTGCAATGTCTACAAGGTTAAGTAAGTTTACAATTATGAAGATAAAAATATTTTCAATTGAAACATTTGTAATTTTAATAAAAATTTGGTTTTTTCTAAGACTTTTTCACACCACTATAAATACAATATCTACGATGTTATAAAAACGTATACCTTAAAATTGCCAACCAGAAATGCCACTCTATGTCACCGATTCTACTCATTTATACAATTGTTTCAAAAACGGCTCTAACGCTTTTTATTGAACTCGGTATATCACTTTACAATGAAATAGTCTTTAATATCAGGTAGATATTCTTATTGATGACCCCCTAATAGTGCATAAATACCCAATGTTAAAAATATCTACCTCTTAAGACCCTTAATTTCGATTTATATTAACTAATTAACTATCTCTCATTTTATAATAGTAATAAAATATTTTGGTAATTAACTAAAGAAGAAAGAAGTAAAAAAAATTTTTAGATTAAAAATAAATTTCCGTAAATAATGACCAGAATGTATGGTTATAATATTTCGTTGGAAAGCTGTAAGTTGTAAAACAATATCTAGCATACAAAGTTGTAGAAGATAATAAAGAGTGACTTAAAAAATATCAATAATAATTTCTAAACATTAATATTATCAAACGGAAAGGAAATGTCTCCATGGAAACTAATTTTAGTTCCCTAACTAAATAAATTATAAAAAATAGAAAATTATTTACTTAGTAAATTTCAAAATTATTTATAAGTTGAAAAAAAAAATATATAATTTGTAATCCACTGAACTGAGGCAATGCAATTGTTTCAAATCTATTTTATTAAATAAAATCTATTGAATTTCTACTGGCTTTAGCACCAGTGACGCGGTTGAGAGAGTTGCGCAGGGATCTCTTGGAGTCCTGCATTTCCTTCTATAGTTACAGGGAGAAGTCTGGCTTGGGGTTCCCTGCCTGATTGTATATAGGTATGACTGTGTTTTTATGTTTTTAATTTACTTATCTTTTGGTTATTTTATTTTTATTATTCATAGTTTTTAATTATTATTTTCCTTTTGTTAATTTTATATTTTCTGCATATATGGTGTGAATAGGTTCATATATCGCTACAGTTATTGTCCACGTGACAGATTATTATATTAATTAAAAAAAAAAAAAGCGAAGTCTCATTGAAATCGGTACATTCGTTTAGACGCTACAGTCTATAACAACGCAGGTTTTTCGGCCGCCATTTTAAAAGTAAAAGCCGGATAGTAATGTCGATGAAGGAGGATCATCCTTGGGTGATCTCTGATTTTACATCCATATTTGAAAAAAATCGGTCCAGTAGTTACAGAGAAAATGCGCGGTCGGCGGACGGCGTTTTATTCTTTTTCGAATTCTACGTATCCTGAAACGTAAAACCTCAAATTTTGAGAGGGGGTTAAGTTTTTGGTAAAAAAAAAAAAAATATTTTATGGATAAGAAAAACATATGATTTATAACCTTAAATACATTTACTGAAGTTTAATAACTATAATAATTTAATTATTTAAATAATTAGAGATATATTGTCGATTTATTCCAAAAATGTAACAGTTTGGTGGTTAATAATTCATTATTGAAAATAATAAATCAACAATGGTTACTTATGAGGCCAGCTGAGAATATCATCGAGGAACATCAGCTTAGATGGTTTAGCCATGTTCCTAAAAAAGCAGAGAACAGATTGGCTAAGGTCGTATACGAAACAAATGTGGAAGGGCAGAAAACAAGGGGAAGACTTGAGGGAAAGGCGTTGTTCGGGAGGTTTTTGACAATAGCGGAAAGCGAGTACGGGTGGTTCGGAGGAGATATTCTTGGATCACCCTCTATCACTAGCGAATCCAGGATATAATTTTGGGGGGGGGCGGCTTCAGCCCGAGAGATTTTTTTACATATACATATAACGATAATTAATTTGAAAAAAAAAAGGAAGAAATTAATTACCTATATGAAATGGTGTTTAAGTGGTTCTTGAAGTTCTATTAAATGTAATTAAACGAACAAGAATACTTTAAGAGATAGTTTTTAATATTTTTTTCTGTAAAACGTGATTATATTTTACCATTTTGGGGGGGCTTCAGCCCTAAAGCCCCTTCCCCCCTCCGTAGATCCGCCTGTGCCCTCTATCGAAGGGACCCTTATTCTGCAATGCCGTAGAAGAGTATGAGATTGAATAAATAAATAATTTAACTCTTTTTATTCTAGATAGATTATCATGAGGTAGTATAATCGTATAATAGTATAATAGTAGTAGTAGTCCATCCCACTAAAAATCCGCCATGCATCATCCTTATCCACCTTTAAAACCCTCTTATTCCAATTCCTCTTCACAATCCAATCAGACGCTGGTTAAATACATACTATGTTATAAGGATTTAATTTTCTTTAGACATTATTTTTTTCTCTTATTTTTTATTGTTTTGTTCTGTGTTGAACGTGAATTTTCATCACCACTCACTAAGCATTGTGAGTAGATAAAATTTGTTTTCCTTAAGTTCTAATTTGTTATTCATGGAATGTATTTCAGTGAAATGTATTTTATTTCTAATTATCTTCAACATACTTCTCGCTATGTGTATGTATATACTTTATTTTATTTTCTCTTCTCCTAATCTTTACGCATAATCACTTAAATATCTTAGGGAACATATGTATATCATTATTTGTTTTTTTACATATTTTTTTGTTTTAGTTTTTACAATTTCTTTCCCTACATATTAACAGTTATTATTATTTTTTTAAATTTTTATGAGAAGGAATTAGTCGAGGGTGCGGTCAAAAAATAAAAAAAAATTAAAATATATAAATAATTTTAATTTTTGCCGACGTTTCGACCCACTTTGCAGGTCGTCTTCAGGGCGTTGGATGTGGCACTGCGGGAGGCGGTTGAAACACTGTGTTTCAACCGCCTCCCGCAGTGCCACATCCAACGCCCTGAAGACGACCTGCAAAGTGGGTCGAAACGTCGGCAAAAATTAAAATTATTTATATATTTTAATTTTTTTTTATTTTTTGACCGCACCCTCGACTAATTCCTTCTCATATCATATCAACGGTCAACCATCTCTACATCATTTTAAATTTTTATATTCCATCACTACAATGCTTTACCTATAAAATAGATTTTACTTTCCTTATAATTTCATTCAGTGATTATTATGCAATTATTTTAGCTCCATTGTAGTACTGAACCCCTATTACCAAACTGTCCTCGTTAATTTATCCTAAGAGCTTAATTAATACTTAATGTATTACATGTATTTTGTCATTATTCATTGTAATAAGTCTTTTGACCAGATTTGTAGTTAATATATATGAACAATACTGTTATTCTAAAGGGACCTAGTCCCAGAATAAAGATGATTTTTCTATTCTATTCTATTCTATAAATCATTACCGTAACACTTTAAACATTCGTATTTGGCCGTTTTTGAAAGAAATTATTTTACCTTATCAAGAGTAATCTAAAATTTAAAAAATTGAAAATTGGTCTAATTCTACCCCCCCCCCCAATTAATTTAATTGATGACTTCATCAACTTACCTGGATTTAAATTTAATTTAATTATTTATAAATTTCACGGTACCCTAGTGGCGTACATGCGGCAGTTATTTTTAGAGCCACTCATATAAGAAAAGAAGGTACTACACTCCACTATATTCTTGTATAATCAATATTTGGTATCCGGTTTTAAACAAGTGATAATATTTATGAGCCTATTGTGCAAAAAAAAACACTAAGCAATTGGTCGATCTAGCCTGTACTTTGACGCAGTTTGTCCATATGGCATAACAAAAAAATAGGAATTAGTTGTACTGAAAAATTGGCAATTTATTTCGTATGTAAGATATTTTACCATATTCAGAAATAATACGTTCCATTAAAAAAACAACTAGACATTTTACGTCATTGGTATCCATAATTGTGATAAATTCATATATAAATATTGTTGTAATTTATTATTAAGGGGGCACACAGAGTTGGCAAATCTAGTTTGAAAATGATAAGATCAGGTTAAGGTTAGTAATCTAAAAAAAAAAAAATAACAAACCTTCAGAGATAAATTTTTAATATAACTGATAAGGATGAAATTGAACAAGTAAAACTTAATATTGGCAACTAAATTCTTAAATTCTTTAATGAAAATTACTTGTTGAAGATATAGTGGGCGTTTTGAATCAGTGACAAAGGTATTTTCTTTAGCTTACTACCAACTGATGTTAGGATAAATTATTTTTTATTCTCTTGAAATTTAAAAAGAATCATTTCTTCTTCTAATGTTAAGAAAGATAGGTAAAATAAACATTGACTTACCTAACCATCACTTCCTGTCCCTTTCATAAGCAAAAGTGATCTCTAATTCTGGAGACGCTCAATGATCCATCTTATGTGAGCCCACACCATAAGTATGTGAGAAATTTATACACGTTCTACTGATTACTCAATTTAGTCTCATCTTCATAATTAATTCACACATCATTTAATCCCCCAAATCTTTGAATTTTATTTTATATGAAAAGTAAATCAGTTCCTTGAACTTGGCTATAATACATATTACATAAACATACTATATCTTTATATTGTATTACAATACATATTATAGCCAAGTTCAAGGAACTGATTTACTTTTCATATAGTAAATAGGCCCCTAGAAGTAGCATCAAGCTTATTATGTTATATTTACCAAGTAGATAAAATTTAAGTGTTCATGTTTCTTAAGCGTATGAAGGTACGTACTTACAGATGAAGATACGAAATGGAGGTAACATGTCGATATTTCTGTTACGACATATATGCTGCCAAGAAGCAGCATATTGGAGGGATATAGAGCAACATCGGGCAGCACAGTATCAAAGAAATTTGTTGATTATTGCTTGTAACTCTGTTTCCCATTTCTAATCGAAAATATCACGAAAGGTACCTATAGACCTGGATACAAAATGCTAGCAGCATAACGATATCGTTGTTGTCGGCACGTGCCCCATCAATAACGAACATTTTAATGGGACACATAAAGGTTTATCTTCGAGGATTCCAGGCGGTCTCATGAATCCTGTTGTAAGTTAAACTGGCTTTATCCTGCTTTCCGGTGTTAATATCTCCTAAGTGAATTTTTGTACTAGAACCTTAGAACAAAAAAAACTTCCTATATCCTAAAACCCTTCAATATACGTCCCTCTATTCATTCTCTTAACATATGATGTCAAAGTATTTATTTGTGTACTCCCACTTATAAATCCACTACCTTCAACAAAGTTTTCATCATAATTCCTACCTCCTTCTGGAATCCCTTACGCACATTTATTCATCAACCCTTCCGCCCATTTCATATTCCTTTTAATGTGAAGAATTAAGTACCGTAGGCGAATTAAGATTAAGATCCATCGGAATAAGAGATTGGTGGGCAGCAGCCAGGTTTTTTTTTCCTCACCCCCCAGGAATTTTTATTAAAACATTTACTATATACAAAGTTAGGAGCCTTTCTTTACCCGTAGGTATTTTAAGGAATGTGGGATAGGGTCTGCGGTATGCATTTTTGGCGTTAGCGGCATGAAGCCTTATACTTTTTATTTGAACAGGGAGGGACTGCTCATAATGGACTGCTCAGCAGCCAGGGATTCACAACCGCTTCCCTCAGGGTCCATGGCGCAAGAACCTACCCCCCTTCTCCCAGGATATTTTATTACTCACCTTTTCTTAAAAGTAGAGCAAGCCAAAGGTAGAATTAGAAAAATCGTAGATCATATAGAATTACACTTGCTGCTGCCTGTTCCATGTTTTCTCCATATCCCTTAGTTCGAAAATTCATAACTCAGTCAAAATTTGTCTCCCTCAAATGTTTTAATGACGCAACTTGCGCCATGAAACCCCCTTCTGGGCACCCCTGTGAGATACTTTTCTTTTAAAGCTATATCCGATAACTTTTCGTTTTCATAACCTGATCTGTAATACTTCTATTTATACCATAATGAGGATAACTAGTATTATCTATTAAATTATTTATTATTAAATAATTACTGCTTATTTAGTTAGGTCAATGCTTGTAGAACTATATCCCAGAAGTTTCTTCTTCTAACTCTCTTACAGGCCTATTTTAACCTAAAATTATTATTTAAATTATTATTATTTAAATTATTATTTAAACCTAAAATTATTTAGGTTTAAATTTGTGTTTCTATTTTTGCAAAGGTTTGGAAAGATGCGTTGTCATAAAACTGTGGCATGTTCTACTTGATACATTACATTTAAAAGTATTCCAATTCAGCCTGAATATATAATCCATTTTTTCTAAATTATGTTTTACTATTTCTATTCATTTAGGCTACTAATCAGTAAAGGATGTCAACCGAATTGGAACATGAGCAAATTTTACCTGAAACATCTCAAGAGGAAACCGTGGATTTAAATGATGAAAGCTTCGAAAATTTTGATGAATTCGAAGAACTAAGCTATGGTTTATCTGAAGAGGCATCTGATGAGTATTCGGGATATTCCATTTTTACAGAAAGTTCGATAGAAACTTATAAATCTCCAGTAATTAGCGTGGAGGAAACTGTACCAGAAGATCCTTTGATGCCTGTTCCTCCAAAACGTTATCCAGATATGCTCTTTCTAATGGGGAAAGATTTTCCTAAAGCTATTCACGTATGTTCTTTATTTTATTTTAGATAGCATACTGGCACCATGTTTAAGTAACGAATGAGAAAAATTACATTTTACAATTTCTTTCGTTTACTATAGTACTTCATGCCCACCTTGTGCAAAAACCGAAAGACCGGAACCAGTAATATATGTAATAACGAATAATCATTATTCGTTTACATTGAACAAATTCACATTCGTTATTTTAACATAGTGCCAAAGATATAGCGTACGTAGTAGTTAAACGTAATATTAAACCAAGGAACGGGTAGACAATAAATGTAACGTCTATACCTTATTTTAACTATATCTCGAAGCGTGTTGAAGGTTGAAAGCGTAATACAACTCTGAAAGATTTTAATTCTACAAAATATAGACACTTTACACACAGGTCGAGTAATTATAACTTTTTTATACTATAAGTTTTTAAAAAAGAGGTATTTCCGTACAGGGTGAAGTTTAAATAAAACGATAATAAGCAGTAATAGAAATTGTATAACTAATGAAATAATCGCATGCATAAATTTTTATTGTAGGAACATGCATCAATTAATGCGTAAAGGTTTTAGGGATATTACGACGAGGAATACATTATTCGGTGACAATTGGGTATACTACATATAGTAGTTCATGAAATTATTATATAAAACAATGACTATGAAAAAATTGACTCGTTATATGACTAGAAAGATAGTGAGCAACCGTAATTGTAAAGTATCTTTGTTTAATTTTAATTGCTATTTGTAGATGACTTGATAATGAGTTAATCAGCTCGAAACGTCGTCAGAAGGATAATAAAAAATTGTTGAAAATATAAGGGCCTATTTATTCCTTGAAGACACCATATATAAGAAAAATATAATTAAGAAATAAAGTGAAATATAAAATAAAATAGGTTAGTTATAATGATTGGGTGTGCTTTCTCTGTTTTGGTGAATATTGCTAGTTCCTTCACCATGCATATCTTCCTGCTTCCTTACCATACTTCTTCACCTCCACCGCCTGCCAACATATCTCCTGGTTCTCCCTGGCCACTTTTCTTGTAGGGGGTGTCTATCTACTCACATTGTGAATATGCAAGACATAAAAAAAAGAACAGATCGGGGCTCTGAGTACCCTTGAGTAACCAGCTTGAGTAGCACTCTTTGAATACCCAGATAAGAATTCACCCGAATATGCAGGAATTCTTTAGTTCAATATCCCGCCAATAGATGGCACCTTCACAATGGCCAGCAGATGACGCTATTGTACCACAGCATTTAAAATATAAAAGTTACAAATAAAATAATAAATGATCTTAGCCTTAACAGTTGGTCTACTTCGATTTTTTGAAGAACTTCACCGAATTTTTCAACGATTGGCCAGCCAAAGCGAGGTTGATCTTGAACATCAAAATTTCCGGAACGAAAACGAGCAAATAAATTCTGACACGGGTGTTCGCTTAAGCAGTCATCATCATAAACATCAGGGGTGCCCAGGAGGGGGTTTCATGCCGCAAGTTGCGCCATTAAAATTTTTAGAGGTCATATTTTGATGGGTTTTTGAATTTTTGAGGGGGGCAAATTTCGACGGGGCTATGAATTTTCGGACTAAGTGACACGGGGGAAACAGAACAGACCGCAGCAAGTGTAATTGTATATTATCTAGATTTTTCTTAATTCAATCTTAGCTTCTTCTGTTTTCAAGGAAAGTTGTTCAATAAAATATCTTGGAGATAGGGAGGTTCATGCGACATCGACATTGAGGGGAGGAAACCGACGTCCCCATAACTGGGCAACTTTCACAGCTCCAAAGATCTTACACTAAATCTTCCCCTCAAAGACCATTAGATTCTGCTCATCACTTTTGAAGATACTCCATGTTTCTGAGCCATAACGGAGTATCGGTCGGATAATTGTTTTATTCAATAGGATTTTTGTTCCTCTGGTTAAGGCACGGATCCTAAAATATGGACTGAGGCCATAATAACAACGATTGTCACATAGCACTCTTCGCTTAATTTCAGAATCTACAACATTATCATGAGTTATGAGGGATCCGTGATAAATAAATTTCGACACTTTTTCAATGGAGAATTCTCTGATGGTAATCTTTTCGCCCGGTTTGGGATTTTCCTCAATGACCATATATTTGGTTTTTGCAGCGTCGACTTTAAGGCCCATTTTTCTTGCTGTTTCCACTAGTGCATCCAGCAATGTCGATATCATTTGCATAAGCAAGAAGTTGCACTGTCCGGCTGAATACTGTTCCGCCCACTTGAATACCAGAATCTCTAATGGACTTCTGGAAATCAAAGAGAAGATATGTCAATGCATCTCCTTGCCTTAGTCCTTTTCCAGAAGTGAATTCTGCCAATCTTGCTCCTCCAACTTCCACCATGCATCTCACCTCTCTCATGGTGAGTTTTACCATTCTAATAAGCTTTTCAGGAATTCCGAGCTCTCTCATTGCCTCATAAAGCTGTTCCCTATGAACACTATCATACGCTTCTTTAAAATCAACAAAAAGATTATGGGTTTTAAGCTTATATTCACGTCCTTTTTCAAGCATCATGGGGAAGCTAAATATCTGGTCAATGGTAGATTGTTCTTTTCGAAAACCACACTGTAGCAGATCTAAGATCTTTTCTGCTTTTCCGCTAACTAAAAGTACTGCGCCGTCCGCCTTCCGCGGCTTTTCTCCGGAACTATTGGATTGTTTTTATTGAGATTTGGAATTAAAGTCACAAATCACCCGACGATGATCTTCTGCCTCGATATTACCATCCGCCCCTTCCTTTCAAGATGGCTACCGAAAATTGGTATAGACTGTAGCGCCTAAACGATTGTACCGATTGCTATGAAAGTTGCCTTAAGTCTTCTCCTTGATGCCTTTTAAATATATATATATATATATATATAAAACATACTTCACCGAAAAGTACTTCCCTTTCAAGACGGAGAAGGAAAGACCTGTGTCGTATATAGTGGTTCAATAATATTATTAATCCATTGTAGTGTGGTATAGACTGTAGCTCCTGAGCCGGCGTACCTATATTAATGCAACTTAAAATTTAAACCTTTAAATTTATTTATATAACATACTTCAACGAAAAGAGGCTGGAAAAAGATGAGAGGGGTGGTAAAATTAGATTTACAAATAACTCAAGAAGTACACTTTTTTTTTCGTTTGATCTGTTGGTAATTCTTATATTTCATGTGTATTTAAATTTCTTAAAAAACAAAAAAAAGTTTCATCGAAATTAGAGCTCCATTAGTAAAGATATCGCGGTTTTTAAATATTTTTGATTTATAATTATTCAGTAATGAACCATGTAATCGTCCAAAACGTTAATTCTCCCTCTAAATTTGAGGTTTTACATTTTCCAATCGATGGAGCACAAACATCGAATACAAAATGTCCGTCTGTCGTACACCGTCCGCTGCTTTTCTCCGAAACTGCTGGTCCGACTTTACTGAGATTTGATGTTTTTTTTTAATTACTAAATTCAGAATAACTTTTTATTTATTTTACAATGAAAGTAAGGTTACTTTTGATATTTGGAAATAATAAACCATTCTGTAATAATTTGCAGCGTTTATGTATTAAAAAAAAAATGGAAATCATTATATTTAAATGATATTTTCAATAAAAAATAATTTTTACCAATAAAATTCAGCATTGTTTTCCGGGTTAGTCCAACATGTTTTGGAAAATGTTTCAATAAATTGATAGTCTCATCATTTAAAAGGCGCCGAGAAAGAAAACCATAATGAGGATTTTATTTTAGGAACGGTTTTTACATAAGGTTTTACAGGTTGTAAATAAGGAAAACAATATTTTTCAAAAAATACTTTATTATGTTAATAACATTCCAACATTTAATAAGATTCCAATTATTTGTTGAGACGGTATAATTAAATGAGTATTTATGAAATTATTATATTTATTTTTAATTAACTTCATCATTGGAAACTTTGATAACTGAATAACTTAAACTACTGATAATTATTTTATATTTTTCAAGGCCCATGCATACGTTCGTTCATTAATAAAATGGAAGAAAATTTGTCCGAAACAAAAAATCGAAATTTTAGCTCCTGGAGGCAATTATAAGAATGGACTATTCTTTTTTAGCATATACAAAGTAAGATTACCATAAAATTTAATTTATAAAATAAATGTACTTAAGTTTAATTTTTATAACAATAAAAGTAATAATGTTTATGAAGAGAAGAATAGTTGGGGTGCTCAGTCAAAAAGGAAGGCAAAAAATAAATTATAATATTTATTTTTTACATATGCCGACGTTTCGACCTGAAGTTCAGGCCTTCATCAGGGCTAAGAAAATAACCAGATAACAAGGTATGAAAAACATAAGTAATGATGGTAAAAAAGATAATAAAAAATGAGAAAATAAAATAAATAAAAAAAAAATTATTAGAAAAATAAAATAGATAGATATAAAGTAAAATGAAATTGTTAGAATAATGACTAAGAACTAAGAGATAAATAATAAAAACTGTTACATAGTGTGGAATGATGAAGTAGGCATAATAAAAAAGGGGTGACAAAAGTGTTACATTGGGAATCTTAGAATAAAATGTAAAACCATAAAAAAGAAATATAAAGTTATATAAGAAATGAAAATAAAATAAATAGTAAAATTAAAACATTGAGAATGGAGTAGTTAGATAGAAAATTGAGATATTGTAGAGTCTATCAAGATGTACAGACAATATATAATATAATAAAGAGTTAAAAACAGAGAAAAGGAATGAAAGGAAGGAGGGAAGAAATTGAGAAAGCTGAAATAAGAAAGAAATAAAAGAAGTACTACCTTTCTCCTTAAGTGTCAAGGGGAGAATAAAAGTCGTTACAAGGGAGGGGGAGAGAGAAGAGATGTGAAGGTGGCGTCATCTCTAACGCATTTCTCATACCTTGTTATCTGGTTATTTTCTTAGCCCTGATGAAGGTCTGAACTTCAGGTCGAAACTTCGGCATATGTAAAAAATAAACATTATAATTTATTTTTTGCCTTCCTTTTTGACTGAGCACCCCAAATATTCTTCTCTTCATTATCCACGACAGTCAACCAATTACCAATTATGAATTATAATAATGTTTATATGTATTGGTATTTGGTTTTGGTTTTTCGTATAGTATATTTGAAAATAAGTTACTGGAAAATAAAAAACTGGACATACTACAATATTTATTTTTATATTAAATTTATTTTTAATTTTATTTAAAGGTTTGAGGCAGCGAGATGAACTCTCAATTCCTTGGTGCTTCAAATTTGCCGCAAAAAATGTGATAAAATTTGACGTAAAAATGGAAGGGTGCACATGAATGAATCTAGGATTTGCTCATAGTTTATTTTCAATGATAATAATATATTACTATAATTATCACTGGATATAAACTACAATTTTAACAATAGGAACATAGCGTGTGGTAAAATACATGCGTACCTACATTAGGCCTTCTAGACATACCATCTAGTCGACTTTTCCTATTTTCTTAATTGATTTTAGGCTACATTATGATTTTATTCATGCATGCAAATTAATTGTTATAGAATTGATATTGATTTTATTTTTGTTCTTCGAAATACTGGAGAGACGAAACTATATTCTCGCCCCAACTCTATTTTATTGGAGAGAGATCGTCCCCTTCCAAAGTCTACCTCTAAGATCAAGATAAACATTTCCCGAGACAAGTTAATTCTTTAATTCAAAGATATGTTAGTCCAAAACTAAACCTAACTGCTAACACACCAAACGGTCTTTTATTATATTAAAATGAAATTTATCCTTAACATTTTCACACAAATCAGCTATCACTAAGCAGCATGTAACTTTTATTTTATTTAAGGCGATTGAGATTGTATGATAAAGTAGGGCGTTTGTCGCCCTCGATGTAACATCAAATCCAGTGACCATATTGCTTCTACACAATAATTTCTAAAATGCCGTAAATGTACTTCTCGGGCGAGAGTTCAACTCATATTGACTGCAGTCTACGCGTACCGGATCCTCTTCGCCAGCTTTTGTACCATTGCAAGATTTGAGAGACATTCCATGTTGCCTCGTACAGTGCAGTAGGTCCTTCCCGTCACCATTACATACCTCCACGGTCTCCTCCTCGTCTCGGAAGAGGACCAGCACCTTACTTTTAGATAAATTTCAAACTGTTTAATAGTTTTGAACACATTACATGGTAAAATATTCTAGTCAAGAAAATTTCGGAGGCCGGATTCGGACCGAATCCAGATAAGGTCATGATAACCCAACAGAAAAATATTTCCATTAAAGTTCCAATATAAAAGAACGTTAGGTATTTTCGTAAAAATGAGCATAAAAACTGACGAACCAAAGGAAAAACCTAGAAAGTTCAGGATTCATACTTACATGCGGGAAAAAAATTGAGGGAGATGAAAAAATAAAAGGAAGAGGAAGAAAACAGGAAAGAAAATAATTGCTAACAGGAAATGAAGTTAGGTCATCACTTTATAATGATAAAAATAAATATCTAATGAAAGCAATAGTTTAAGATCTTATTGAGAGATGAAAAAGAATTAACTGGTAAGAATGAGAAATCTTTATAAATGTATTCTTAAAAAATGGTCTTTAATAAAATTTGCAAGACAAAAGTAAATTCAACGTCCTAAAATAGTTGCCATGACAGAATTCCAAAGACTATTTAGTCCTTAGCATGGTTTCACGAAATAGTAGTATGAACATGCTGGTCTTAGGATGGGACAACCGGGACAATTGCCCAGGGACGCCGACCTGGAGAGACACCCGTGGGGGACACCAGTTGATCATCAGGGCTGTTCATTACTTGTAAGAAATATATATTAAAAAAAGTTAAAAACGTATTAAAATAATTAATTTTAGTCTATCAATAAAGCAACTGTATTAGAGAAATGTTGAATGAAATAAAATTCAAATATTATATAATATAAAACAGCTTAAGAAATAAATTAAATGTTTTTAGAGGGGAAGATGACGTCATTGCCCTTGGGCGCCAAATGTCTAAGGCCGGAACTGAGTGTCAAGTACAAGGTGAAGATATTGTTTGTTTTCTTCCACCAATATTATACGGGAGACATGGCGGTACTAGTTTACAAGAGTTATTTTATTATTATAATTAATTATTTTCGTGGTACTTATTATTCAAGTCATAGCCGTAGGGGAGGAGGAGGGGAGGGGGCAGACTTCGGAGAGAAAGAGAGAGGGGAGGGCGATCGCCTTCCTTCCCCCAATGATTTGAGATAGAAAGAACTTAAAATCAAGAATAAATAATCTACATGAATGAATAAAATGTGTACACTAAAATAGATTAAGAAAAGTCTAATAGCTAGCTAGGCTAGGGCCTAGTAGTATATATGTAACTATTTTAATGATACTTAAATGTTACTTTTATTTAAATTGTCATTTATATTCAAAGATAATAATATATATCAATATATCCTACATATCCTACGATTCAATCACCCCACAATTATTCACTGATATCATCACATTTTCTGCGGCAACTAGTCCAACTGTGAAAAACGTGGTATTTTTATTTTAGGTTGTACAAACTAAGAAATTAAAGATATTTTTCACTTTTTTACATCAATCATTTTTAGCTAAAAAAGTTCTAGAAATGTACCAAGGTCATGAAGGCTGTCTCCGCTCCCCTCTGTGTTTAATCTAAACAAATACATTATATATTCAATTCTATCTTTTTTTTAGCTATTTTCAAGTATATATAATGAGTAAAACAAAAAATAAATAAATAAAAATCCTTACAACTATACTAACATATGCCAAAACAAATTAATTCTAATAATATTAATATTAATATTTTAGAAGTCATGGAGGATTGAAAAAAATGTAACCCAAGAATATTATATATTCCCTTCAATTATTATTAATTCCAATCAATTAGGCCTAACGAAACAATATGACAATGAATAATTGCTTTCCATAACTAAGGAAATTATATTTTAACTATCTAAATCAAAAAGAAACATATAAAAATAAATATCATTTTTTTATTTTTTTACTGAACACTCCAACCAACTTCTCTTCAAAAATAAGCTTCATACGTACTAATATAACTAAATGAAATAAAAACATAAAATTCTTACCACATTTTAAAACATCCTTCAATATTCTTTAGTTGAGTTTCTTACTCAGTAATCGCTTTCATTCAACTACTAAATAAGAAGCTCAACCGGTAGAAGCAATATTTCGAAAAAAAATATTGGCTATAAATATGGCTTCTAAACCACTGCCATAAAGGCCAAAGTCAAATTAATTTTACCTACATAAATGGAAATAAATATTAGTAGAATACAATTTTTACAGGATAATTTCTATGGGTCTGCGTATTGTCATGAAAAAACAGATAAATCTATTCTGAATGAAGCACTATCTAAAAGTAGATATGTACCTGTTCAGGATCAGTATAACATGTGTCGCTTATCTTGCTTAAATTATAATACTTTGGAAGCAGTTGGAACTATTATTTCTAAAGAAAATTGGTGTTTGTCTAGTGATGTGGTTCTTTGGCTCCCATGGTATTGTGCAAGAGAAGTGGAAGTACAGTAAGTATTTCCTGGTTTAATAGCCTAGGTCGAATATATCCAACCTGGTGTTTCCAACTAATGAATATTAACAACAAGAATATTTCCCATTTTCAAAAATATTACAAGTATTAAAACTTTTTTCTATAAAAAAAGTCATGACATTCGATCACAAAAAAGTAAAAAATTTCTAAACCTCATGCTCTGATATTCCTGACAGAGCAAATTTGGTACCCATTTTTAATATCAGCTCAGTAGAATTAATATTAAATCATCAATGACCCTTCTATGTATGGGATAGGAAATTTGAGAAGACCTAACACCAACTTGGTTTATTTTAAATCTGGGCAAACTACTGTCTATCTGTATAACTGATTTATTCCATAAAATTACATTAACAAAAACTGTGCCGTTTTGTAAACCTACAACTATCATCAAATGACAACATTTTAAATCATACCTCAATACATATCTAATTAATGTAAATATTTAGAAATTTTCTGATAAATTAATTAACATAATTCTTAAATCAATTTGTATCAATAGTCCATGTTCTTTAGCTGCACGATATGGTCTTCTCACTTATATATATTGCTTGTGCGACCATAGATAGCTTGGAAGCGGTTACCAACAGTGTCCTTCCCATCAACTCTCTTAAGTGAAAGGAGCGTGACTAATCGGTTTAGCTTTATGGCTTAGAAAGAGATGAAATAGATACTTGGTTGATATTCTGAATAATTACAATAAAATTATAAAATTCATAAAATAAATTAAAAGCAATAATTCAATTAGAGCAATATATTTTTAGATTGTGATAAATATCACCTATTTATATATTTTCACTTTATTTGTTGAAATATAAATAATAACAAGTAATTTATATATTTCAGGAAATATATTTTTAAGAAAATAAGGAGGAAAAATTAAAAAAAATTGTGTTATAAGAAAAAGAGAGAATAAGAAAGAAAACAACTAAATTTTATAATATTAATTTAACAATTACTACCATAAAATAGAATACTAAGAAATGGTAGAGGACATCCTTAATATTAATAATGAGTAGCTTACTTTCAAAAAGCACATATCCAATTTGCATTTTTTTTCACTATAGTGTAAAAATAAATAAGAGAGCTAGTGATATAATTAACTTTGTTTTCTGGGCATATTCAATAAAATAAGCTTCAAAAATAATATTATAGGAATTATTTTTTTTTTATACAAAACTAGAAGGATACTATTCTATTTAATGTAAATCAAAACTATATTATATTTATTTTAGATAAGTTCATTTTTGTTCGGAACACATAGAATTGAACCCTTTTGAAAAAACAAAAAACAAAAGCCAATGTTATTATTATTATATTATTAAAAAAGAATCTAAGTTCCTTAACGGGAAATACTTCCCAATCTCTTATAACTCCAAATTATACATCTTTTTAATACTCTTTGAAGCTTTTCAATTTTAAAAATTTTCTCTACAATCCAAAAGTAAAAGGAAGGTCAGCACGAAGAAAACTGTGAGTTCAAAAATAATCTTTGTTGATTTTACATTAGCCAAAAAAAATTTTCATTTCTCAAAAAGAAAGTAATTTGTTTCGTGCAAAACATTCATTACAAACAAATGAACTATATGAATGCTCAGATCAAGATTGTGTCAGAGATTGAGTAAGTGACCACGAATTTCTATTGCTCCACTTCCTCTCCAGTATTTCTGTCCAAAACTGGGATCCCTAAATTCTGTCGAGACACAAAAGAGGGCATAAAATGCTGTTTCCCTTCAATAGAATGCACTGCTGATCAGAGTTTTGGCAAAAGATATGTTTTTTGCAAGTTAAAAACTATGACTATTAAAGGAATTTAACTTCCTCAATCAACTGATAAAAACTGAAACTCTCATAATTGCAACTAATTAAACTTCCTCCACGCACTTCATCTTACCTTTTCAATCTAGTGTTTGTTATAAACATGACAAACATAGTTAGTGACAAGAAGCTAATGTTAAAATCATTGGTAAAAATTCTGTAAAAAAAACCGAAATGTTATGGTATGTTTGATTGATACAATCAACCCTTCCAAATCTGCTGTAAATAATTGACAATGAAACTATGTGGAATTGAAGTGTTAATCAGTGGAATGACAATCTAAAATGTCTACAGATAGCTTATTTGATGATAGAGAAGTCGAAAAGAGAAGTTTTCATGCTCTAGATGGTCATCACTAAAGTAACTCGATAATGTAGTGGTTCCATTTCTGCAATTTAGAGAAAATTTGTATTTGAAATGTGAATATTAGATGGCTTTTGGATAAATTCCCTTTTTTAAAAAATTGCTGTCATGTTTGATGCAGTTCCAAATGGAATAAAATTAACAATATTGTTGGGAATGTATTTGTTTCCTTTTAATG